>PPON03000025.1:0-158554 GCA_003708525.3 Monosporozyma unispora | reverse complement strand
AAACACACATACTGTACTTTTATTTACAAGTTTATATCATATGACTATATTACAATTCAATACATTACTGATTAAAAAATGGTTATTTGCTATTTCTATTGACATGAAATTATAATATATAAGAAAGAAAAAAAAAGGTACATAATATTTACGTTTGCTATTATACAAATAGTAAAAAGAATATAGTTTCAACAAATTGGTTTTATTTCCACAAGCTCAAATTATGTTTCTACAGTATGATATCTCTTACCTCTATACCCAGCAATATACATATTGAAACGATACACTTCATGTGGATTTAAATCATTTAATTCCCATTTGGTACTACCGAAAATGTTCTTTATTGGATCCATTAAGATATCCATTTCAGAAGCATATTTTTGTTCTAATAGATTCATATCATTCATTAAATCACTTTGATCAAACCCAGTGGTAAAAACAGGACATTTAGTATCTAATAATGCAGGAATTGTTTCATTCATCCAATGTTCAGTATTTTCTGGTGAAGCATAACCTGGATGGAAAGTAAAGAAACAATCAAAATATGGATCATATGGGAAAAAATCTTGTGATTCATGGAATCTATGGAAAAAATCAGTATAATATAATAATCTTAACGTTTCATCAATCTTATTGACAATAGGTGGTGCACCAATGGCAGATCTAATATATTCTTGTTTATTTCTATCAAAATAACATTCTGGGCCAATGAATATAATATCCAATTTCTGACCTGGGAATAAATATTGTAATTGCTTCCAAACATGCCCAGGTAATTGTGATTCAGCTCTTGCACCTAAGATGAAAATTCGCATAGGTCTATTTTTCAATAATGAACCAGTTGAGGATTCAGATTGATTTGTCATTGATGTAGTAGCCATACTGCTTGTATTACTGTTACCGCCGCTTCTTTGGCTTGAATATAGTGTGTATCTTAATGCAGCTAAAGATTTTAACCCTTCTAAAGTGATGGGTCCTTTTGGATTTAATGCATATGGAGAAAATTGAGATAATAAGGCTCCAATAGTTATTGGATAACTTAACATTTTGGTCACAGCAGCCAATTGAAATTCTGTATCCATTGAATAAAACCCACGAGTGTAGAAGAACAGGTCCCAATTTGTCATGTTAACCATTCTATCGAACCCTTGTTCTTGTGGGAATTCAAATTCCGGAAATGGTCTACCACTTCTTAGATCATGTTCATAAATGTTAACTTTTTTCAATATATCATATATCTTATTATCATGATAATATTTATCCTTTTCCCATGCTTCTCTTGAATGATGTGTTGGAATCCCTGAGATTGGACAAGTATATTCAATATTTTTACCTGTCACTGGGCAATGGGCCAAAGCTTTAATTCTTGCGGCTCTTTCTCTCAAGGCTTCTGAGGGAGATTGATCCCATGGATGGAATCTATTTTCTGGAGTTGGATCATTGGGGGAAGGTGGTGGTTCTAAACCTAAAGCATTTCTCACAAATCCCATTAAAGGACGTTTTTGTCCTAATAATATTTTTGAATGAGATGTAATATGATTTGAGAACTGAAGTGGTTGTTGTCGTAAATATAAATTTCTAGCCGAAAACATTATGTATGTCTATTTATATGAATTTTTGAAAGGATCTACTACACCTTTTCTTATAAAACCTATTTTTGATGTGCTGGTTAAAGCTTTTTAACTATCAAACACTATGTAAAATAATACTATTATTTCCTTGTAACTTAGTTTCAAATTAGTCTAGGTTTATCCTCTTTTAAACTTACTCTTCTGGCTTTCAAATTACAAAGGTTGTTAATCGAATAATGTTCCATTTTAGAATTAAATAAAATTTCGAAAATAACAAAAATTTAAAGAATTAAAGAAGTAACTAAAGCTAACCCTTTCTAATTAAACTTAAACAAAATTATAACACTACGAGGTTAAATAATCCCATAGTATATGTTACAAATATGAGATACTTATTTGTTGGGATTAAAAGATTTTGTAATTTGAGTACTAAATTGAATAAACTTAATGGGATAAGGAAATTATCTACGGGGCTTAACCATGAATATGAACCAAGTAATGTTATGGTATCGATGATGAACTTAAATAAGATCCAAATCTTAAATACAATGTCACAAACGATTAAGAGTCCAACAGTGAAGTTAAGTGAAATTTTTACTCCGATGAACTTTAATAATATCACGACTATACAGGAACCTATCCCCTTACAACAAGATCAAGAAACTTTCCAATTTGATTCAGTGTTAAGAAAAAGAAGAAAGAAGATGAAGAAGCATAAATTAAGAAAGAGAAGAAAGAGAGAAAAGGCATTGAAGAGAAAGATTTCATAAGGTCAAAAGAAATAGTGATCTCTCTGTATATTTGAATATTCACAATAAAAACAATCCCCACTCAACAATATAAAGCATAAACATATATATTTGTTAATAATAAACAACATGTACATAATAATAATAATAATACAAATAGCAATATAGTGAAAACAAACTACTGACAGATATAGGTATATATATAATATTAATATGTAATATCAATATGCTGTGTTTCATTTAGTTAATGAATACAAAGATTTAATGGTAGTCCATAGCAAGAAGAAGAATATTATTAATAGGGTATATTTAATGATACCAAACATAAACTTTAACGATTTAGATTTACTATTGTCTGTATCATATTTCCATTCATCAAGTAAGAAACTAATAATTCTGAAGTTTCTAAATGATAATAATTTTTCTCTATTTGATTGACCGATTTCTTCAAAGATGTTATAAACATATCTAAAGATATCTCTTGACGTATCTATAATCATTAATTTCTCTGGTTCCGTTAACCCATTCCTTGTTGCTAATTCATAATTTTCTTTATATTTCAATTTCAATTTTAACTCTTCTTGTGGATGATCACTAAAATAGAAAAAATTTGTAACATTTAGTATAAGTTCTCTTTGTGATAATTCAGTCTTATAATTATTTAAAAACCCCATATTTCTCATAAAAGTCGATTTAAATATCTTGCCACCAGCGAAAAGGGCTAAATATAATACATGACAATATGCAAGGATTGTTAATGGATCCTTTTGTACATTATATTCAATATATTGAATAAATTCATTAAGACGTGGAGGTAAAGAACCATCCAATTTTTCTTGTAATAACTTATCTGTATCGATTTGGAAAAAATGTAGATCTTGGGCCGTCTTATCAGTACGTCTAAATTCATTAACATAGAATTGATTTAATATTTCACGAGTTCTAAAGAGTTGCTCATTGTCACTCTCGTCACAATTTAATATTGAATTAATATTTGATTCAATGGTATAAAAGATTAAGAAGAAATTCTTTAAAATATCAATATAAATGAAATCATGTCTCATGACAAATGCCATCTTAATAGATAACCTTGTGTCTACTTTATTATGTGCATCTCTTGTATGTAAATTAATTCTGTTAGCTAAAGCTTCTGTATCAGTTGGTGAAGGGATCATAATGGTATGTTTGTTGGGTGGTTCTTGCTTGAAAGAGTACCATCTGGTTTCAACTACAGTTACACCTATTTATATATCTTTTTGTAGCCACTTCCACAAATCTATAAACCCGGACTTACCGGAACATCCATCTATTAAGCAACCACACCTTATTCTCAGCATACTAACAACACAGACTTGATAAGAGGTTATGGAATATACACATATCTATATATATTGATAGAGCAACCACAGACTACGTAATTCAGATAAACCAGGTGTAATTTCAATCCATTAAAGGCATATCGCTTTACTGTTAGTCTGGTTTGTCTCAACTGTAATCTTATTGAAAGTTCGGAGTTGACAACATTTAACTTTTTTGATAGAGCTAGACGTAGTTATCGTTTTCCAGAGAAAGAAGAAGGCTGTTGTAGAGTGAAGCGGAGAGGTTGTTTTGAAACTGTAGCTGTTGTAGGTTGGATATTAAAGGTTTAGTATCTCTTCTAGAGCAGAAGCAAAAAAATAAAAAAGTAAATGGGGCGAGCTGGGAATTGAACCCAGGGCCTCTCGCATATTTGCGTAATTAAACTTACCCAAAGCGAGAATCATACCACTAGACCACACGCCCGTGTGTTTATTGATTTTCCCTAATTTGCAGTTGTTTCTGTGTTTGGTAAGGTTAGACCAAAGAACAAGTTATTTTTACTATTATTTACACACTACAATAATTATATTAATTTTTATGTTTTTAAACTGTCTTTTATTTTTTACTGAAAATATTTATTTTTAGTATTTGTTATATTTTTTAACTTTGGAATCTATCAAATATTTAAAATGATGAATTATTAAATAAACAATTTTACTAAAAGGCCTAATTTAACAAAAGAATAACACATACATAATTAAAACAGTGGTAGCAACAAGTTAACAAAGTCTTTAAGTCACTTTATAACTTTTAATACCACTACATTTACATATTATATTCAATTTCCACACAAATCACCAACCACGACACTATAAGCACCAGAATTTAACCAAGCCTGCTTAAATTTCAATATTAAAGAAAAAAAAAATTAAATAAAACCACTTTGGAAGTCATACTCCCCTCTTTTTTTTTTACATCTTGGATTGAAGAAAAGGTCAATCCAAAGATTTTAGTATCTCTAAACTAGATTATATTGTAATAAAGTATTTTAAATAAACGTACCTCAAAATTGTAAAAAAAAACATGTCTAAACAATTTGTACGTTCTGCAAAAAATGTTATGAAAGGTTATTCTTCTACACAAGTATTGGTTAGAGATGCAACCTCAAATGATGACAGAGTCCCCCATGTCTCTAATTTAGAAGATATTGCCAGATTATCTTATGATAATGTGGATTTTTATGAAATTATGGATATTATTGATAAAAGATTAAATGATAAACCAAAATATTGGAAACATATTGAAAAATGTTTAACTTTGTTAGATTATTTGATTAGATTTGGTAGTGAAAATTGTATTTATTGGTGTAAAGATAATATTTTAACATTAAAACAATTAAGAGATTTTAGATATTTCGATGAATCAGGATTTGATCAAGGTCAAATTATTAGAGTCAAATCAATTGATTTAGTTAATTTAATTAATGATGATCAACAATTAGCTAAAGAAAGAAGATTTAGTAAACGTCGTCAAAGAAGATCAAATAATAGTGGTAATAATAATCATCGTAGTCGTCGTCATGGTGAAGATAATTATGGTAATAGTGGAGAATATGGATACAATAATAATGATAATAATTATAATCTTGGTGGAGGTCCCTACGATAATGATTATCGAAATGATAATAATCGTTATTCAAGACCAAATTCAAGACCTCTCTCTAGAAGAGCCACTCAAGATGCAGATTTACAAAAAGCAATCGAAGAATCTAAAAAGACCGCAGAAGAAGATGACAGAAGAAGAAAAGAATTGGCACAATATGATGAAGAAGATCCCGAATTATTAGCTGCTTTACAATTAAGTAAAGAAGAAGAAGAATTGAAAGAATTACAAGATTTACAAAAACTTCAACAGCTTCAACAGCAACAACAACAACAAACTGGGTTCCAACAACCTCAACAAACGGGATTTTATGATATTTTTGGTAATCAAATATCACAAGCTGAATATCAAGAATATCAACAACAACAACAATCTTGGGAACAACAACAACAACAACAAAGATTGGCACAAGAACAATATTTACAACAGCAGCAGCAACAACAACAACAAGAACATCAATTGGCTATTCAACAAGATCAAGAAAGATTATTCACTGAACAACAACAACAACAGTTGGCTATGCAACAACAACGAACTAATCAAATGAGTATGCAACAACAACAGACTAATCAGTTAGCAATGCAACAACAACAGACAAATCAAATGTCTATGCAACCTCCACAACCACCACAACAACAACCTATGACAACCGGTTCAAATAATCCATTTGCATTAAATTCTCCACCCCAAAACCAAGTTCCTACTCCACAATTACCACCACAAGTACCAATTCAATCCCAAGTTCCACCACAACATCAACAATATCAATCTCCACCACAACATCAACAATATCAATCTCCACCACAACAAACTGTTCAATCTCCACAGCAACCATTACAAGAAATTAAGACTGGTAATCAAGAAATTACAAGTCACTATAGTGAATTAAATAATTTATTAGCTCAAGGCACAGGTGTGGACACATATGGTAATACAGGTGAACAAAGAATTCCAGCACAACATACTGCTACAGGTACATTTATTAACTCTCAAGGAACAGGTTATAAACAAGTATCAAATAATGATCCAAAAAATAATCCATTCATTAATACACAATATACTGGACTACCAAGCTCTTCAAATATTGTACCATCATATACTGGTTATGGGTTTGGTAATCAAGCACCTGAAAGTAATAACAATAACAACAACAACATCAATGCTACATCTCCTCCTGTTAATAATAATCTTGCACCCAACAATACTGCTCCTCTTCCACAACAATCACTACCGCAACCACAGTTTAATCAATCATCTTATCCTCCTCCACAACAACAGCAATTATCACCACAACCTCCTGCTCAACAGACAATGCCTCCCCCACAACAAAATGGTCAACCAATGTACAATCAATACACTCAAAATGGGTACCAACAACAGCAATTTGTTCCTAATCAAACTGGCTATCAACAGCCCCCAGCACCTGATCAAGGTGTAAGTTTAATTGATCTGTAATGTACAATAAGAAATATTATTACTTACAACACTTTTTCTTTATTTAGATTAGATATAGATTATATAATGAAACAACCAAAATTCCTCAATGAAGTTATGCATAAAAATAAAATTGTTACTATTAATAAATTAATGAGTTTGTAACTTCTTCTTCGTACTTGTTTTCAATACTCTCTTCTTTATACTTGTTCTTTATTTCTATTATCAACTTTTAGTTGAACCGCTTTTCTGAAATTTAAGAAATTGAGAGCTGTCAAATTCAAATTCAATCTTAAAGGAAGGTGTATTAAATATTTTGATAAGGCAGAGCAGATCAAAACTAAACCAATCCAACTACAAGCTTTATATTGAAAGATTGAACTTTTACATCAATTTGTAAATAGATTAATACGCTGTAAACTAGAAACTTAGAGTTATCTCTTTCCACAAGTACAATCTCTACATTTTTCATTTTGATCCTTTAATAATGAACTTTGCCACTATATTGAATAAGATTATGGTATCACTGTCATTACTGACTAAAATAACATATGCCACAGACTCAGATTCATCATGGTTACAAGCACAAAAGTTGATGTCTGGCATGACAAAACGAATAGATCCAATAAGTGATTCTTCATTATATTTGGGGGATGCATATGGTATCACATTTACAATTCCTATAGATTACTTACCAGAATATGAAAAATATAAATTTAACGTATATTGGACTGATGATGCTAGTATAAAACAGAAAGAACTCTATGATTTACTTCGAGATTCTGCTGATAATCATTTAAATGTCAATGCTACTTATACCTTGATGAGAAATTTCTTGTACCAAGAATATGATTTCCCACAGAATAAGAAATTGGCATTTAATTATATTGACAAATTCAATAACATGACTAATTATTCTTGTTCTGAGACCTTATTCCATCAAGGGGTGATGTATATGACTGGGTTCTTTGGCGAGATCCCAATCGACGAAGCTAAGGGTTTGTTATTCATCAAAAAGAGTGCCGATTTAGGTAATTTACAAGCCAGGCAAACTTTGGCCTATAAATACTTACATGGTATTAACGTTCCAAGAGATATAGAAAAGGCATTCTTATTATATCATGATATTGGTAATGAATTAAAATCGAGATATTTCACAGAATATGATTGGGATGTAGTTACTCCATATATCGAAGGTTATAATATCAGATTACCTGATTTTGACGGCGGGTTATTAGACCCAGAATTGAGACAAACCGGGTTAAGTACTAACAGAAAGAAATCTATTAGACCTGATATTACATCAAGTGTCTTAACGAAGATGAGTAGTGGGAATATTGTCTTACAATTTGGTGATATTGGTGAATCATCACCATTTGCTATTAATGGAGAGAATGATGATAGTAGTGATCAATTAGTGGATATTTTTTATGCTGCCTGGGATGAATTTAGAGGCACTTATACAAAGGAAAGAAATTGTACCAGGGCAATTGAATTATTACAATTAGTATACAACAACTATCAAGATGATGTACCCATCATGGATAATTTACAAAAATTCTTTTATTGTAATTCATTAGATTTATTGGGTCATCTATATTTTACAGGCGATGGTCTACCTGATTGCGATATCGATAAGGCCATTTTTTTCTTAAATAAATCTAAACATTTACTTGAAGAAGCACCTTCCACTTTAGTCAGTAGAGCAAATATCGATCTAGGTTTAATATCACAGTTCTATTCTGGTAATGTTTCTCAAGCTATTACCTATTACCAAAGTGCCGCCCATATTAGAACTAATAATGGTATTGTAGAATATCAATTATCTAAATTAAGCGAATTAATGCCAAATGGGAAAATTGGTGACCCTTTTACTTTGATGAAGACTGCCAATTGGAAAGGTTACAATCCAGCCAAATTTGAATTTGCCAAGATGATTGAGAAATCTGCTAGAAATAAATATGATTCTGCTGATATTGCTAATATTTATAAAAAATTTGTGGAAGCCAGTGAGAATATTATGGCTCCATACTTAAGAGATGCATTTAGTCATTTGCTGATGGGTAATTCCGAGGTTTCATTATGGTATTATACTTTAGCTGCAGAACAAGGTTTCGAAGCTGCCCAAATTTCTGCTGCCTCATTATTATATCAAATCCCATATAAAAGAGAAGAATTACCTATCACACCAAGGGAGAGACAAATATTAGCAGCTGCATATTATACCAGAGCATTCAAGCAAGATAATTTGGATGCTGGTGTCATTGCAGGTGACGTTTATTACAATATGGGTGATTACGAAAAGGCTTTCACATTATACCAAGGTGCATCTGGCAGACAAAGCCCACAAGCTTTGTGGAATATGGCTTATATGTATGAAAATGGATTAGGTACTCCTAAAGATTATTTCTTAGCTAAGAGATTTTACGATGAGGTGTATTTGGTCAATAAGAAATTATTATTAGCCTCCAAGATGAGTATATGGAAATTACAGTTAAAACAATGGATTGACTGGATGAATAATGGTAAAGATACTTTTTGGAGAAGAAGATGGCATAGACTATGTTTCAATGTGCTAAGAGTGAAAAGTTATATTCAATCATGGTTTACACCAACTAGACTAGCACATAAACTAGTTGTACAAAATGAAGGTGGAGATAACGATAAGATTTATACCACTGCAAGACGTACCATAGACCATAAAGTTGGTGATTCAGATATCGGAAGCGGTGATGATGGTTCTTTTGAAATATTGGGATTCACAGGTCAAGATATTACTAGCATGTTGGTTATGTTATTAATCTTCATCACCATTGTGGTTGTGAGACACATGGCCATTAGAGGTAATTGGAACATTGTGATCAATGGTGTGCGTATTAATGGTGGTGACAATAACAATGACAACAATAATGATAATAATGGTAACCAAAATGCAGACAACAATGATCAGCCAAGACCGGCTCAGAACCCTTGGGGTAACGTCGATATTCAAATATTTGCTATATGATATATTTATTTTTTTTGTTTCTTTCTCTGTAATCATACTAGATAGAATAAAGTATATAAAATATACGATATAATTCATAATATTAATGAAACTATGATATAGACGTTTCTATTAATCTAGTGAACCCATTCTCAATCCTTTTGTTTCATTTCATCAAAGACAGATGTGTAATCTCACTATATTCAGCTAAGTTACCCTCTGAATTTTAAAATTTGGTATTCACGAAAAACCAACGGGTTGAAATTTAAATAAAAAAAGAGTTTGAACAAAATGGAAAGAACAAGTTGTAAAATAGGACACGTTATATTGAGGGTTAGTGAATAAACCGTGTTTCGAAACTGCAAAGTGATATATTTATTACTGACAATATTTTTGGAATAAGCATTAATACAAAGTTTAGCTTTTCAAATCGAGAATTTATTCAGATCAGAAGATAAAAAGAGCATAACACTTAATTCTATTGAAAATAACATAACAAAAAGAAGGAAATACAACACATATATAATATCACATTCATACAATGGTTTCTATAACGAATGCTCATAACGAATTAATTTACGACGCTGTTTTGGACTATTACGGTAAGCGTTTAGCCACATGTTCTTCCGATAAGACAATTAAGATATTTGAGGTTGACGGTGAATCTTACAAATTAGTCGAAACTTTAGAAGGTCATGAAGGTCCAGTTTGGAGAGTCGATTGGGCTCATCCTAAATTTGGTACTATCTTAGCCTCATGTTCTTATGATGGTAAAGTTATAATCTGGAAGGAAGAAAACGGCAGATGGTCTCAAATTGCAACTCATGCTGTTCATTCTGCTTCTGTCAATTCTGTAAAATGGGCTCCACATGAATATGGTGTTGTTTTATTATGTGCCTCTTCAGATGGTAAAGTTTCTATTGTGGAATTTAAAGAAAATGGTATCTCTACTCCAACTGTTATTGATGCTCATGCCATTGGTGTCAACTCAGCATCTTGGGCCCCAGCTACTATTCAAGAAGAAACTGTTTTATCCACTAATAATGCTGATGCTACTTCATCCACCACTGGTGGTAACAAATCTGTGAAAGAATTACGTAGATTTGTTACTGGTGGTGCCGATAATTTAGTTAAAGTCTGGAACTACGATGAGACTGCCAAGACTTATGTCATTGAAGCTACTTTACAAGGTCATTCAGATTGGGTTAGAGATGTTGCTTGGTCTCCATCTGTGTTATTACGTTCTTATATTGCAAGTGTTTCTCAGGATAAGACATGCATAATTTGGACGCAGGCTGATTCAAAGGATCCATGGAAGAAGACTTTGTTACAAGAAGAAAAATTTCCAGATGTCTTATGGAGAGCTAGTTGGTCTCTTTCTGGTAACATCTTAGCTCTTTCTGGTGGTGATAACAAAGTTACTTTATGGAAGGAAAATTTAGAAGGTTCTTGGGAACCAGCTGGAGAGGTTGAACAATAAATAATATAAACCTATCGATGAATGATCTATAAATAACTAACCATTTACAAAAAAATAAGCAAAATAAAAAACATAACCCTCATATATAATGTATAACAACAAGTATCATTAAAAAAAAAAATATCATAAGTCAAATTCAAATTTGAAAGATTTAAATGAATGAATAGCAGGACTTATCATTATAAATGTGTATACGTATGTATGTATTTTTGTTTTCAATATGCCAAGTAAATGTGTAATGCCATAACGCCATAGGGAGAATATTTAGATATTTTTTTGGAAAGTTAACTGGTTATAACTCGCCAACAACAGCTTCAATCAACTTTTCTACGTCCATTGATGCAATTCTCCCATTTTCCAAGACTTCCATATGAGAAGCAATCCCTTCTTCCAATGGGACAGGTTTATCATCTAATGCACTTGCAGGTGGATCAAGAACACATTTATTTGTAATTAAACTTAAAGCTAGCACTTTCCAACCACAATGTCTCGCAACAATAACTTCAGGAACTGTACTCATCCCCACAGCATCTCCACCAAAATTTCTAATCATTCTTGATTCTGCTCTAGATTCAAAAGTTGGACCTGAGACAAATGTATATGTCCCTTCTCTTAATGGTCTTTCAATTAGTAAATCTTTCCATTTCTTAAACAATAATTTCCTTAATTCTAAGTCATATGCATCACTCAAAGGTAAGAATCTTGGGCCTAACTCATCAAAATTTGGACCCTTTAATGGATGTAACCCAGCAAGTCCAGGAAAATTGATATGATCATAAATACACATCATGTCACAGGAATTAAATTCTGGATTAACACCACCAGCTGCATTTGTAACAATCAATGTGTTTACATGTCCCATATGGTTTATAACACGTACAGGGAAAACGGTTTCCCAAATTGTATTACCTTCATAACCATGTAACCTACCGTTCATCAACACCACAGGCGTGCCTAACATCTTACCAAACATTAAAGAACCAGAATGTCCCGGAACTGTACTACGTTTAAAACCCGGAATTTCTTCGTAAGGGATGGTAAGTGGAGGTGGATTCGACTTCTCTAATCTGTTTGAGATTCCACCCAGACCAGAACCACAAATAATCAATACTCTTGGCGGTTCAGCCTCTGGATGTTCCTTTACATGGATGATAAGTTTATCATTTAAATAGTTGGCGGCAATAGAGATCTTTCCCCTTTCTTCTTCAATATCAAAAGTAGTTGCACTCATTTCCTATAAAGCAAGATACTATAACAAAACCTTTTTACTCTTAAAAATACTAGTCTGATTCCAATATTTCTTTATTCCTTCTTTTACGCTCGTTCAATCAATTAATCAACCACAACCACAACAACAACAACCCCTGTGTTTATTTGTTTCTTTGCGATCGTTTCGTTTTGGATCTCTGGCAGTTTGCTTTGTTGTAAAAATTTGAGATTTTTCAAGAAACTTCCCTTTTGGGCCGAACAGTAAACATTAATTGTAAATGATCACAAAAAGTTTCATTGCAAGTTGCAAATCACAATATTCACAACACTATTCTTTGCGAAAGCAACTGCTTGTTTATCCCACAGTAAATAGATTTGAAGAGATATAGTCAACTTAATAGTCTCATAAATACATAATAAAATAAAGTGTTTGTGGAGGAGTTTCCAAGAAACTTAGTTATATAGAGATGATGTTACAAAATTCTAATAGGTCCAAATATTGTGATCACAGAAGTGAGAACTACAACAGAAGAGCTACCACTTCTCAAGCTAAGAACTATTTGAAACCTACTAACGCCAGTATGAACAGAAATAGGGCTGCTTTGTCTGATTTGACTAACAGAACTAAATTATCACAAGATAATGCTAATGGTAAAAAGTTGAAGAATGGGTCTGTGTTCACACAAAGACAACACAAGTTGAATAAAATTTATACCGAGAATAAAGTGAATAATTTTATAGATCAAACATATTTAGAATCAGGACCTAGCAATGTGAACAACAACACAAAGGAAAATGAAAATGTTTATTCCGATGACCATACTACCACAAGGGATGAGGAGACATTTATGGTTGAAGATGATGATGCGGCTTTGTCAGTTGAGGAGGAAGACGATGTGTTTGCCTTGGATAATGAAATAGTAATAGAACCACTTTTACCTCATTATGATAAAGATATAGAATCCATATTAGATGAGGCTGTTATGAAATATTTTAGCCCAGTCCCAGACCCGGCTGATGAAGACACATATGATCCTGTTATGGCTTTAGAGTATAATATTGATATTTTTACATACATGAAAGAATTAGAAATTAGATATTCTCCCAAACCAAATTATATTGATGGCCAACCACAATTAAAATGGCACCATAGAAATGAATTATTGGATTGGTTAGTTAAAGTGCATGAAAGATTCCAATTATTACCTGAAACTTTATATTTAGCAATCAATATTATGGATAGATTCTTATCTAAGAAAATTGCTACTTTAAACAGGTTCCAATTAGTAGGGATTACTGCATTGTATATTGCTTGCAAATACGAAGAAATCCATTGCCCAGCATTAAATGATATATTATACATCCTGGACAACGAATACACAAGAGAAGATATCTTACAGGCAGAAAGGTTTATGATTAATACTTTGAATTTTGAAATTAGTTGGCCAGGTCCCATGTCATTTTTAAGAAGAGTAAGTAAGGCTGATTCATATGAATACTCTATTAGAACATTATCCAAATATTTTTTAGAAACAACATTATTAGATCCAAGATTAATTTCATCTCCTCCAAGTTGGCTAGCTGCAGGGGCATATTTTTTAAGTAGAATAATATTAAAGGATGATCAATGGTCATTAAAACATGTTTATTATTCTGGTTATACAAGAGAGCAATTATTACCATTAGTGCTTGCCATTTGCGAGAATTGCAAAGATGGTGAATCAAAACATAACTCCATTTGGAATAAATATTCTGATTTAAAATATCATCAATCCAGAGAAGTTTTCGATCAATGGGTCGAAACCATGCAAACATAATTAAGTTCCATAACCTTGTATATTATATACATTCTGCATTCATAATTCGTCATTAAATTAAATACAAAAAATAAAAATATTCAACTCTATCTACTTAGTTATTCATTGGTGTTCTCTTTTTTGTCTGGCACTTTCTACTAGATTATTCCAACGATCTCTTAATTTCTCCACTTGACGTTGTAATTTAGAATTCTCCTTTGTAAGTGTAATTAAATCCATATCATATTGTGAAAATTTTTTCTTTTCATACCAAATCAATTCTTTCTTAAATTGTTCAACATGTCTATTTATTATTTGTTCCCTTTCCGCATTCGATTTTGTGGTTGTAGAGGAAAGGTCATTAGTTTCTATGAGATTCTTCTGTAATTTGCTCATGATCATAGTTAACAAGGCATCATTCTCTGGACTTAACTTATTCAAATCTTGTTCTAACGTAGTGTCATTCAATGACTCTCCTATCATTTTCCTTGGCTGTAATATTGAACCATAAACTAAATCTTTTGTGTTTGGTGGTTCTTTCTGTTCTTTCGACAGGTTGCTTAGGTCAAAGATCACTTGCGAAACATTTGTCTTTAACAGGTCTATACTGTCAACAATATCCCTATTTGAATTTTTATCCTCCTTCAATTGTACCAGTAATTGTGTTAGTTCTGTACCAGCTTCCCTATAATATCTTATAGCATCATTGACCTTATCTTCAGTAACATTATGTTCTCCCTTTCCAATCAATTCATATATCTTTTTGTACACCATTAAGCATTTTGGTTAGTAAAAATTGTTCTGCATGCCCTAATGGTAACACACTTTACATACTTTGTTTAATGTAACCATATTACATCTGTGTTATACCTAACACTTTGGTTTTTACTGAGCTCTCTAGCTTCAATAACTCATCAGTCCACTTAAATCATTATAATAATGCTAACATTTTTTTTCAATCTTAACAGGATCTTAAAGAAATACTTTAAAGTTGTATAAAACAAATATATATAAAATCACTACAGTTCATACCGGATTTGATAGTAAAAATATTACAAGTTTAACCTACACAACTAACTATATATATATCTTTTAACTTAAGACATTGTCCCCATCAGCATCAACTTGATTATATGGATCAAGGTTACCGGCCATATTTTCTTCTTCTATAAGAACATCATCTAAATAATTCTTCTCTTCAGCTGCAAGATACTCATCAATAACATTTTGTACTACACTTCTGGAATCTGTAAATTCTAAATCATCTTTATCAAATATATCTACTTCTCGAAAGGCATTCAAAAAAGCTCTCTTAGAAAAAATCTTATCGAAGGTTTCACAAGCATTGTTTAATAATGAAATAATACCTGATGTATTTCCTAACATCATACCGTTTATATATTCTTTATCATTTTCTTGTGATAAGTATGGAGAACGTCTACCAATGTTAACATGTATAGATGTGGTAGACCATGGAGCAAATTGTAATCTATGTTGAATTTTTGAGATCCCTCTAGTTATATCATTTCTATCAACTGGGCCAAGTAATGTACTAAACATATTATAATAGGTCGGATTCTTTTCTGTTTGAGATGTTAAGGATGAAGTGTTATCTATCAGATCAAGTATAACATCATAAGCAGTATTTTGTCTGTAATCACGATTATATGTAACATAATCTGATGAGAATGGGGTGAATGAAGACGTTAGGAAATGTAACTCAGGAGTTGGAACTAATGTAGAAAATATACTTTGTAAAGATGAATACATGTAACTTGGGAAACGGATTGAATTTGTCACTGAGGACATCACAGCAGCAATTAATTGATTAGAATCACCATAATCCACGTTAGTCTTTCTAAACACTCTTGTAGAAAGATTGGAAATAGCGTTGTTGTCAAATACTACACTGGCATCACTTTCTTCAGCTAATCTTCTTAAAGTTAAGATTGTGTTATATGGTTGCACAACAACTTCAGATTCATTACTTGGAAACACAGAATATGTTGTAAGGAAACTCTTTGGATATCTTTCTTGCAATGTTTCAACTAAATTGGAGCCCAGACCAGAACCAGTACCACCAGCCACAGAATGTAATAATTGGAAACCTTCAAAATTATCAGCTGATTCTAATTCTTTGTCAATGATGTTCAAAATTTGATCTTGGTTCTTCCTCCCTTCATCATAACCTTTAGCCCAAGAGTTACCTGCACCATATTTCTCTTGTGATACCCAAGCATTTCTGGGATCAAACAAACCTTGGAAATTGTTAAAAACATCATTGATCACTTTGGGTTCAAGATCCAGCATCACTGCTCTTGGAGTATATCTGCTATTATCATTATCCTTAAAGAATGGATTAGTATAATCTTCTCTGAAGGTGTGCTCTTGAGTCGAGACGTGTGCCTGTCCATTTCTGTCAATCCCATGTTCTTTGGCCAATTGGGACCAAAATTGTTGACCAATTTGATTACCACATTGCCCAACTTGTAAAGTTAATATTTCCCCTGTCATTATCTTCTACTTGTTGCTTTAGTTATTACGCTTTAGCTCTTGTAAGTACCCATCACAATATTACGCGTTTCAAGATCTTTGTTCTTTTTGTTTACCTTTTCTTCTAAGTTTAAAAATAAAAAATTAACTTCGGCAGCTCAAAGAGAAAGTACTAATAACAATTGATATCCAGAAAGTCTACACACAGAAAGGAGTATTTTTCAATTGTTTTCATTTAGGTATATAGAAAGAAATTAATATAAACATTATACAAAAGTTAAAGAAGTTTATGATGAGATAAAATTAGTGAAGCATCTTAACATTACAAACGAATTCTTAAACCAGAAGCTGGAGCACCAATAATGGAAACTTGAGCAATCTTATCGACATTACCCTTTTCTGATGTTAAGTATCTGGCATGAGTTAATGGATCAGTAACAGATGGAGTGTCCTTATATATTGGAGTGTAGGTGGATGCACAAATGTCAAAATCGGCATATGGATCAAAATCTAAGGCGATAGCATCGTGAGCGGCAGAATCGGCTCTTTGCTTGATCTTACGAGCTTGATCAGCACGAGGACCAGTGCTAATAATTTTTAAGAATTCACCGGCAAAGTATGAAGCTTGAACAAAGTTCTTGTGTTTGAAATTTTGAGACATGGCAACTTGAAGGGCGTTACTTCTATGACTTGGGGCTAATTTAGCTCTGGTGAAATAGGCGGCAAGCTCCAGACTACGTTTAACATCGTCATTAACTAAAGAACGACGCTTTAATTCAATAGATAAACCTAAAATGTACTCTCTTGCCTTTTCTAAAGTCTTTTGAGCAATTTCAGCATCTTCATCGTTATTGATAGCTAAAAATATTATTCTATGAATAACTTCACGGAAGATTTCAATGGCTTCCTCTAATTTATTAGCTTTGAATAATTTGTAACCTTCATTCATCTTTTCAGCAACAACATTGATAGTGCATAAACGTGGTAGTATATCAGTATCGACTTCAGCGTCAGCATCCGAACGAATGTAACCTTCAATAGCCGGCAGTTCACATGGAGTAGCAGCAGTATAAGTTCTAGCACCTTCATATGTTTCAATGAAGTATTTTCTTAATATTTCAAAGTTGACAATACCAGCTTGCTTATTTAGGGCTTGAGCAGCAGCAGAGAATGCACCAGAAGCAGCTAAGACAGCTGGTAATTTGGAATTTTTAACCCAAGTAGCAGTCTCACTGACTTCATCATCTGTAGAAACTGGGACGGCTTCACCTTCTTCACCAGTTTCTTCAACAGGTTCATCGATATCTAAATCTTCATCACCCATATCCCAAGCGCCGTCATCTTCAATAGCTTCATCATCAAAGACTACACCTTCTTCATCATCGAAATTACCTTCAACAGCAGCAGATCCTGGAGCTTCTTCTTCGACAGATAAATCTTCGAAATCACCAGCTAAAGCCTTTTCGAAGTAAGATGGCTCAGCATCTCTTAACGGCCACTTAGATAATGGCTCAGAAATACTTGGATTCCTGACAGAACTAGAAGCCTTAACAGTAGTTGGTAGAACAACATCTTGTTCATCTAATCCAGCCTGTTCTAAAAATGATGCAGCAGCTTGTTCATCGTTGTTAGCCTTAGCAATAGCATAAGCTAATGGTAAGGAACCAGATTCAGCAAAGATATTGGCTCTGGATGCAACATCATTGTTATAGATAGAGTTTAGTAACATACTTGGAACATCTTCACGGCTAGCGGCAATGTTAGCCATCTTAGATAATTTAGCAGTTTGACCAGACTGTAAATATAGGAAGGATAGTTTGTCAAAAGCTTGTTGATTTTGGTAAATCATTTCAGATAATTCAATGTTACCTTGAGATAAAGCTTCGATGTTCAACTTATCCCAAGTGGCGTTATTATCAATCTTCTTAGCTTCTGCTAAAGCGACTTCTAAGTTACCGTATTCAATGGCTAATTCAAAACGGACTTGTGGGTCTTGAACGAATTGTAAAGCAATTTCTGGATAGCCTGACTTTTGTAAGTACATAATAATGTTTTGACCAACTAAGTTAGAGGTCTTAATCAATCTTAAAACTTCTGGGAAATTCTTGTTAATTAAAGCCTTCTTGAAACGGTATTCGGTTGGATCAATAGTTAAAATTTCAATTTCACCTTCTCTATTCAAAGTGTAAACAAATTTATCCTGGACCTTAGTAATATATAAAGTATTTTCTAAAGTCTTGATAATACCTCTGTCACCATTTAATAAAGAGTATCTGATATGGTTCAAAGTAGAATAAATTAGAACATTAGATTCATCCCAAGCAGCACTCTTAATCCTAATAGTTTCATGCATAGAGTTGACACTTTCTAATCTCTTGGTAGCAATGGTAATGGTGTGTTTACTCATCAAAGCAACATATTGGCCATCATTAGACCAAGAAACATATTTAACATTCTTAGCGGCAACTTCAGCTAATTTTTTACCTTGTTGAACATCAAATAAGACAACAGACTTTGGATGTAATAATAACACAGTACCTGGACCAGCATGGGCAATGTCTCTAACAGTATCTTCTAATTTAATAGTCTTAGTGATTTTGTTATCTAAAGTACGGACTTCAATACCACCAGCACTCTTGTTGTAAACAACAAATCTGTTACGAGCAACAAAATGAGCAAAACTACCATTATCTTCAGTAACACTGGTTGGCTCAACAGCACCAGAAGGTTGTTTTGGTAATAACACAAGAGCAAACTTACCATCAGCTTGGTCGACTAATAAAGAATGTTGAGATGGGTTGTAGGAGATGTTTCTAAAAGCACTCCAAGTTTGTCCAATACCTTTCAAAGATACATATGGTAAAGAAGTGACTTTCTTGTGGTAATCGAATGATTGAACTTGTTTAGACTTATTAACATATAATAATTGATTTTGGTGGATGGTGGAACATGGTCTTTCACGATCTAATTTGAAAATCATGATACCAGAATCATGAGCAGCACCAAATAAGTTAATATTTGGATGAGCGGCAATTAACCAGAATCTATCATTTTCTCTCTTAAATTGTTTAACAGGAACTCTCTTGTCTAAATCCCAAACTCTTAAAGTCTTATCTTCACCAGCGGAAAGGATCAAATTTTGATGTGGGTGAAAAGTAACGCTAACAACATTGTTAGTGTGACCTCTACAAGTGTCAACTTCCCAAGCTTTTGTAGCACTCATTCTCCATAATTTAACTTGACGATCGTCACTACCAGAAACAATCAATGGTAATGTTGGATGGAAAGAAGCCCAGTTAACACCTCTGGTATGACCTTCTAGGATAAATTTAACAACACAATCACCAAATCCGCCGTCTAATAAATTCTGTTGACTACTCATAGCATCTTCCATACTCATTGTGTTTGGAGCAGAATGTTTCTTTCTTAACCCAGAAATATCCCAGATCCTAACAGTTTCATCTAAGGAGGCAGAAACAACTAAATCCTCAGTTGGATGGAATTGAGCACACATAACGAAATGATTGTGACCAGTTAAACAGGCTAATTCCTTACGATTTTGCCAATTCCAAATTCTAATGGTTTGATCATCAGAAGCAGAAATGATCCATGGTAATTCATGATGGAAGAAAATAGTACGAACATAATCTAAATGACCGGTGAAAGTATGCAAACATTTGTTTGTATCTAAAGACCAAATTTTAATGGTGGAATCATCACCTGTAGAGGCAAAGATTGGTTGAGTTGGATGGAAGTCAACAGAACGAACTGGACCTTCATGACCTTCAAATCTATGTAATAAAGTACCCATTCTGTAATCCCATAATTGAATGGTAGAAGAGAACAAAGCTACAAGAACCCATGGTCTAGAAGGATGGAATGCAATCCCCTTAGCCCTCGTGGACTTGGACTCAAATTTAGTTAACATCTTCATCTTGTAATAGTGTATTTAATCTTCTTATCGCTTGGAATTGAGTCTATCTAACGTGATTGTATAAAAGGATAATTAAGGAACGATTTAATATTTTCTGAAAATGTTTCAATTTTTTTTCTAAAACAAATCAGTTTTCTGGTTTATCAAACTGTGGTAACAATTCAATTAATAAAGTCCTTATAACCTCAATTCTTATGACAGTAAGATTGATGTATCTTGTGTTTTGATTGGAATCAATCTCTATATCTAACACGTCAATTAGGAAATAAGTCGAGTGTCTTTAATTCAATTTTGTTTTGAAATTTCACCAATTTCAATATTGAAGAAAAACCCGTGGTGAGTGATGATAAATTGTCACATTACTTTCGCGAAGAAGAATTGCTGTCACAAAATAACTTATATTTTCCAGAGGTTGTTGTCGTAGTAATGTCCTACAAAAACTCTATTCAATGAATATAATCCTGGTGGAATTTGACTTTGGATTTTTTCCCTGGAAACCCAATAAAAATGAAAGTTTAAGCAAAAAAATCTATCTCTGTTTACTTATGAATATATATAAAATCATGTATGTTAATACCTAGCAAATTTATTTTAGAACTTATTACTTTGAATATTATGACTCTGTTGGTCTGATAGGTAAAATAGTTCACTACACTTCCAAATTAAAGCTTTATCGGTGAAGACTGAATTCATTTTGGGGTTATAGCTTACCGCAACTTGCTTTAAATCTTCCATTGTTACTCTAGATCTATTAGTACCCTTGTGAATGCAATTAACGATGTTGGTTTTATGGAAATTCATATATGGTTGAACCAAAATATTTTTCACTGTAGCTTCAAAATATCCCTTCTTTGTTAATTCCGGGTCTCTATCCCAATCAATAAACCCACCCGCCCATTCAGCGGTACCAGGTGGTAAATTAATATCTCCACCAGGCCATATTGCTATTTCAAGCCTCACAGGAGTCTGTGGGTAAATATACTTTTTTGTTATGTAATCCCATGTTTCGAATTTATGTACAGTTCTCAATATTTTACCATCAATGATCCAATGAATTCTTTCTTCGTTCCAATCAATTTGATAGGTGTGCCAAGTCAAGGTGTGATCAATTCCAGTGGGAAGTAATTTCATTTTAGTGTAGTCTAAATTACCCAAATGGAAATAATTTGATTGAACTGTAACTAATTCATTTCCAAGAAACTCAAAATCTATCTCATCCCCAACTGAACTAATTAATACAATAGCAGTAATTACACCTTGTGATTTGGCTGATTTTAAGGTAACTTGACATTTTCCATATAAAAACTGCTTCGTGGTTGCAAGTAACGAACCTTTTGTTCTAGAAGGCATTCTTAACGATATTTCTTTGGAAATTGGGTCAAGGAAGGTATGACCACTGTATATAAAATCATATTGTGACAGTTGTTGCTTTACAATAACTGGATCTGGAGTGACTAAAAATTGGTCAAAATGTATCAATCTATGTTTATTTAAAATTAGATCCATCTCGAAATATGAATAGTTAGGGATCATTTCTTTCTGAATTCTACTAGGGTAGGGGAATTGTATTTGATATGGATATAATAAAACTGGTTGTGGTAGGCAACTATCTGGGTGATATGAAAACATTGCATTACATCTGTTGATGCAGTTGGTACCCGTACCACACTCCCCATACGGCGAACAGCATGGTAGATTGGATGGGCATTTTTCATTAGATGAGCAGTTGATCGAGTGGCTCAAGGGGAACGTGGTGAATAAAAAAATCAGAGATAATTTATATTTAAACATGGTTTATGACTTTAATGTATGTTTCAACTTGTTTTATTTGTGTCTTGAGATATCTAACTGTTAATACTACTATAATTTTTCAATTAATCACATTTGTTTTTGTGACATTACAAAAAAGACCATACATAATTAACAAGATTTCCAGGTGCTCTAAGAATTTAGATGTACTAAGGAGTTACATTCTAAAAAGAATATATATCTGAAAAACAAATATAAACAATAAATGCAGAGGCTCAAAGTTCTTTATGCTTGGCAAAAATGAAAGAGCTTTTGGAATAAATACTTAAAACAGATATCTTAAATTTCTATACCTACTTTTTGGGTGCTTCTAGGGTTCACTAGATTAAATGATGCACCATCCCTAGCATTTCTAACAAATCTATCATTAAAATGACAATTGCACCCAAATATACTTTCAGAATCTTCTCCTAAATACAAGCATTATTTATTTGGACAATTTTAAATTATCAAGCAATTATAGCTTTGATTTTCTGGAAAAAAATCATTGATCTTGTAAACTCATCGCTCTAAATGGTTGTTGAAAATGCACCACTATTATGCAAGGTACCATTGAGTCCTCGTAAATTAGCCATTTACATCAAATAAATTGAATGAATGTGTTAGCAGATAATTACATTCTGCTGGTTAGATGAATTATATCCATTAGATCCGAATTGACATGAGGGTGCATTTGAAACAACAATTCTGTTTTAATTGAGATCTTACTTCAAAAGATTATATATTAAGACGTTACCTAGAAATCTATCTAAGTATGAGAGAGAGGTATTGTGATTTGAACTGTTGCTATCTCAACAGGGTTAGCGAACATTCATACTAAAGAATGAAATTAATTGGTTACTTAAGCGGTTATATAATCACTAGTTTATTTTCATTAACGTATGCAGTAGAAGAAGTCGACTCCACAGTTGCTACAACATGTTTATATTATTACATGGATTACAACTGGGGCTGTAATAAAAGTGAGGGTGAATTCAAGTGTTTGTGTTCGTCTAATAATTTTTTACAAACAATTACAGATTGTATCTACAACGTTTCCTCCGTGAAGCATTTAAGAGACCACGCATTCCAGCACATAATGAAGAGATGTTATGGTTACGCTCATATCAAATTGACAATGGAAGAATTGCATCATTATCAAGAAATTGCTTCTGAATATTATGTCCCATTTGTGCCAACGACCAATACTTATCCTATTAACGGTACTATGAGAGCAAACGAAACTCAATTAGCCTTTTATCATGTAAAATTTAAAGAATTGACTAATTCAATTCTGAGATCACAATGGTTTAGTTGGGGGTTAGTATTCTATTGGGTATTTATTATTTCCATGGCTACATTGTTTAATATGAACAAAAGATTATTTGGATTCAAGATTTTAACTAGATATAACAATTGGTTAAACAGGACGATTTTAATACCATCTATGTTCAGCGACTATCAGGAAAGAACATTCTTCCTTTGGAGATTTATCCCATTTAATTTTCCAACAAGAGCTAATGCCTTAGTGATGACAATATTTGTCATCATTACAATGATCTTTTGTGGTATTGCTTATAATATTACTTTACCACATCCCTATATGCCATCTAGATGGTATGCAAATTTATATGTGGTTAGTTATAGAACAGATTTAATGGCAATGGCATTATTTCCATTAATTTATTTCTTTGGCATCAGAAACAATCCTTTCATGTATTTAACTGGTCTTTCCTTTACCACATTTACTTATTACCATAGATGGTGTGCTTACATTTGTACTGTATTGGCATTCATTCATTCAATTATTTGGACAAGCTATGCAACGAATGGCCATTTTTATACAGAAATGACTGAGGATAATTATTGGAGATGGGGGATTGTTGCCACCACTTTGTTATTCTTACTGATATTTCAAGCTGAAAAGACAATCAGAAATCTAATGTATGAAGTATTTTTAATTATACATCAACTTTTTAGTATTATATTTATTGTTGCAATGTATCACCATGTAGCAAGATTTGGTTGGATTGGTTGGATTTGGTCGATGGCTGGTATATATGGATTTGATCATTTGATAAGAATTATAAGAATTGTGTTACATGGTGGTATTATTAAAGCTAGAATAGAAGATTCTGGTAATGGTGTCATGAAGATTATAATTGACAGACCCAAAATTTTACAATATCAAACTGGTAATTATGCATTCATATATTTCTTAAATTCAGGTAAAGACATTTTTTATTGTTATCAATCACATCCATTTACCGTGTTAAACAATCCTGAAGAAGATCCCGATGATCCGAAAACATTAGTGTTTCATATTAAAGCTCATAAAGGTGTGACAAGAGTCATGTTACGTAAATTATTAGCTAGTTGTCAAGGTTCAATAGATGTCAGAGTCATGCTTGAAGGACCTTATGGATCTCAAGTGCCACAATTAGTGAAGCCAGAGAGTAATATTGTGGGTATTGCAGGTGGGTTAGGTATCACTGCAGTGTATTCTCATCTTTATGAAATATTAAAACGTGATGATAATGATACAAGTCCATTTAAACATAAATTGATATGGGTTGTTAGAGATATGACTTATTTGAAATGGTTTACTAAAGAATTGGAATGGTTGAGTGCCAGGAAGTGTATTGTTCAAATTGTCGTGACAAGGTTTGATGCCGATTTAGGTATATTTGATGTTGAATCATCTGACAAGTCTGAGATAGAGAATAAAGAGAAAGATACCAAGCTAGATAGAGATGAAATTCATGTACATAAACTAGGTAGTAAACCAAATTTACCTGAAATTGTATCGACAGAAATAAAGAAGTGTAAGTCAGTAAATCAAAATATTACATTTGTTGGATGTGGTCCCGAGTTGTTCAATGATCATTTAAGAGCAGCGGTGGCAAGAAATATCCCCAGATCTTCTAACATTAATGTAGAGTTCCAATCCGAAAGTTTCGTTTGGTAAGACTTCTACAAGAGACTTTGTTTTTCACTATTAAAGCTTTTATAAAACATGTATATATCAAGGTAAGTTATTTTAAGCTATTCTAATTGAGTGTTATTAATTTTAATAGGCATACAGGTCAATTAGATTTTATTTTGCATTAATGCTTCCCAAAATGAAACTGCTCAAGCTAGGTAAATCCCTGGTTGGATCTTAAAACATACCTTATGACCGCCACACTTACGTAGTTTCAATATCATAATTTACTCACTCATCGTGATTTCTCCTTTAGCGGCACAGTTTATCAATATTTATTTTCTATTATTCTCTATTATTTTGTGAGATTTCTTATACTGGAAAAGAGAGAGCAAATATATTGATTTTCTTGAAAGACACATATTCAATTTGCTCAAATTTGCGTCGCGTTGACAATGAAAAAGCCATTTAGTAGTTACATTAAAGCATGCTTTAAAACAATATGTCGTTGTGGGAACAGTGCAATAAGGAGTTTTAAGATGAGCAAATGAGATGGGTTAAGTCCATTAGATCCGAGTGAGGTTGTTGTTCATCAAGATCATTATATAAAAATGCGTGAGAGTTTGGTGAGAGATCTCTTTCATTCCTTGTTCAGATATCTTGTTATTTTATTTCTTTCAAGATATATTAAATTAAAATAATTAATTACTGGCACTTTTCTAAATAAAGACTAGTGTTTAGAGTAATACACCTAAAAGAGGCAATACAAAAAAAATTATGAAGGTCATAAGTTGGTTGAGTTTTTTACTGGCTACTCTTCTGACCACAACACAAGCTCTGGTTATTGTTGACTCCACAATTGCTTCTTCCTGTTTATATTACGAGAATCAATTTAATTGGGGGTGTGCTAAGAAAACTGGTCATTCAGGTTCATATGCATGTTATTGTGTCACTCCAAATTGGTTACAATCTGTCACAAATTGTATTTATAATGCAACTACAGAACAACATTTAAGAGAACATGCATTCAGACATGTTATTGGTAGGTGTAAGACTAAAGGTCATGTACATTTAACCATGAAGGAAATGCATCATTATCAAGAAAATGGGACTAATTATTTTGTTGAATTCTCCCTTTTAGCCACGACTTATCCCGTTAATGGAACACTTAAATGGAATGAAACTGATTTCAAGTGGTTTCATAGTAAATTCAAAGAATACACTGTTTTTGTACAAAGATCACAATGGTTTGGTTGGGGGTTAGTGTTTTATTGGGCGTTTATTATTGGTATGGCTACTTTATTTAATATTAATAAAAGAATGCTGGGTTGGAGATTTTTAAATCGTTACAACAATGTATTAAACAAAACCTTATTAATCCCATCAATGTTTAGCAACTATCATGATAGAACCTTTATACTTTGGAGATGTATCCCATTTGATTTCCCAACGAGAGCACATGCTATAGTAATGACAATTTTCATTATAATTACCATGATTTTTGTAGGGATTGGGTATAATGTCACATTACCACATCCATATTTAACCACTAGATGGTATGCTAATTTAGTACTAGTCAGTTATAGAACTGATTTAATGTCATTGTCTATTTTCCCCATGATCTATTTCTTTGGTATTAGAAATAATCCTTTTATGTATTTAACAGGGTTCTCTTACACAACTTTCAACTATTATCATAGATGGTGTGCTTATATTTGTACCATTTTAGCTTTTATTCATTCAATTATTTGGACCGTTTGGGCTGTTTATCAGGGACCTTACTCAACATGGGCTAAAGATGATTATTGGAGATGGGGTATTGCAGCGACCACTTTAATGTTTTTGTTAATATTTCATAGTGAAAGAGTTATTAGAAATTGGGCATATGAAGTCTTCTTACTAATCCACTTGTTTATGAGTGTGGCATTCATTATTTGTATGTATTATCATCTGATTGTTCTTGGTTGGATGGGATGGGTTTGGGCTATGGTTGCCATCCATTCATATGATAGATTCATGAGATTAGTACGTATTGGGCTACATGGTGGTATTGTAAACGCCAATTTGAAAGATTGCGGTAATGGGATCATCAAAATGACAATCAAGAAGCCAAGATTTTTCAATTATCAAGCTGGAAGTTTTGCATACGTTTATTTCTTTAGTTCTACAAGTGCTTGGTTCTACAACTATCAATCTCATCCTTTCACTGTTTTAAATGATCCAACTGAAGATCCAAAGGATCCAAAGACTATTGTATTTTATTTTAGAGCTCATAAGGGGGTTACAAGAACAATTCTTTACCGAATTTTATCAAGTGGTGAGGAAAGTGTAAACTGTAAGATTATGCTTGAAGGTCCATATGGTGCC
The DNA here is from genome assembly GCA_003708525.3 of Monosporozyma unispora. Taxonomy (NCBI): domain Eukaryota; kingdom Fungi; phylum Ascomycota; class Saccharomycetes; order Saccharomycetales; family Saccharomycetaceae; genus Monosporozyma; species Monosporozyma unispora. The sequence goes on along the minus strand of PPON03000025.1, from coordinate 130,863 downwards.
CAATTACCACAATTGGTCAAATCTGAAAGTAATATTATTGGGATCGCTGCAGGTTTAGGTATTTCTGCTGTTTATCCCCATCTTTATAAAACTTTAAAACAAGTCACTGAGATTGATTCTGAGTATAAACATAAATTGGTCTGGATTATTAGGGACATGAATTATTTAAATTGGTTTGCAAAAGAATTGAATTGGTTAAGATCAAAAGGTTGTGATGTTAAGATTGTAGTCACGAGTTTTGATAAAGAGTCGTTCAACTTTGACACAGAATCATCATCCAAATCATTCACAGAAAAGGCCACTGATTGTAAAGAAGAACTTTATATTGAAAAATTAGGTGCTAAACCAAATCTCTATGAGATTGTTGGTTCTGAAATTGCTACATCTGAATCTGTTAACAAAAATATTAATTTTGTTGGTTGCGGTCCTGAATTATTTAATGATGATTTGAGAGCTGCTGTGGCTACACAGATTCCAAAGATTTCAAATATTAACGTTGAATTCCAATCTGAAAGTTTTGTTTGGTAAATATTTGAAGGTCTGTTTATTATTATTATTATTTACTTGTTTTCATCATTCTGTATATAATATTTATATTATCCTCTATTACTAATATTCTATGAGATGTAATTTATATTCAACAAAAAGAGTTTGCTATTAAAAAGAATCAATCTTCTTCATCAGTGCTACTTTCTTGTTCTTGTTGAGTTAAAAGTACTTTCCACTTTTGAGCTAGTTCTCTAATTGCATTCGGATCAAGACTGGCATCAACCACATCTCTTGGTACTTGGTTTTCTGAATGTTCTTTACATGCAAACCGAGCGGTATTATTTTCTTTAATTAATCTCAATTCATAATCTTCTTCTTCACCGACATTAGTATTTGGTTCCTTTTCTGTTATTAGCTCATTCCACGAGAACATCAATGGATCAGTCTTTCTAGCAAATGGATTAATGTCAATCAAATACACTTTATTAAAAGGTCTTGGGATATAAACATCTAATGCAAATGAATTATCTGGGAATTTTGGTAACACAACGTCTTCCACAAATTCGTCAATTAAATCTTTAAAAGTGTCACTTAAAGCTTCTAGATAGTCATAATAATTCAAATCACGTTGGGATGCACCAATGATCTTACCATCTTTGACAAAAACTCTAAATTCTAAAGCTGGATTGACATCAAACCATTCTCTAAGGATAAGTTCAGTTTCTGGTTGAGTTGTGTCAGCCTCATCAACATCACACTCATCAAAGGCATGTTCTAAATCATGCATAATATAATTTGATGCGGTTAAAAGTAAGTAAATTTCATTGACTTCATTACATTTCATGGAATTATTTGGAACAATCCAAGTAGCATCTCTCGGAGCAGACCAATTTAGTTTTGGGGTGACAGGACCTAATTCTCTAATGATATCTTTCAATTGGGTGTGGAAATCCTTAAAATGTATTATTGGATCGATAGTTTTATTACCTTCTTCAACCTTAGGTTTTGCTGAGTCAGCATTTTCATCATCTTCATCTTCCCAATCACTATATTCATTATCATCATTATTAGAAATACCTGTGGTATAAAATGAGTTATCTTCTGTGTCATGAGGTAATTTGATACCATCCTGTTTCAAATAGTCAATGAATTCTTGTGGTACAGGTTTCAATATTCTTGATCTTGTAGTGTGACTTTTAAATAATGGATACCACTGGGAAAAAGAGCAATTTTCAATATTTTTTCTAGTCACTGTTATATCAGTCAATGGGGTATATTCAGACATGTTTATTGGGTTGTGTTATGCCAAAGTTTATATGTTTTTAATGTGTTATCAAGGCTTTATTTTAAATTTAATGTAATCTTTTATAGATCTTTAAATTTTTTTTATTTTCAGATTCTTAATATTTTCAAATGCTCATCGCATAAACTCCATAATAAAGAATATTCTAGTAATAGTATTAGTCATTTAATTGATAGAGTGCAGACTATGTAATGTCCAGGGAATACTATACATTAAAAGCTATTTATGAAATGAGTCAAGCATCTGTTAATGTAAATAGAGTGACTTTAAAACTTTGTTATAATATCACAAGAAAATTAACACCAGATCATTTCAAAATGGGCAAGATAGTAACCGCTTTCTTGCTAAAAATATATGATGTCCCGCTTAGCACAGTTGTAGTACCCACAATATATCCCAGCCATGTGAATCCAGTCGATATCATTTCTCTTTGGTCTCCAATGACTTGAATAATCTTACTTTCTGATTCGACATTGCCGGGTTGTGTCTTACCATCTTGTCCTAACCATAACAACACACCACCACACCCTAAATAAATCATTTGTAAAAAAGTATTCCACTTAGAAATCATTGTCGGTTTAACTTCTACAGTAGGGAATTTAGAAATATTCCAATATGTTTTCCAATTAACTTTACCATACACTTTCTTCATTGATGTGAATCTGATAACAGCAGCACTTAATGCTAATAAAATATCTCTACCTAAGATCAATGAAGCAATCCCCCAGGGAATAATTTGTGGTCCGCCTGGTAATGTCATTGCTAAAGTGGTAAACACCATCAACATTTTATCAGCAATTGGATCTAAAATTGTACCTACCACTGATTTCATATTAAATTTACGTGCAATATAGCCATCTAAGAAATCAGTAATACAACAATAACCAAACAATACTAGTGCTGGTGTAAATTGATTCATCCATATGTATTGGCCAATGAATGGTGTACAACCAATTCTAGTTAATGTAATTATGTTTGGAATAGTTAACAGGTCGGATTTCTTAGGTAAGGAAGGTATTGACTTATTGTTTAGTCTATTTGGTTGGCCTTGTGATGGATTGGGAATGGTAGAATTGAATCTAAACCCAGTTAAGGATCGATAAGTTAAAATGGACTGTTTTAAAGTTAATCTTGTAGGAATTAATAGGTTCAAACATTGCAATCTTGCTACATTGATAGAGGTAATTCTCAACATAATACTTGGTAGCTATGTAGTGGCTGGATAGTTCATATATCTTCTTATTTCCTAATTATACCACAAATGAAGTTTTAAAGCATTATTTTAAAATGATTCAAGATTCCAAAAAATTGAAGATCTAACTAATAAAAATGACAGTAAAGCTTAAGATATCATAGGATCAATAAACATTAAAAGATATGCATACGTATACATCTATATAAAATATAACAGATATAGAAAACTTAAGAGAACATTTTAGATAAAGATTTCTTTTGCTTTTCAGCTTGTTTCTTTTGTTTAGTTTTAGTATCTTTAATAGCTTTGTGAATGGCAGCATCATTTGGATGGAAAGTAGCAGCCATTTCTAAATCAGTTAAAGCCATATCCGTATCATTCACGTTAGCGTATGCAGTCCCACGACGGTATAAAGCTTTAGCTTTAGCTAAATCATCAGCACCTTCTGCATATAACACTTCAGATGCAGCGACAAGAACAGTCTTATTATCATTTAATTTTAAAGCAACAAGAGCAATGTTTAATGGGATAGAAACTTTCAAAGCCTTAACTCTATCAATATCATCTTGTGGTAAATTTTCTGGGAAATATTCTTTTAATAATTTATCACATTTTTGATATTTTTCTAAAGCTATTTGAAAATTTTTCCTTTTAAATTGTTCAGTACCAATGGTTTTCACTGCTTCTACAGCTCTTAACACAGAATTAACATCGTTAATATCAACTTTTGGATCACTTTTCAATGAATCTTCATAATTATCACCAAATTCATCAGTTGGAGTCAATTCAGCATCTTCTGGAATGACATAATCATTTGGTAAGACACCACAATCTTCAATTTTAACCTCATGGAAGGGTAAATTTGAATCTTGATCGACTTGTAAGTTTTCAATTAAACGAACGATTCTTTTCCCTTGAATCACTTCACCAAAGACAACATGTTTCCCATCAAGATGTGGAGTTGGAACACATGTAATGAAAGCTTGTGACCCATTAGTATTTGGACCAGCATTAGCCATAGATAAAAGAAATGGTTTATCATGTTTTAAAGTAAAATTTTCATCTTCAAATTTATCAGTACCATAAATTGATTCACCACCCGTCCCATTACCATTAGTAAAATCACCAAATTGACACATAAAATCTTTAATGACTCTATGAAAGATGGAACCTTTATACGATAAAGGGGTATCTGGTTTAGATTTAGCCATACCATGATTACCTTCACATAATTCATAAAAATTTTGTGCAGTCTTAGGAACTATATCATTATATAATTCGAATACAATACGACCCTTTGGTTTCCCAGCAATGGATATATCAAAATAGGCTTTTTGTCTAGTAGTCATTGTTAAAATTTGTATTTATAATAGTGTTGATGATCTTGGTAACATTATAATATTTACAAGGTTTGTTAAGAAACCTCAAGGTTCTTAACTGTTTAAATAATATTTTTTTTTCAGTTCGAACAAAATTTCTAATAGTAACTTAGAATTTGGTAGAATAATGTAGAAGGAAACAGTTTAATAAAATAGAAAGAGAGGCAATGGGTTAAACTTGTCTATAATCAAGCAGTCTATTGCTTATCTACAGTATGAGTTCTCTTATTATTACCCTTTGTATCCCAACATTGACGAAACATTTCCATTTCTTTAAAACATTGTCTCCAGTCTCCGGTCTCAGCATGACATAATTGTAAAGCCATGTTTTCTACATAGCAGCCAGTAGATTGGATTCTCTTATCCCAATCCTCTGGATCAGTATCTTCTAAAAGATCTTTATATTCTTCTAACGCTTCTTGATAATATTTTGACGTTGTATTTGGCACATATCCCTTTTTATCCTGGGGGGTCGTTGATTTGTTGTTATCTGACTGGGACATCTTTCTAAATCTAGCCTACTTCAACAACTTATATATATATATATATATGTATGTATTGGGGGTAATAATGTGGTGTGATTGTCCCTTACTCCCAGCTCTCAAAGACTACATTATGTAAGGAATCAACTTATCTAAAACTATCGCTAAATTTACTGATTCTCTCTCTCTAAAGCCGCTTTTATCAGGGCAACCCCAAAACTGCCCATACTGAGAATCTGAACAAGGGCGGTAACCACTACTACTTCCCCCAGCAGTCCATCAACTACACTACTTTCGTAACTACATTACACTTGCCACACATTGATACTAACTATCTGGACCTTCTTGCAACACTCTTTTATCATGGCTCCCTCTAAATATATCTACCACTCTAATCCTTCCCTCACTGTAAAAATAAACTTACACGCTGTCAACGAAACGCGTTTTGGAAAATGTAAGATGTTCTGGCAAAAATTGGATTTTGCAAAATTCAAACAATTTCAAGCAAACAACAATTATTTGCGAACCAAGCCAGTTAGTTACAAACAGATATATTGATCCATTGATACCTCTACTCAAACAACACGCAAACGTCAACGTTTTGTTAAGAAGTTAATCATTTACATATATATACATTTATATTATCACATTTAAATCTACCAAATATAGAATTCAATAGACTTTTTTGTGTGTGTGAAATATTTGGAAAAAATATAAGGAACTATTGAAAGAATAACATACGTGTAATACAAAAAAACAAAATGGTGAAATTGGCTGAATATCCACGTACAGCCACTTTTGCTTGGTCTCATGACAGAATCCCACAGATTGTTACTGGGACTGCTTCTGGAACCATTGATGCTGATTTCTCTAATGAGTCTGTTCTAGAATTATGGTCTTTATTAGCCACTGAACCAAAGAAACCAATTGCATCTTTATCCACCGATGCGAAGTTTAATGATTTGGATTGGTCTATTGATAATAAGATCATTGCTGGTGGGTTAGAAAATGGTACTTTAGAATTCTTTAAACTAAATAATAATAAGACCAAAATTGAATCAATTGGGAAATTTGATCAAACTCATAAATCTGCTGTTAATACTGTGAAATTTAATCCAAAACAATCTAATGTATTAATCTCTGGTGATAATAATGGTGAAATCTTAATTTGGGATACCACTAAAGCTGTTAACCATGGATCTGTCGTCAAAGATTATACACCATTGAAACCAGGAACTGCCATGACTTCAATTGAAGAAATTCATTCTTTAGCATGGAATCAATCCTTAGCCCATGTCTTTGCCTCTGCAGGTTCTTCAAGTTTTGCTTCAATTTGGGATTTAAAGGCTAAGAAAGAAGTTATTCATTTAAGTTATACTTCTCCGGTAACAGGTTTAAAACCACAATTATCCGTGGTAGAATGGCATCCAACTAATTCTACTAAATTGGTTACTGCCACTGGTAGTGATACAGAACCTGCTATTATTGTTTGGGATTTAAGAAATGCTAATACTCCATTAAACACTTTAGTTAATGGTCATTCAAAGGGGATTTTATCCTTAGATTGGTGTAATCAAGATGAAGATTTATTATTATCTAGTGGTCGTGATAATACTGTCGTATTATGGAATCCAACCACTGGTGAACAATTAACACAATATCCACCACATGGGAATTGGTTATTTAAGACTAAATTTGCTCCACAAGCTCCAGATATCTTTGCCACCGCATCTTTTGATTCAAAAGTAGAAATTCAAACTTTACAAAATATTGTTAATGAATTAGATCAAGAACAAAATGTTACTAAACAACAAGAATCTGAAACTGAATTTTGGAATAACGTTTCTCATGAAGAATCAAATGAAAAACCAATTGTGAAAAAATTACAAGCACCAAATTGGTATGAAAATAAATCACCAGCGGCCACTTGGGCATTTGGTGGTAAATTAGTCACTATTAGTGAAGATGGTAAATCTGTTAATATTACTAAACCTATTGTACCAGGTCTTGAACAAAATATTGCATTAAATGAAGCTTTAAAGACTAAAGATTTTAAACCATTAATTAATATTAGATTAGTGAAAGGTATTGATCAAAATAATGAAGATGATTGGAATTTATTAGATAAATTATCAATGGATGGTAGAGATGAATTCTTAAGAGATACTTTTGCTCTTGACGATGATGATGAAGAAGCTGAAATTAATAATAAATTAACAACAAATAATAAAGAAGGATCCACTGAAGCTGGTGAACAATTCTTTGAAAAAATTGAAAATAAATTTGAACCAAAGGGTCATTTTAAATTAGAATCTGATCTTGATCTTTCCATGACAAGAAAATTAATATCTGGTAATACTAAATCCGTGGTTAGTGAAGCTTTAGAAAATGATTTATTATTAGAATCTTTAATCATTGCTTTAGACTCTAATGATCAATTATTAAAGGATAAAGTGAAAGATATCTACTTCAAGAAATATGGTAATTCAAGTTCTTTGTCAAGAGTTCTTTACTCTGTGACATCAAATAAAATTGAAGATATGGTTGTTAATATGGATGTTTCCCAATGGAAATATATTGTGAAGGCTATTAATAAGTTTGTGGGTAATGATTATACCACTAAGAATAAATTATTAATCCAATTAGGTGATAGAATCTTAGAATCTGGTGATAGACAAAATGCTATTGCCATTTATTTATCTGCTAATTCTGTTGATAAAGTGGCTGCTATTTGGTTAAAAGAATTTAATGGGTTAGAAGATATTATTAAACAAGAAAACAAGACTATTTATGAAGCACATTCTGAATGTTTAACTGAATTTGTAGAAAGATTTACTGTTTTCTCTGGTTTCATTGGTGAAACTAAGATCTCAAATCATGCTTTAATTGCTAAGTTTTTAGAATTTGTTGATTTAGCTACCGCCAGTGGTAATTTCTTCTTAGCTGAAGCCTTCTTAGATATCTTACCAGATTCTAATGAAGAAGTTAAAACTGAAAAGGAACGTGTCTTATTGGCTTCAGGTAAGTCATTAATACAAAAGAGAGCTACAATCACCTCTGCTGCTACTGGTGCTTCTAATATTAAACAAAGTAGATACAGAGCTTCTATTCCAAATAACTTACCAGTTCAACAACCACAAACTTTCCCACCAGTTGCTGGTATGCAACAACCAATTCAACCAACAATGACTACTACTGCTATGCCACCAATCAATCCAATTAACCCAATCCAAAACAATATGGGATTACCGGTCAAAACTGCCGCTCCAGTGAGACCAAATCCTTACGCTCCATCAGCTACAAGTGCTCCATCTAATCCAGTGACTCCATCAGTAAACAACAACGTTCCATTAAACAATGGTCCAACTTCTTCTTTCATCCCACCTGCTAATCCATATGCCACTGTTGCTCCAACTGCTGCTCCAGTGAGTCCATTTGCTCCACAACAATCATTATATGGTGCCCCAGCTGGTTCTCCAACTCCACCACCACAATCTGGTGTCTTATCTGGTCAAACTCCTCAATTCAACCAAAAGGCTAATGATGGTTGGAATGATTTACCATTAGCTGTTAAGGAAAATAAACCTTCTCGTGCTAAACCAGTTACCGTCGCTCCTGTAAGTGTTGGTATTCCACCATCTGTTACTCCACATACTGTTAATCCATCATTTAGTAGTACACAAGTGAATCAACCACCAAGTAGAATGACTTCTGTTTCCACATTACCATCTCCACCACCACCAGTTGGTTTCAAGAGAAAGGAATCATCAGCCAATATTGATACCACTATAGAAAAACCAGTAAGTAAACCAAATCCATATGCTCCACAAACTAGTGCTTCTGTTACACCAATGGGTCAAAGTAATAGTCCATATGCTCCAGTTGCTGGTTCTACTCCAACTTTCACTCCACAACCACAAATGCAACATAATGCTCCAGTGAATCCATATGCTCCAAATCAATCTACTATACCGCCATCTCAAGGTGGTATTCCACCTCCAGTTAATCCATATGCCGCTACTGCTCCACCACCAGCTGCTGCTGCCAATGCTGTTGCACCACCACCAATTTCTAAACAAGCCGTGGCTCCTCCACCACCAATGAGTGGTAGAAGAAAGGCTCAACCACATAAGACTGGTAATGTAGCCGATGCTACTAGTTTATTAGAATCTGTTCAAAGAGCCCCATCTAGTACAAACATTGTCCCACCACCACAACAATCTGTCCCACCACCACAACAACAACAATCACAACAAGCTCCAGCTCCAACTGTTCAAGCTGCTCCTGTAGTTATTCCAGAAGATCAACAAGAAATTATTGATTTCTTAAAGGGTGAATTGGAACGTGTTACTCCATTAACTCCAAAGGAATATTCTAAACAATTAAAGGATTGTGACAAGAGATTAAAGATACTGTACGGTCACATGGAAAGACAAGATTTATTAACTCAACCAACTGTTGATAAATTAAAGAAAATTGTGGAATGTTTAAAGAACAAACAATATCCTGAAGCCATGGAAATTCACGTTGATATTTCCACCAATAATTCCCAAGAGGGTGGTAACTGGTTAACTGGTGTCAAGAGATTAATTGGTATTGCTGAAGCCACTTCTTCATGAAGTTTTTAATACATTTCTTACAATCACTATTTTTTCTACAATTTGTTCTGCTGTGAGAACAACAGCAAAAGCCTCCTCCTCCTCCTCCTCCTCTTTCTCCTCCCCCTCCTCTATTATGTATTACATACACGATATAACGTCTATTTCTGTATAATAATAATAAACTATTATCTTTAAGAATGATCATTCCTGACTTCATATTCTCCCCACAACCTCGCAGACAGGGTTCTTCCTGCCTTTAATCTCTTTTCCTTATCCGGTTATTTTCTTTTAGTTGGCCTTTTCTTTGCGATTTGCACTATGCGCGGGAAAAAAAACAGAAAATAGAGCTGAAAATTTATGAATATTCAAAATTTGATTGAAATCTCAGAGATGACATGGAAGTTTTATTTGAATGCGGAGAAGTATTTTATTAAGACTTGGCTCAATTTGAAGATCCTTGACAAGAATAAAAATTGTTTAATTAAATTACTCGATAACAAGCATTCACAACTGGACTGATCTTTGAGAATTTCATAACAAACAGACAATAGATTTCAAAAGCATTATACTTTTTTCATAGGCACAAAAGAAACGATATACATAAGATTCATGAAGTCACATCACAAATGAATATAGAACATATACAAACTCCATCAATTAGTATGCCAACTGGCAGGGATGATCAACTTCGACAGTCAGAGGTAATACAAAGTGTGTCCAAGGGTCAAGGTGTAGTCACAAATACAGCTCCGGACAAAAATCAAAATTCTACGCAAACAGATATGGAAACCCAATTCCAGTCATTTGACAAGACTATTAGACGTATAAGTAATCAATTAACAGAAGAACGTCGACGTAGATCTGAGGCAGGTATTGATCCATTGGAGATACATAATTCACAAACTTACGATATCAGAACATCACGTCGTCCATCTACTATTAATGAATATGATATTGAGATTGATAGTAATTATGACACGATATATACCGATGATTCTGATATCGATGCAGCATCTATGATTTTCAAGACTGAACCAAGAAAACAAAATAATTATATCTCTTTCTTAGTGGGTATTTTTGTCGCTGTAGGTGGGTTTTTATTCGGTTATGATACTGGTTTAATTAACAGTTTAACCGAAATGCCATATGTGAAAGCCCATTTAGCTCCAAATCATCATGCATTTACCACTACCCAATTATCTATTTTAGTGTCATTCTTATCTCTAGGTACTTTTGTCGGTGCTTTAATTACTCCCAATGCATCTGATAGAGTTGGGAGGAAAATAATGATTATATTCAGTACAGCTGTTATTTTCTCTATCGGTAACTCTTTACAAGTGGGTGCTAAATCTATAGACTTGTTAGTGGCTGGTAGATTCATTTCTGGTCTCGGTATCGGTGTTATATCTGCTATTGTCCCATCATATCAAGCTGAAGCTGCAAAAAAGAACTTAAGAGGTGCTATTATTTCCACTTATCAATGGGCTATCACTTGGGGTTTATTGGCTTCTAGTGCTGTAGCACAAGGTACACGTTCAAAGAATAGTGCTGCATCATATAGAGTACCCATAGGTTTACAATATGTTTGGTCCTGTATCTTAGCAGTGGGTATGTGTTTCTTACCAGAAAGCCCCAGATATTACGTTTTGAAGGATCAATTAGACAAAGCAGCAAAATCATTATCTTTCTTAAGAGGTGTACCTGTACAAGATTCAGGACTATTAGAAGAACTAGTTGAAATTAAAGCCACTTATGATTATGAAAAAGCAGTTGGTTCTTCATCATTTTTTGATTGTTTTATTTCAAGTAAAGAAAGACCAAAACAAAGGTTAAGAATGTTTACCGGTATTGCGGTTCAAATCTTTCAACAATTTTCTGGTATTAACTTCATCTTTTATTATGGGATCAGTTTCTTAGATAAGACGGGAATCCATAGAAGTTATATTATTTCTTTCATTACATATGCAGTCAATGTGGCATGTAATATTCCAGGTTTATTTTTAGTCGATAACATGGGTAGAAGGAAATTACTTCTTTATGGTGGTGTTGTTATGACCATATCTAATTTTATTATTGCGATTGTTGGTGTTTCAGCAGAGAGTTCTGTTGCCGATAAGATTATGATTGCATTTATGTGTGTTTTCATTGCGGCATATTCTTCTACTTGGGGTGGTGTTGTTTGGGTTTTATCTGCTGAATTGTATCCATTAGGAGTCAGAGCCAAATGTACTGCTATATGTGCTGCAGCAAATTGGTTAGCTAATTTTGTTTGTGCATTAATCACACCATATATTATTGATATGGGGACACATGAAACTGTCTCATTAGGTCCTAAGATTTATTTTATTTGGGGGTCGTTGAACGCAGTTGGTTTGGTGATTGTTTATTTCACAGTTTTTGAAACTAAAGGGTTAACATTAGAACAAATTGATGAACTATATGAAAGTTCACCAAATGCACCACAATCTGATAAATGGAATAAAATTATTAGAGAAAGAAAGATTAGTTTCAATAATGTCATTGAGGTAAATAATGTTAGAACAGAACATGCTATTCCAAACCCTAAATCTACATCATCATCTAAAGGCAACACGTTTAACACCACAAATTATACTGAACCTACATATGTGGAAACGGACAGTACTAATGGCCCGGTTGAAATTAATTTTAATATGCCAGGTCCATTGGAAGATATCATTACTACAGAACCTGTCAGCTATCCTTCACCAATAATAAGTACAGATAATGATGAATGGACAGAACATGTCGATCCAATAGAACGTTTCCATGCTGCTACACCACCGATCATTTTATCTGATTTGACTCCCTTGGGTAATATTATTCCGGAACCAATTAACGAATCTGATATTGTGGATCTAGGGAATGGGCTAACTTTGAACACATATAGACGTGGTCCTCCTTCTCTCTCTAGTGGATCATTAGATTCAAGAACTGTTGACAGAGAAAATACTAGTACACAAGACAGTTATTCATATTACAGTGATAGAGAACGTATGGATTTAGTTAATGGTTATGTCTCACAAATAATGAAAGGCTCATCTCAATCTCAATCACAATCACAATCACAATCTCAATCACAATCTCAACAACCTTCCATTTCATCAAATATTAAGCCTATTAATGGACATGAAGTTGTGGATCTTGGTCATGGTTTTAGTTTAAATCCAATGAACAATGGTCCACCTCCAATGCTAAGTGATGAGGAAGAAGATGCAGATGATGATGATGTTTACAGCGGAAATGGTAGTAATACAATGATCATAGGAAGTACACCAGATAATTCTGAAGCCTTGCATGAAGCATTAAGGAAATTTAATATGTCTCAATTCAATACAGAAAATAACACTTCTACTACTAACGATAATATTATGAACACTAAAGATGAAAGTACCAGAGATAAAAACAACAGCGATAATTATAATAATAATAATAGTAATAATAATAATAATAATACAGCATTAGACCAATCTAACTCGCATTTGTCTGACAGTACATGATTATAGAACATACTGTCTACCTAATAAGCATTAAAATCAAATTTATAAAAAAAATCCAATACATTTATTCATTCATTTATATAAAATACATATCTAATAACTAATATTCAAATACACTTTTAATTCAAAAAAGCATAATTTTATACCTAATATCTTTGCCCTTCAAATTCCATATGGTGAATTCGTCCAGGGTCCTCTCTTTCAATTACCCATTTAAGCAAATTTACTATGCTATAATAAATTTAGAAAAAAACTTGCATATTGAAAAACAAAAAAACATAACAAATTGATCAAAGTGGAACAGATACGCAAAGGTTCGTATCTCATCGATAGGTCATTCAGATACGTTACAGCGGTCCAAGAAACAGAATACAGGTTTATTTTGTCTACACACATTGGTCATTTAATTGTAAACAAAAATTTTAATAAGAAACGTCGGTATTAAATATCATATATACGTGTTTTGGTAACGAGATGTCTCAACTAGAGGAAAAGACACGCTCACAAGCTTCAAGAGCAGAATTGGCCACTGGATCGTCAAGTTATGAACATGTTCCACCGCCAGTCAATGCTACAATGAAGAAAGCTAGTCAAACGAGTAAAACTGAACTATTAAAAAGTATTTTTGATTCCATGTATGTTAATGATGGTAATGATCAAGATGGTAAGAAGAGAATAAAAGAACATATTGCATCTGATGGTGGCTATAAGACTAGGGAAATTGGATATTTTGAATATTTATTTTACAAGAGTCTTTTGGTGATATTGTTTATTATTTATGGTATCTTTAGATATTTCCAATTTCAATACAATTCATTGAAATTAAAGATTTATAATATTTATTATAATCCAATTAATACTCCTCAATTGATTAGACAAGATGTGACACAATTGAACAAAGTTCCAAAGAGACTTGCTGCTATTTTAGAAGTGAAACCAGTGGGAGATGTTGGCGGTGGTGTTAATGGTTTGTTAAATGATGGTAGTAAACTTATTTGTTGGACAGTATCAGCTGGGATTAAACATTTAACTTTGTATGATTATGACGGATTATTACAAAAAAATGTCCAACAATTTAGAGAAGATATTCATATCAAATTAGTTAAATATTATGGTCCATCAAATTTACCTAAATTTGCCATTAGAATTCCCCATGCAAATAAAGTTTATTATAATGAAATGGATGAAAATGATAGTGAAGATAAGAAAGTTGTCATTGAAATATCTTTGTTATCTAATAGAGATGGTCGTGAAACTATTGTGGATCTTACTAAAACAATGGCTGAACTATGTGGTAATGACGAATTGAAGATAAGCGATATTACCATGGATCTTGTTGATTCAGAATTAACACAATTAGTAGGGAATGAACCGGATTTATTATTATATTTTGGTCCAGCTTTAGATTTACAAGGTTATCCACCATGGCATATTCGTCTTACAGAATTCTATTGGGAACCAGATAATAGTGCAGTGACCTATTCTGTCTTCATTAGAGGGTTAAGAAATTATGCTGGTGCTAAGATGAATGTGGGGAAATAACTGATGTGGGAAATAACCTATTGTTAATTATTATTTTTGTCTTCTTTCATTTTTACATTGCCCTATGTTTGCTATGAAATATTTTTTTGTTTTGCATTGCTAGTTATAGAAAATTATCAAGAGGGTTTATAGTCATGGTTATAACTATACGTATATATTTATATAGACCCATTGCATTTGGTGTTATTATTAATTTTATGAATTTATTTGCTTTATTAATCATACCCTTTACAACATTACCAAACACGTCAGTTTGAGGTATATATATCTTTTATTAATTTGTGACACCAAAACACGAAAACAATAGTGATAAAAACCTGGCACAGCTAAAATTTGCTTTTTTTGCACGTGAATTTTACACTCAAATTTTTTGCGCAAAAAAATCGCCAAAAATTTCAGAAATTTTTATGGAAAATTAAAGTCAATCTTTTGATGAAATAACATTCAACTTACAACTTACACAACAAGTTTATTTTGATCTTTAAAACTTGTTTACAATTAACTTGTTTTTGTGTATTAAAGGGTTTTGTGTTAGTTGCATTTGCATTTGATTTGTATTTTAATTGATCTCAGTGTTTGTTTTTTTGAATTCTTTCCTTCCTAAGTAAAACAACAAGACAACAAAACAACGTGAAAAGATGGGTTTATTTGCTTCTAAATTGTTCAGTAACCTTTTTGGTAACAGAGAAATGAGAATCCTTATGGTGGGTCTTGATGGTGCTGGTAAGACTACTGTTTTATATAAATTAAAATTAGGTGAAGTTATTACTACAATTCCAACTATTGGTTTCAATGTGGAAACTGTTCAATATAAGAACATTTCATTCACTGTTTGGGATGTTGGTGGACAAGATAGAATTAGATCATTATGGAGACATTATTACAGAAACACTGAAGGTGTTATCTTTGTTGTGGATTCTAATGATAGATCACGTATTGGTGAAGCCAGAGAAGTTATGCAAAGAATGTTAAATGAGGATGAATTAAGAAATGCAGTTTGGTTAGTCTTTGCTAATAAACAAGATTTACCAGAAGCTATGTCTGCTGCTGAAATCACTGAAAAATTAGGTTTACATTCTATCAAGAATCGTCCATGGTTTATTCAATCCACTTGTGCCACTTCTGGTGAAGGTTTATATGAAGGTTTAGAATGGTTATCAAACAACTTAAAGAACCAATCTTAGATTTGATATTTAAACGATTGTTAATTCTTTTTTGTGTTTATGAACGAACTCCTAATACTGTTTTCTATTTTTTTTATCTCTATCTCTAACTCGTAACATTATATATCCTCCAAAACAAGTGGTTCTTTTTAATACTACTACTATTATTACTACAAGAAAAGTTTTTTATATTAAAATTAAAAAAAATATTGTTTAATTAAACTCCCAAAGTCTAGTACTTTTAAATTTATTTTAACTTTAATATTATCGGTATTATTTTTTTCATCACATTAATATTGAAAACACCATTCTTTCTGACCTGTATGGCTAATTTGCCAATTAATTAATTTATGTATTTGAATATAGTCTGATATAGTGATAATTGAAGATACGGACATTATATATTATTACAATGCTACTATAAATATACAGACATAGTTATAATGTGTATTATTTGCACATTATTACATATCAATCTATGCAAATCTTTCTCGCATTATTTGTCTTGAACCTTTAATTATTATCCAAGTTAATATTATTAGCAGCCTTTTCTGTCTCTTTGCGATTTCCAAAATTCCAAAAAAAAGAGACCTTTTCGAAGACTGTCCCTCTAGCTAAACATCCCGACACCCGCCCAGTTTTTTTGGAAATCTCCATTTTTTGCGTCGGTTGGAAATTTCATTTTCAAGAAAACAGAAACTCGCGAAGCAAAAACTTGGGGAAAATTGCCGACTCTGAAAAATTATTGGAATTTTCAATATGGAATTTATCTCATCGGATGGATTGTATGGGCCTATCGTCAATTTCAATGTATAATTTGATATATTATTAAATGAGTGTTAATAGCTAATCTTTGAAAAAAAGTTTTCTATTATTATCCAAAAATCAACCGTACAATCACAAATATTCCAAAAATGGCTGGTGTTAAGACTTACGAATTAAGAACTAAATCTAAGGAACAATTAGAATCTCAATTAATTGATTTAAAGAAAGAATTATCTGAATTAAAGGTTCAAAAATTACAAAGACCATCTTTACCAAAGATTCACACCGTCAGAAAGAACATTGCTCGTGTCTTAACTGTTATTAACGAACAACAAAGAGATGCCGTTAGACAATTATACAAGGGTAAGAAGTACCAACCAAAGGACTTAAGAGCTAAGAAGACTAGAGCTTTAAGAAGAGCTTTAACTAAATTCGAAGCTTCTCAAGTTACTGAAAAGCAAAAGAAGAAGCAAATTGCTTTCCCACAAAGAAAGTACGCTATCAAGGCTTAAATTATTTGAAAAAATTATCCTAATATTATAACATTAAATCTCATCTTTTTTTATATATATCTATAATTTTTATAATTTAACTATAAGCCATATTTGTATAGTTTGAACCCAAAACAAAAAAAAATTCAATTTTTTACTATTGCTCTATTCGTATTTAATTTTTAAGGATTTCTTAATGTGTCACAATTACGTTATCTTTATAATCATATATAAAATTTGCAAAACAGGAAAAAATATATATATTCAAAATTACAAAAATAAAATCTATTTAGCTTCTCTTTCTTGTTTCTTCTTCAATTTAAAATCAAGAATTTTTTTTTTCAATTCTTCATTTGGAATAACATCTTCAAATTTTAATGGCATTCTATTAAATGGATCTGTAGAATCACTTAGTAAATGAGCTCTGATGGTACTTCTATCGATATTAACCTTGGAAGCAGGTAAGGTGACAGGATCTTTCATTAATGTATACATTAATGGATCCAAGAATTCATCAGGAGCATCATCATATTCCATATCTTCTTCAGCTTCAATATCTCTCTTCTTTTGTACCACATCTGTGAATTTAATTAATTTCTCACAAAATTCAACAGAAACCATACCAGTTCTATTACCTAAGATATCAGTAGCTCTTACAAAATATTTCTTGTCAAATGATCTACCATCCCTAGCTACAGCATTAATAAATTCTTCTTCATCAGATAAATTTATAAAAGTAGTAGTAACAGCTTTTAATAAATTTTTGGGGTTGAATGAATATTGATCTGGATCTTCTACTTTCAATTCACCACATTTGGGCCCCACTAATGACTCTAAATTATAATCTAACATACAAGCTAGCCTATCCACTAATTCTGGAATGACAAAAGCACCAGGGATATTTTTAGTAAAAATAACAAATAACTGCATAGATTTACTAGCTAACCCACATGAAGATTTCGCTTGTCTTTGAGCAGAGGCCAATCTTGATTGTAAATCTTGAATACTATTTGATTCACTACCATCATTGGGGTTATCATTATTAGTATGATTAGGGTCCTCATTTTTCAATCGACGATTAATATTGTGAACCTCAGCAAGACTCGATAACCCTTCGTCTAATAAAAAGGTTAAATCATTTAGCATACGTGCAATAAATCTAATGAAAAATTCCTTGTTATTCTTAGATTGCCAAATTAATTGTTGTTTATAACTTGGAACTCTTTCATATAATTCTTCTAAGATAATAGATATGCTATATCTACTGTTAAATTTATCATAAAATTGTGATGATGAACCTGTCTTTTCTACAATAACATAGAAATCTAATAATGCATATAATAAATTCTTAGATACCAATTCATTATCTTCAAAGATTTCTAACATAAAACCTGGAGAATCATCGACTAATGGCATACAACCAATACTTAATAATTGAACAATTTTACCCTTTAAATGTGGATTGGATACTAATTCGGGGCAACGCAATATAGCAGTGGCAAATTCAATAAATGAATTTAATCTTTGATTTCTAAATAATGGTGAAGCACCATATTTGGAAATATACAACGCATAATTAATTGGACCCTCGACACAGAATTCAGGATAATATTTAAATGGGACAGGTGCATGTTTCCTCAAAAAATCTGCATTATCAACATTTTCGATACCAACTTGATCTGGAATTAAAGGTAAATTTAATGGAGCAAATGGATAGCTATGAGTTGGATCAATTACTCTCATTAAGAAAGTTGAAGCACCACAGACAAAATCAAAAATTTCTAATTGTAATGTTCTATTTGTGAAAAATCCTTTCATGGCATTCTTCAAACATGACATATACTGTAAAGATTTTTCTAATCTAGTAACTTGAGATTTAACAAATGCATTATTAAAAAGAATACTTCTTGATGAATTATCATTTAAAGCCTCATTTAACCTTGCCAATTCTTCTTTTAGTCTTTTAATTTGTGGAGAAATCTTATCATCATAAAGTAATGTACCACCAATACCATAATGAAGATAAGTTAAACTTAAGAAAAAACAATCTGAGATGAAGTTTGGTTTACAATCTTGATCAGATTTATTTTGATCATAAAATTCATCAGCTTCTTTAAAATCAGAATTCAATCTGGTTTCATTAGTTAAATCAATAAATACACTTATGTTGTTAAAATAATTAACATCAATCTTATCAATCTTCTTATAAGTGATATCTAAAAATGGTTGAGAGAATCGTATTAACAACAATGAGATATTTGTCATGAAGGAATTTGTAGCTAACTTATTCTGTTCACCATGTTCACCCCTTCTTAAATGGTTTTTATTGACAATCATAGACCAATAACTAATTACATCAGTTCTAGAATCTACAGAACCTCGTATAATCTTATCCAAGATGAAAAATAATCGATCCAATACAGCTTTATGTTCCACTTGAGATGAGTCATGGACCATATTAATATGTTGTTTGGATAATTCTAAAGATCCACCATAATTGTTTGAAGCCACATTAAACATTAAAGGAGATAATGTTAAGATTGGACCTAATGTGGTAACCTTTTCGAATCTGTTGGCAGGACAATCAAAACTTGGGAAGAACCCTTCCACTTTAGTAAATATTGCAGCAACTTGTTTGAAATTGACAAACATTTCAAAGATTGATAAAACGTTATTATAAATCTTGGGAGATGTGAGATCAAATGATGGAAGATCGTTTATAATATAGTCAATCAATATTGGAAAAACAGAATTTAATAAATCTAGTAAACTATCTTCAATTACAGCTCTATGGATCATTTGTAGAAGAAAATTGGAATACTGATCAAATTCATTGACAATATCGATAATGTATTGTTTGAAACTACCATTGATGGCAAAAGCTTGAACTTGGAATGCAACTAACCCATACCCAATGACCAATCTATCAATTTCTTGAAATACATCAGTTAGTTCATTATTTTTAGTGTTAAATTTCTTTTGTTGTTGGCATCTCTTCATACAATCATTTAAGTAAGCAAATGGTTTTTGTAATGATTCATTTTCTGTTAATTGAGTTAATAAAATAGAATCAATGTCTTCTTTAGTGTATTTTGCATTAACATCATCGTGTAGTGGAAGTACCGAGTACTCAACAGAGACATTATTTGGATCAGATGTGATTTGGAATACTTCTCTAATCTGTTTATCTGTCATGCTATGGTGTATCGGTCTTATTTTGGGAAGAAAAGAGAAAACTTTCTTTGTTATTCAGAAGTGAATAGACAAAGATCAGATATAAGCAGCTTCTGTGGGAATACCAAACAGTATCTTTTGTAAAACTGTCTCTTTACTTTTACTCTTTAGTTGCCACAATCAATTTATCGCTTTGGTTCCTAATTTGATAAAATGTCAAAATTATTTGAAAATAATAGCACGAGGAATTTTTAATGTGTCTAGAAAATGAAGAGTGGAAGAGAACTCTCAATGTAAGAATGGGTACTAAATAACAAAACAATTCCCAATTTGATCGATGAAATTGATAATATTCAAATAGTTTATTCTTCTATTGATTTTGGACCCCAAACTCAACAGATTGGTTACTAATTGATGTTTCTAAAAAACTTTAAAACAAGAACGTCTTTGCAAGATTTGAACTTCATTCGAACGGAGAGGTCAATTTTAATGTTAAAAATTGAGTTGCTTACTTGTGCACCTGAAAGTTGTAAATTTGTAGACATTATAACTTTGAGATGGGCCTTAAAGGATGAAAAGAAGGAACTTAAGACGTTTTTACAAGCTAATACATAAACCAAAAGAACCAACCAAAAATTACAATAATTTAAATATTATTAAACTTTATTTAATTTGTTCCCATCACTCTAACTTATATTGAGTAAATTTCAATAAATTCTTTTGATAAAATTTAAGATTTAGTTAAAAAGTTGATAATGATAAGAACTTAACAAAATTATAAGAATAAATACAAATAAACAAAATCTTAAAAATTGAGTTATTGCTCCATATTTTCTAAATACTGGTCTAAATAAAGATTTAAATAGTATTCAATATTTTAATCCTTTTATTAATTAATTTCATTGTATTAGAAACAATTTTGAACTTTTCAATATTTTGAAAAGTAATAAAGAATATCTTTTTTTTTTTGTGTCACTAAAACTTGAATGTATTTTAAATCGAAGCAAACACAACAACAAGCTACTTCAATATTTTTCAATAATGACAAATAATAACTGTGGTAACACCAGTGAATTAACTGAAATTTTTCCAGGTACAAAACTTCTAACAATTAGAGAATTGGTTAAGACTAAACAAAATCAAAGAACACATCCGACTAGAAAGAAATCGGTACAAAGAGCAGAAGACCAATTAATGAAATGGCAACCTTCGATTAATTCACATAAAGAAATTATTGCTGCTGTGGAAGGTGACCATCCATACCAACAATTACAAGAAAACCATTTTGAGAATGTTAATGCAAATAATAGTAATATTGTTATTCAACATTGGTATAATGAAGATGAAGAATTCTTTAGTACAGAAGAGGTTGCACCATTAAGAGGTCATGAAAAACCAATTCAAGATATTAATCATAATAAGAAAAAGATTGAAAGTGAAAATGTACAAGAAGATATTGATTCCTTCGTCATCACTCCTACTGAACCATTAACCTGTATAACCCCATTTGGTACAGTAAGTTCTTCAAGATATAGCACACATATAAGAACTTCTACTCAAGCTAATAATAATGAGAGGGTTGATAATATGGATAGCAATAATAATGAGGAAGTTGATAATATGGATAGTAATAATAATGCTAATAATGATGATCACAATCAAGACAGGTGTGAACCCTTGTCCTTCCCACAAAGATCACATAATAGACCAGAATCAGTTTACCGTTTATATTATCAAAAACCAGTCCCCATGAGCTATATTGATCAAATGTGTGAATCCCCATGTGATATATCCGTCCGAAGAAGAGACGGTTGGGATCAAAGTTATAATGACTTTGAATCCAATGAATCATTTATGGATGGCATACTTTTTGGCTGTTTAGCTTGGATGGGTTGCAAGTCATAAATCTTTAAATCATTTTCAAAATTCAATAAGGTATCCCTTATTTAGCTAGTTATCTCATCTCATCTCATCTCACCTTACTTTTAAAAACCAAACATCTCTATAGAAAAAGTTTATATATTAATAATATTTGCAATAAATAAAACATAGTAATAATTTAGCGAACAAAATTCATTTATTTCATAGACTATAAATTATATAAATTTGAAATATATATAAATATAGAGAAATTAATAAATGGAAGTGGTAGAACTAGATAAGTTTTGTTTGATGGAATAGAAATAATTTAAATTAAAGTCATAACATCAGTTCGCTTATTTGGATCTAGCTCTCACCTTCCGTCTCTTTCTCTTTAGTCTTCTAACTCTCTTCTTTCTCCACTTAGCTCTCATTGTAACAATGGGATTTTCTGGGGATTTTAAGGGAAATAAGTAGTAATATTAAATTTTAAAATGAGAGAACTAATGAAGAAGTATATTAAAATGATGAGATCCACATCTCTTAAATAATATCCTGTGCCAGATCTTGTCAAAGCCATTGAGAGAACCCTAAGAAATTTGCCCCTTGAGAGAAAAAGCGAAATTTGTGAGACGCAACTTTTCGGTGGACAAAAATTACCTAAAACGGTAAAATATTTGGAATTTCTGGGATTTCGCGCAGTTTTCCTCTGGTGTACGGATAAACAGTCCTGCGTCTGGTGAATGGCTATTTTAAGTAGGGTTGTTAATTGTAAGAGGAAGTAGTAGTAGTCTTAGTCTTTGATTCTTGTAATAAAGACCTTTTCAAAGTAGAGTTGATCTCGTTGATCCCAAACAATTCTGTTATTTGATCAATCTTATCCGAAGTCAATGCCCCTTCCGATATTATCTTATCATACTCATCA
Source organism: Monosporozyma unispora (assembly GCA_003708525.3). Lineage (NCBI taxonomy): Eukaryota > Fungi > Ascomycota > Saccharomycetes > Saccharomycetales > Saccharomycetaceae > Monosporozyma > Monosporozyma unispora. The sequence goes on along the minus strand of PPON03000025.1, from coordinate 107,976 downwards.
TTTTGTTTAAATGTACACATATCATCTTTTATTATTCTATGTAAATGTTTAGCACCCAAGTATGCCTTCATATTACAATATATTCTATATGTTAAGTAAAATCCTGGAACATTGGGGACAATAGGAACAAGAATTATTGGTACAGTTAAAGGTAACAATAATATACATTTGTAAACTTCCCTTAAATGATATTTAAGCCCCCATTGTGACAATTCTGTCAATTGTGTCATTAACTTATTTGACTTTAAGTTATTAGGTGAATAAATTGATATAGGAACCAATTTTGGTGGTGGATCAATTCTTTTATACTGTTTTGCAGTCATTGTCTTCAACGTGTTTGGTTCCTCCTGTGCAATTCTTTTCATTATATAATTCTCACCTGGGATACTTAGTAAACTATTTTCTTGCCAGGGGATTCTATTCATATATTGATTAACTAAAGAGACAGTTTTCATATTAATACGTTTAGGTGATTTTTCCATCTTAGCCCAAACATTTTTACACTTTTGTACAATAGTTTGTTCCCATTTAATCAATTTTGATTTTTTATTAGTTAAGTGATCTGAATGTTTGAAATATACAAATGTCTTCTTTGTATTGATTGGGATGGCAATCAACTTAACTGATTCATTCTTGTATTGTTGTATAGATTCTCTTTGAATTAAACCTGTGGCAAAAGTTCGAGAAAATCTCGGGCTAGTTTTATTTAAAGTCTTGTATAAGTTAAGCATCTTTAAATTAGACAGTCTTTGTAGATATATAAAGGTTTATTACAGATACTGCTTTATAAAATCTTGATACAGGTGTCAGAGCCCTTTTCACACCCTTTCCTTATTAACAATTGTTTTAAAATAAAAAAAAAAAATTAAAGTTTGAAATTTTAAGGGTGGAGTTTTCGCTATTAATAACAAGATAACAGAATAATAGTAGATATACCTGATAAGTGGTGAATATTCAAGCATTGCAGTATAGTTGATTAGACATTTTGAAAAGACCTCGATGACACTCTCTTTTTCTTGCAGTTACTTCGAAACTTTTCACATTCATCAAAGTTAAGAATGGCGCTATAGGAATAATATTGTCATTATTGACAAAGATGGACAGTAATAAGTCAGGTACTTAACCAGTGCCTTTATTAAAAACCAATTTTTATTCTCAGTCAAATTACAATCTTATTATTATGTCTTTATTTCCCTTTTCAACGACCTTTTTGTTGTGTGCGGTAATACTTTTCCAATAAATACTTTGGGTGCAATTTTGTCTAGTAATAATAACGGTTAAAGACAAGTTACCTGTAAAGTGAAATTTGGGAAAGAGCAAAACTCAGAAATAATTTCCCCAGCTTCTTTGGTTTAAGGTACAAAGCAAAAAGAAAGATGACAAAGATATATTAATTTAGGAAATATTATAATACCGATTTTAACATTTGAAATATGGGGAGGCCATTGAAATAATCGTTACGTCCTACAAAATATTACCAAATATGGACTTGTCTACAACGTGATATATTAAGTCGTTTAATCGTGGTAATAACCAGATCTAGCCAACCAGCTAAACATTTATCTGAGGATATTCTGAATTACTAATAATATGGTTTCTACCAGATTCTTCTAGTTTATTTTTCTTTGGTTTGATTAAAATCTCTGTATAAACTCACAGTGGATATGCAATTCCATTCTACTTCCCAGCAAGTTGAGGGGAATATTACTGTCACTTCTTGGTAATTGAAGCCTATCTGTTATGTCAGAATACTGGAATACCTGCTAACAATAATAAAACTCTACCAGGGTGAAAAATTGGGAAACTTGCAATTCTGTAGAGATTTGAAAAATTCCGGGACAAAACAAAAGAAAATCACCCCCGAGACTTTTTCCAACGGAATTTTGTAATTTATTTCCCAGTCGACTCACAGTGAAGCTCCTATTATTAAAATATCCTATTATTAAAATATTCCACTATGGGCAAAGTTCCCTGGTTTTCTATGGGCAAGATTGACTCAAAAACATTAAATAATTAAAGAAAGAAATGATTCAATTCAATAATCTATAATGTTGATAATTCCAGTGCAATTTTCAATGCTAAATAAAGGACCAACTACTAAGTGTTTACTTGGCAAACAATAGATCTGGGGTTTCCTGTTTACCTATTCTCCTCCTCTAAGAACTGTGCTAGGAATTGACGTGGATTACTATGATATTTTTCATTGCAAGGTTTATTTGATTCCCTTTTGTATAATAATACCCACTGGGAAATATAGAGGCACCAAATGGGGAACACCTTGTAAAACCACTGTGCTTATTGTTGAAGATGACCATTCTGCTATTACCGGTTTAAAAAGCTGTTTTGGGTCGCTATTACTCACACCCTTTCCATAAGTGGAATTTCGATGCCCTTTTAACTTTTTATTGCAGATTAATGTCTATATTTATATATATATATATATATATATAAGCGTGTGATGTGATTGATCCATTAACCTCTTGTTTTGATCTTACTTATATTTTTCACTTGTTCCTCCTCATTTAATAGAAAGACATCACAATACAAAAGTGTTATACTATACAATTATGACTGCTGAAAATCAAGCTTTCCAAAAAGTTACAGAATCTACCGGTTCTAATCCAATTCAAGCTAATCCATATGGTCCAAACCCATCTGATTTCTTATCCAATGTAGGTAATTTCCAATTGATTGATTCTACATTAAGAGAAGGTGAACAATTTGCTAATGCTTTCTTCTCAACTGAAAAAAAAATTGAAATCGCTAAAGCTTTAGATGCTTTCGGTGTTGATTATATCGAATTGACCTCACCAGTGGCTTCTGAACAATCTAGAAAAGATTGTGAAGCTATTTGTAAATTAGGTTTAAAAGCTAAGATCTTAACCCATATCCGTTGTCACATGGATGATGCTAAAGTGGCTGTTGAAACTGGTGTTGATGGTGTTGATGTCGTTATTGGTACTTCCAAATTTTTAAGACAATATTCTCATGGTAAAGATATGAATTATATTGCTAAGAGTGCTATTGAAGTCATCGAATTCGTTAAATCCAAAGGTATTGAAATTAGATTCTCTTCTGAAGATTCCTTTAGAAGTGATTTAGTCGATTTATTAAACATTTACAAGACTGTTAGTAAAATTGGTGTGAACAGAATTGGTATTGCCGATACTGTGGGTTGCGCTAATCCAAGACAAGTTTATGAATTAGTCAGAACTTTAAAATCTGTGGTTAATTGTGATATTGAATGCCATTTTCATAATGATACTGGTTGTGCCATTGCTAACGCATATTGTGCTTTAGAAGCTGGTGCCAAATTAATTGATGTTTGCGTTTTAGGTATTGGTGAAAGAAATGGTATTGTCCCAATTGGTGGGTTAATGGCCAGAATGATTGTTGCTGATCCAGATTATGTTAAATCTAAATATAAATTACACAAGATCAGAGATTTAGAAAATTTAGTTGCCGATGCTGTCGAAGTTAACATCCCATTCAATAATCCAATTACTGGGTTCTGTGCATTCACACATAAAGCTGGTATTCATGCTAAGGCTATCTTAGCTAATCCATCTACATATGAAATTTTAGATCCACATGATTTCGGTATGAAGAGATACATTCATTTTGCTAATAGGTTAACAGGTTGGAATGCTATTAAATCAAGAGTGGATCAGTTGAATTTATCATTGACAGATTCTGAAGTTAAAATTGTCACAGCCAAGATCAAGAAAATGGGTGATATTAGACCATTAAATATTGATGATGTTGATTCCATCATTAAAGACTATCATGCTGAAATTAACACCCCAACTTTAATACCAAAGAAGACCAAAGCTGATGAAGAACCATTAGATATTTCTGGTGAACCAGCTACTAAAAAGGTCAAGAAATAAGATTCTTCCTTTTTCATTTCTTTGGTCTATGATTAATAAATAAGTAAAAAGAAAACACAGAATAAAAATGCAAAAAAAAATTCACAACAACACAAACACATCATGTATAATAACTAATAATTATATATTATAGATTCAATGACCATATCTATTCATCTTTATGTATATTTAAAACTACTAATTTCCTATTAACACTGTCTTAAACCAATCATATTAATTAAAAACGCACCGGCTTAAATTTCTTGTACAAGAAAAAAAAAATTCACACAGCAGATAGAATGCCAAAGAGGGTGGAATAGAAAAGCCCGTGAATTCAAATAGAGTAACAAATGATAATGTGACAATTAGATACATGTAAAAATTGTACATAATTCCAATTCACATTCCTTATTTAAATAAACTAAGAATTAGAAGAACTTTCAATTGATATCATATCGAGATAGATCTTTCCATAATATTACTACAAAAAGAAGGGTAATTGGTATCCCTTTAAAGTGTCACACAAGCATATAAAAACAAAATAAACAAGAAAAAAACAACAACCACATAATGATTACACGTTCAAATATTAGACAAACAATTAAGCAAACACCAAAAGTAGTGGGTATAATGAGACAGTATTCAGTTGGATCTTCAGATGGGTCCACAGGATCCCACAGAGGGTTTGGTAGTGAAGATTCATTTACAAAGAAGGAGAAAGCTCAAGAAGATTTTTATATTAAACAACATGAAAAGGAACAATTAAGAAAATTGAGGGAGCAATTACAAAAATCTAAAGCTGAAGTTAAAAACATTGAAGAACAGATTGAAAATATTCAGAAATAGATCCATTAGTGTTAGGTAATTCAGCTTATTTTCTTTTCAACTCTCAAGTAACATATGATAATATTCCAATGGAGATACAAAAAAACATACAATTGTATATATACTCTCCTTTCTTTTACTTTTTTTGCTCAATGGCTAAAATTAAATAAAGTGCTATATCTTTGTTTATACAAATAACATATTCTTTATAATTATAACTCTGCAAATATATTAAATCAAAATAATATCTTACGAGAGTAATCCATTTAAGATCGTTGTAATGTTTCAATTGACCTTGTGTAACTGACTATGTCTTCTCTCCCTGAGCCATTGTTGCAACCAGCTATTAACAGAATCAGATTTACATTCATTGCAAACTCAGAATTCCCGGAGTTAAGAATTGAGAGTTAAAATTGTGGCGACTGTTGAAGATAACACCCATACCTTTCTAAAAACATTTAGGGTCTTTTCTAAGATTTTAAAAGTTTTTTGAATTAGGAAGTAATCTTTAATTTAATTTTTAAAAAGTAGAAAAGAAGTGCGTCGGGTTTGTGTAATTGGAGGAGTTAACACTGGGAAAATCTTAGGTTGAGACTTTCCCTGTTGGCCAGCCTAGGATTAATTGCTAGGCTCAAATCAAGAGGTTCACATTAGTAGCGAGAGAGTGTCGTTGGGCAGACACCTGCGCGGTCCTTAGGCCCTATCCTCTCCTCTTCTACGTAGGCTGATCTCTGCCTAGCAACTAGCTTGGAAGGATGGCTCACACCAAACACCAAGATTCAATATGGTAATTCAACATATCCATTACTGATTAAAGGTATTATTGTATTATTAATAGGTATATTGATTGAAATATGTGAATTTTAATAGTGAGAAAGGACCCTTCAAACCATAACAAAACCATACATATAGAAATGTCTGACGCTATCATCTCTTATGCTGCCTTCATCTTAGCCGATGCTGGTTTAGAAATCTCTTCTGACAACTTACAAGCTTTAGCCAAGGCTGCTGGTGCCAACGTTGAAAACGTATGTTAAAATTATTAATATTGAATAACTATTATGATAAAAGGAATTTGAATAATGTGGGATTGTCCCGATAATATACTCATTTGAAACAAAATTATGAAACATAAAACGTTAAATTATTAAAAATTTATGAAATGTTGAATTACCACAAATGTTATTATGAAATAGTATATTAATTGATACATTACATTAAAGAATATTACTTTGTTAAAAACTGAAATAGCATTGATTTTTTTTTTTAAAATTATCCAAACATTTTGTCAAATTCTATATCTAATTTACGATTGAACAATTTTTACTAACAAATATTTGTTGATATGGAGATATATTAATATCTTTTGTAATATCATACAACTTTTTTTATTATAGGTCTGGGCTGATGTCTACGCTAAGGCTTTAGAAGGTAAGGACTTAAAGGAAATCTTATCTGGTTTCCACGCCGCTGGTCCAGTTGCTGGTGCTTCCTCCGCTGGTGCCGCTGCCGGTGCCTCTGGTGAAGCCGCTGCTGAAGAAGAAGCTGAAGAAGAAAAGGAAGAATCCGATGATGACATGGGTTTTGGTTTATTCGATTAAACAAAAGAATTTCGTTAATTTATTATTTACATTTCTTTTATTTAATTCCTACTCTTATTCAATAAAATAATTTTATTATATCTGTATAAGTATATATATAAACCATTTTTAAACAAAAAAATCATATTAAAAATAAAACGATTTTTGCCATTTCATGTATATGTTTTACTAAATATGACGTATATCTGGCTAATTTTTTATTATATGTCAAATTTCGCTTCTCTTACGTTAATTAAATTTTAACGAAAAAATAAAAACCAAAAACATTGAAAAGTCAAAAGACATCGATTACAATTGGAGATATTGGAAAGATTATACAGGAGAAACATTAGAACCACAACCAACATATAATATATATACAAAGCTAACTACAAAAAGAGTTTAATAAATGGTACGAATAAACCATGTGGCATCCTTTTTCATGCCCTTGTTTTGTTCTAACAAACCACATGTAGTGACTTTAACTGTGTTAACCACTATCATTACGTTTACATTTTTCTATATAACATCAAGATTACTACTTAGTGAGTATGCTGATCCGTTAATGTTTAAACCTAATGCTCAGGATTATTTTAGAACTGCATTATTGGGTCTGTTTTCACCATTTCTTTATTATTTCATTAAAGTTTTTCTATTAAATATTAATAGTACTTTTATCATTGGTAATTTAATTACCGATTTCTTCATTAATGACTGGTTTATGCTATGTTTACTTATTATGTTAGCATATCCACAATTACAAGAACCTCCTGCATCACTACCACCACAAACATCAGCATCATCATCATCATCTTCTTCTTCTTCTTCTGCATTAGCACCTTTTATCAAATTTATTCAATATGATAATTCTATGGAACAATGGCATATAATACCAAGACAATCTTATATCTTTGGTATATCATGGGCATTGGGTGAATTGGCCATTTGTATCATAACAAATCTTTTCAATTATCAAGAAGCCACTGGATTGGATAATGATAATTCATTAGACGTTACAAATTCAAATGATGAGCTTGGTATTGATAATATTATTGACCATCCCGTGAATAGAAATGAAATCACTTTAGCTAAATGTGTTGGATTAAGGAGATTATCTTCTACCATCTCGTCAAATGTTTATTATAATGAATCAGAACCATTAAACCAATTCAGACATACTTATGGTACTATAGAGGGAAACAATAGATTATACCCCCATGGTTCAAATAAGAGTAAGCATACACCAAATGTGGTTATGGTAGACCCCGCTGATAATTCTTTAAGGTTTTCTTCTGCAGATATTGAGGACGGATTGTTTCAAAAAGATTTACCAAAACCTGTATTAGAACATCATTATGGTTTCATTTGGGTCAAATATATGTCAAATCAAGGTCCCGTTTCCACATTATCCAATGTCAAACTATACGCTGAATTGAATTCCTGGAAACGGATCTCTTGGCAACTATTCCAATACGTGGTTGTTCTATTTTCAAATATCTTATTAATTACAGGCCAATCATTCTTATTATCCATTTATTTCATTTATGTTCGTGGTCATGAAAGATTGTTTACCAAGACAGTCAATTATTTTGGTAGAAAAGAAATTGAAATGTTTTTAATGTTTCTGGTGACACCATTAATTTTAGTTAATTTCGGCATGAGTGTATTTGTCTTTTTATGCAATGATGTTTTAGAATGGATTAATGTTAAGATGTCTGTACAAGATATTGCAGAAATCAATTATAATTATTATCCAACAGTATACCAAAATCATCATCCATACCTTCATGACAGCAGATCAAGTCAATCATTAGATTTAAATAATTCACAAATATCCACTACGATATATCCACCATTTGCACAAGAATTTAACGATATTACTACTGTAGAAAAGGTTAATAAATGGAAATTCACCAAATATTTCAAAAAGTTGTTTAAAGAATGGAAGAGATCAGCTACTCGTGATCTTTTCATTCTGATTAATGTGATTATATGGAGTTCTTTAATGTTTATTGCTGGTTTATTAAGTGCTGTAAAGTTTCAAAGTCTAAATAATTGAAGATCATAGTGTCTTTTTTCCACATTAATTCTATATAAAAAATATATATATATTCTTAACTAGTTATCTAAATATACCAAAAAAAAATAGCAGGTTCTATAATGTCTGTATACACTTATAACATTCTTAGGGAGGTAAATCGGATAAAACTTATATGATGTAAAATTCTAAAAAAGAACAAAAAAGTCTAAAAAAAAAAATATAATAATGTGCAAGAAATGAAGGTAATTTATAGTAAATTTTATTTTTTAAATGGTTGCATACGTTGAAAGATAACAACAAGGTATTACCAAACTACAGATACAGCCCATATCAATTGAAGATGAATGCTAATACACCATTACTTACTGTGAACAGTAATACACGTGCAAGAGAACCACAAATCCCGGCTTGGAAGGCTGCTAAGATAGATCTTGAATATGTTTTATATTCATCTCCATTAAACATTTTATTAGTATTTGTACCATTAGGGATTGTATGGGGGATGTTTGAACTATCTCACACATGGACATTTGCTTTCAATTTCTTAGCTATTATCCCATTAGCTGCCATATTAGCTTATGCTACTGAAGAATTAGCTGATAAGGCTGGTAGTACCGTTGGTGGGTTATTAAATGCTACTTTTGGTAATGCTGTGGAATTGATCGTGTCAATTATTGCTTTAAGAGAAGGTCAAGTCAGGATTGTGCAAGCCTCTATGTTAGGTAGTTTATTATCTAATTTATTATTAGTTCTTGGGTTCTGTTTTGTTCTTGGTGGATATAATAGAATACAGCAAACTTTCAATCAAACTGCTGCTCAAACCATGTCTTCATTATTAGCCATTTCCTCTGCTTCTTTACTGATCCCAGCTGCTTTCAAAGCTACTTTACCAACTGGCAAAGAAGATGAATTAATTGATGAAAAGATCTTGTCATTATCAAGAGGTACATCTATTATTTTATTGATAATGTACGTTTTATTCCTTTTGTTTCAATTAGGTAGCCATCAAGCTATCTTTGAACAACAAATTGAGGAAACTGATGAAACCATTAGTCAATATTCATCTAAGCCTGCTCATTCATTAAGTATTAGATCTTCAATTTCATTCTTATTAGGTGCTACTATCTTAGTGTCAATTTGTGCGGATTATTTAGTTGGAACTATTGACAATGTTGTTGCCTCCACTGGTTTATCTAAGACATTTATTGGTCTTATTGTGATTCCAATTGTAGGTAACGCTGCAGAACATGTTACTTCTGTGATGGTAGCTATGAAAGATAAGATGGATTTAGCCATTGGTGTGGCCATTGGATCATCATTACAAATTTCATTATTTGTCACACCATTTATGGTTCTTGTTGGTTGGTGGATTAATGTTCCAATGACATTAAATTTTTCTACATTTGAAACTGCTACATTATTCATTGCCATTTTCCTTTCCAACTATTTAATCTTGGATGGTGAATCCAATTGGTTAGAAGGTTGTATGTCCTTAGCTATGTATTTACTAATTGCTATGGCATTTTACTATTATCCAGATGTGGAAACGTTTGATGTGTTGACCAAGACATTGTAGTCATCTGATAAGATACCATTTCTTCTGTCCCTTTTCTTTGTTTCTACATACAACCCACACACTGTATTATGACTGATTTTAATACATATATCTATACCACTACTATGACTGTCTATACTATTTTTTACAATATACCTTATTTTTTTGTTTTGTTTTCAAATCTACATACATCACCTGAAATACATATTTTATTCTATCTACTCCTTTGGGATAATGAACTTCAAGGGATACGCTCCCACTTTCAATTGTCACCCTTTCGCACTCGATGAGCCCATGATTGTACTGAATTATGTATGATTAACCAATTTCGATGATTCTCTAATCAAGCAATTGAGTCCACTTACTTCCTAAAGCGGTTTTCAAGTGGAGAAGATCTGTGCTAAATCTCGCAGCCAGAACCCCAGTTTACTCAATTAGGAATCCTTATGAGAGTAACTTCCCACTGTGGTTATTTCCCCTCGTTCTAATCAAATCTGTTGTGCGATTCCCCAAAGAGGCAACCCCTTCGCCGATCCCAGAAAACACTGGTTTACGAATCCAGATCCACCAATACTTGCTACGGTACAAAACACACTCTATAGAGTTTCTATTCTCTATTCCCTCTCTAAGCCAGTTTTGAACCAAAACAGCAAAGATCCCAGAACCAAGGAATCCTCGCTGCTCAAAAAAAGAAAAATTCGCCAGCCAAAACACAGCGTGGAGGCAAACAGGTACACCTGGCCAGGCTGGACGTTCCCCAAATAGGAAATATACCAACTTTCCATTTTTTGTCTGCCTTTTCTTAATCCTATTATTCTAAATTATTTTTCAAATATTTTATTGTTTCAAGAATTTTCCTTTAAGAACGTTCTATTGTGTTATGCGTTTTTTCATCTGGGGTAAGAATAAAAACCGCAAAGACAATAGAATCCGCTGTGTTTTTGCTTGTTTGGGATTAAATATTTGGCAAGGGTCTCCGCGCTTCGAGAAATCCACAAGCAAAAGTATAATACGATATTTAGAGAGTGAGAGCCATTCCTGCAGATCCCTTTCCTTATCGCCAGACTCGAGGATCCCCGTCTGTTTGTTTGAAACTCTATACAATATACAGGAAAGGTCCACAGCTGAACTGAGCTGGGAATAAGCTGTTCAAATATTCTTGATCCAAAACAAACAAACAAACTTTCTTCATTTATATATCGAATGCCAATTCTCTTTCTTCTTGATCTTGAGAAACTCTTTGATCATATATATAACCAGTTTACATACAACCCCATAGTTAAACTAAACTAACGGTTACTCTTCTCTGTTACCATGAGTTCTACAATATCTACCACGGCTACTGCCACTACTACTAAACATAATCGTAAATTGGGGAAAGTTATAATGTCTGAATATGAAGCATTACAAATCTTTAATAGACAAAGAATCAATATGGATATGATTCAATATCTTTCTAATTTAACAGAATCAATTGTGAAAAGAACAAAGACTAGACATGGGATTCATTTAAAATATATTCCATCTTTAACAGATTTTATCACTGCCTTGGTGTCTAATTCTCGCGTGGGGACCTCTATTTTAATGTCCACTACAGTGTATTTAAATAGATTACAACGTATCTTACCGGGAAATATCATCGGAATGGAAACTACAAGACATAGATTGTTTCTAGGTTGTTTAATCATTGCAGCAAAGACATTAAACGATAACTCTCCAATGAATAAACATTGGAGTAAACATTCTAATGGGCTTTTATCTAATAAAGAAATTAACACAGTGGAAAGAGAATTATTAGCATATTTACAATGGGATGTCGTATTCACTACAAAGGAATTATGTGACTGTTTAAGAGAAAAATTCTTGGTTCCAATTAGATTCCAAATGTATAGAAATACAATTCAAACTCCAATCACTCCATCCGCTTCAAACAATAACATTAATAATAATAACAAATTATTTTATTTCAATACTCCAGTGGCACATAAGGATATGGATATATTCCGTCCACCAAAATATCATAAATCACATACCATGTCTATTGATTCTATTCCATCAATGAAGTCAAGACAAAGTATATCAAGTATAAATTCAAATGGTACTTCAATCTTCTCCATGAATGAAAGAAAGTATGTCTCTCCTGTACAATCTCAAGATAATTCTATGGAAAGTATAACAAAACCTGTCATTTATTTGAATCATACTAAAACTAACAGTATCAACAATAACACTATTAAACCAATTACTAATTTACTGGATCAACCAGATCATGAACATAGTAAATTTGTTGATAAGTTTAGAAAATCAAGTTGGAGTAACATTTTCCATATTAAATAGATGTTTTACTCCCATCTACCCACTCATACAAATTTTACATCTGATCATAATTATATTCAACTTCCATTTATTTTTTTAATGAATTCATTCTTTGCATATACACATATAATATATATATATTATTGTCTTAAATTCTTTTATTAATCTCAATTTAGCATATAAATCAAATCACAATAATATCTTTCTTTTAACCATCCTTTTTTTTTGTTCTATTTTTTATGAGGAAAGAGTAAAGAAATTGATAACTATGATATGATTTTAAGAAGATTATAAAGATTGATTGCTATATAAATTATATACAAAATACACCAGGATCCCGGAATAATTTTTGATTGAAGATAAAAACATTAAAAAATGAATGTGAAGAGAAAATGAAAAGAAATAAGTCATTGTTTATAACTAACTGTATAAGTCATCTTCTTCTTCAGCATTATCACCACCAAAAGCGGCACCAGAAGACGCATTATTGTTTGTGTTTGAAGCAGATGAATCAGTACCTAAAGCTGGTTCATTGAAGTTGAAATTACTAAATTGACCTCTAGAAGCCTTCATTTGTTGTGAATAAGCTTCATAACGACGTAATTCAGCATCAGAAACAGAACGTTTAGCAGTCTTCATGGCTTCAGCAAAATGTTCTTTAGTAATGAATGGAACTGGATCTGGTTCATCAATAGATTCTTCATCTTCTTGTTTAACATTCTCACCATCAGTCATATCAACATCTTCTTCATTCTTGACTTGTTTTTCAGCTTCTCTCTTTCTTTGAGCTTCAATAGAATCCTTAATAGCATATTTAGCAGCTCTTTGGACAATATATGATAAATCAGCACCAGAGAAACCTTGAGAGGCCTTGGCAATAGATGATAAATCTAAACCTGGTTCTAATGGAGTCTTTCTTAATTGAGCTTGTAAAATAGATAATCTAGCTGGTTCATCTGGTAATGGAACATAAATCAACTGATCTAATCTACCTGGTCTTAAGATAGCTGGATCAATTTGATCTGGTCTATTAGTAGCACCAATAACGAAAACGTTCTTCTTGGCATTCATACCATCCATTTCAGTTAATAATTGGTTAACAACTCTATCAGAAGCACCACCAGCATCACCAACAGACCCACCTCTAGCCTTGGCAATAGAATCTAATTCATCAAGGAAGACAACAGTTGGAGCGGCAGCTCTAGCTTTGTCAAAGATATCACGAATGTTGGATTCAGATTCACCATACCACATACTTAATAATTCTGGACCCTTCACAGAGATGAAATTAGCAGAAACTTCGGTAGCAACGGCTTTAGCTAATAAAGTCTTACCAGTACCTGGTGGACCATAAAACAAAACACCCTTGGATGGAGCTAAACCGAACTTGGTATATTGATCTGGATGTAAAACAGGATATTCGACAGTTTCCTTTAATTCTTCCTTAATTTCATCTAAACCACCAACATCATCCCAAGTAACGTTAACACTTTCTACAACGGTTTCACGTAAGGCAGATGGGTTAGAGTTACCTAAGGCGAATCTGAAGTTATCCATAGTAACACCTAAGGAGTCTAACACTTCAGCATCGATATCGTCTTCTTCTAAATCTATCATATCCATCTTTTCACGAATTTGTTGCATAGCAGCTTCAGAACATAAAGAAGCAACATCAGCACCAACGTAACCGTGAGTTTCAGCAGCTAAAGTTTCTAAATCAACATCATCGGCTAATTTCATGTTCTTAGTATGAATACGTAAGATTTCTAATCTACCAGTGGCATCTGGAATACCAATATCAACCTCACGATCGAATCTACCAAATCTTCTTAAAGCTGGATCAATAGAGTTTGGTCTGTTGGTAGCTGCAATAACGACAACGTTAGATCTGGCCTTCATACCATCCATAAGAGTTAATAATTGGGAAACAACTCTTCTTTCAACTTCACCGTTAGTCTTGTCTCTCTTTGGAGCAATAGAATCAATTTCATCAATGAAAATAATAGCTGGAGCGTTCTTTTCAGCTTCTTCAAAAGCCTTTCTTAAATTGGATTCAGATTCACCAGCCATCTTGGACATAACTTCTGGACCATTGATTAAGAAAAAGAAGGCACCAGTTTCATTGGCAACAGCTCTAGCCATCAAAGTCTTACCAGTACCTGGTGGACCATACATTAAGACACCTCTTGGTGGTTTAATACCAATAGCTTTGAATAATTGTGGGTGTCTTAATGGTAATTCAACCATTTCTCTTATTTGAGCCATTTGTTTACGACAACCACCAATGTCATCGTAACCAATATCGTTAATATTATTTTCTTCATCTTCTCTGTTGATTGGTTCACCTTCCCAGTGAATAACGGTATCTTGAGCAACAACAGCATATTCTTCTGGTTCAACGTCGACAACCTTAAATTCTACTTGTCTCATACCACCTCTGACAACGAAATGGTCACCCTTTCTAACTGGTCTATAAGCTTCAACAAAATATGGTTTTAAAAAAACATCAAATAAGTTACCAGTAATACCTTCAATGGTATCAGCAATTGGTAAGACAGAAATTCTAGAAGCATATTTAATATCTGGACATGGGTGAACAGTGACTAAATCACCTAATCTAATTCTTAAATTGTTTCTGACAACCCGGTTAACTCTACAGGCACCATCTTCTAACTCGTCATCGATAAGAACAATTAAAACAGTGTCCTTTCTCTTCTTACCCTTGACTAAGACAGTATCCCCCCTGAACAATTCTAATTTATCCATGGTGTTCGAGTTAATAGCAATGACAGAGTTATCATCATTAGTAGCATCATCAACTAAAAGAGTGTTTGGCTTCTTCTTTTTTCTTAAGATAGCAGTGGCAGTTGAATCTTCATCATGTGGTTCAGCACCAGAGGCGTCTAAAAGTGGTTTGTGATGATCTTTCCCCATTTAATCCGTTCTTTTCGTTTCAGTTAATATTCAAATCCAATTAATAACTTTTTTCTATACTAAACTAGCAAGAATATATCCAAAAATTAAGAATTGAACTGTGTGTTTCTCTTATCCGAAATTGTTTTATAATCGAATATCAATGTGTCTTCTTAAATAAATCATGGTTAAATTTCATACTTTGTGAAATTCGATGTGTTAATTTTAAATTTCAAATTGCCACCGAAATTATTCGTAATATCTCGGCCGGGTACCAGCAAGGAATCTGTTAGCGCCAATGTTCGATATTTACAATAAATAACTATATTATTCAGCTAACAGTTTCCCTGTAAAAGACATCACAACTTGTTAATATTAATCACTCAACCACTATAACAAACTATGGCATTAAATTATAAATAAAAAAATAAACAACTCAAGTACTATTCTGTTGTATTTAAAAACAGAACTACAAAGAACTAAAATATCTCAATTCCTGTCACCACCACTCAATTCATTCTTTATATAATGTTGGAATTCTTCTAGTTCTTGTGTGATTACTTTCTTATCTGTTGAATCCGCATGTTGTCCTAATTTGACAGGCCCAATGGGTATAAAATGGAAATGGACATGTTCCACTTCTTGACCGGCTTTAATACCATTATTTTGTAAGATTCTAAATGGGAACTTTTCTTCGTTATCAGTTGTACTGGCTTTATTGGTCAAAATTGTTGCAAATCTCTTGGAAATTGGTAAGATATCAGTCAAGTATTGGTCTGGTATATCTTGTAAGAATTTACCATGATATTTTGGGACAATCAAAACATGTAATCTATTCTTAGGATGTGTGTCCAAGAAAGCCACCGAATATTTCGTTTCAATTAGTTCATATGCAGATATTTCTTCTATTAGTAATGGTTTTTTAGTTCTTAGTTAGTAGTTAATTTCATAAATATGAATTAGATATAGAATACCATACTTTTGATTATCTTGCAAAAAAGACAATTCTCGTCTCCATGTGCTACAGAATGAGAAGTAGACATTGTTTCTTTGAGAGTCTTAGGTCTTTACTTGTCACAAAGCAGTATAATAATGAAATATAACAAATATACAGGCTTTAGTTTCTTATATAATAACTTTCCTTGAATAAAGGGTACAAATTTGAAGAAGAAAAAATCTTTTAATAATGACCTTTATCACAAAGACATCAGCATTGTTCCATGTAAAAAAAGGATAGGTTATTCTAAGTTGAATCTTTGAACCCTAATTATATAAAACAGTTACCCATTTCTACAGATCTCCGTCCAATTATTGGTTTTGTTTAATGAGGACAGCTGGTTTAAGTGAATAAGGTTGTTTTAACAGAACTTTACAATACATGTAACTTTTATCAATAATACTAATTATATTGTATAATTATCCAAACACTATCTTTCAGCTATTAAGTGGATGTTTTCCTCTCAACTCTACTCTCTTTATAAACCGTTGTTGTTGCACGTTAAGAAAGGAGCAACGAAAAAAAAGTCCGTTGAAAAATCTTTAGAGATTCTCATCATTTATAAGAAGGATCAACAGAGGTTCAAATAACGATCACAAACAAACATAAAGGCAATCTTTATATATTTAAGTAACCATGATCAACCTAATTAGTCAAGTTAAATTATGTGTCATCAAGAATCCAATTTTAGTATCTAAAAGTTTCCAAAGATTATGTTATTCAACAATTAAATTAACAAGTGATAATTATCCTCAAGTGAAAAGAAATACGCAATTCAAGAAATTGACGTCTGACGATTTAGAATATTTCCAATCTATTCTATCTCCACAAGAATTAATTGTTGCCAAAGATCGTGATGATTTGAATTTTTACAACACTGATTGGACACACAAATATAAGGGCCAATCCAATATTGTTATAAAACCAAAAAGTGTTGAGAAGATCTCATTAATTATGAATTATTGTAATAAGGAAAGAATTGCTGTAGTACCACAAGGTGGTAACACAGATTTAGTCGGGGGATCTGTCCCCATCTTTGACGAGTTAATTTTGTCATTATCCAATTTGAATAAGATTAGATCATTTGATGAGTTAACTGGTATTTTAAAATGTGATGCAGGTGCAATTTTGGAAGAAGTAGATAATTATTTAAAGGATAATGGGCATTTATTTCCATTAGATTTGGGTGCTAAGGGTTCATGTCAAATTGGTGGTTGTGTGGCCACCAATGCTGGTGGGCAAAGATTAATTCGTTACGGTTCTTTACATGGGAATGTTCTTGGTTTAGAAGTTGTACTACCTGATGGGACTATTATGGATAGTATGCATAGTTTAAGGAAGGATAATACTGGATATGATTTAAAACAATTATTTATTGGATCTGAGGGGACCATTGGGATCATTACTGGTATCTCAATTCTAACCCCAACAAATCCAAAGGCTACAAATGTAAGTTTCTTGGCTGTTAATGATTTCAAAGACATTGAAACAGTGTTTAAGAAGGCCAAGAGTGATTTGAATGAGATTATGTCAGCTTTCGAGTTTATGGATATGAAATCAATGAAATTAACCAAGAAACATTTAGGTGAAGTTGATGGAACAATGAGTTTCCCATTAGAAAATGATTATCCATTTTATATATTAATTGAAACATCGGGCTCGAATAAGGACCATGATGATGCAAAATTAGAGAAATTCTTAGAAGATGTCATGGGTGATGGAACGGTGGTAGATGGTACTATGGCACAAGATGTTAGTGAAATTGAACATTTATGGAAATGGAGAGAGATGATTCCTGAATCATGTCAATCTGAAGGTGCTGTCTATAAATATGATGTTTCGTTACCATTATCTCAATTATATTCACTTGTGGAATTGACTAATGCTAAAGTGAAAAAAGATGGTTTATTATATGATGCTGAGACAAACCCAGAAGGTCAAGTCATTGGTGCTGTGGGGTACGGACACATTGGTGATGGTAATCTTCATTTGAACGTTGCAACTAAGGAATATAACAAGACCATTGAAAAATGTTTAGAACCATATGTTTATGAAGCTGTTTCAGACTTAAAGGGCTCAATTAGTGCAGAACATGGGATTGGGTTTCAAAAGAAGAAATATCTACATTATTCCAAGAGTCCAGTTGAGATTAAGTTGATGAAAGATATTAAGAATCATTTCGATCCACATGGTGTTTTAAATCCATACAAGTATGTTTAGGGAGAATAAGTAATTTATTAATATTGTGGTTTGTAGGCCTTAAAGTACTAGGCTCTTGTATATATTTGGTTTTTTTTATCTTATTGTATTTTTTTTTAATTTAATCTCACATTTTATTAGTAATATTGAAAGATGAATTAAATTGAATTGAATTTGGGAGAAATGGTAAGGTGTTAACATATAAATTTACCACGTTTCAGACTTTCTACAGCAGTAGATGATATATGTCTAAATCTAGGTGAGCCTAAGGGGGTGCCTCCATACCATCTTGTCACAATTACTAGAACGTTTATTGCATTTGATCTTTCTAACAGTGTTAAGAGTCGTTGACCTGCACCTGCTTCACCACAATCTGAACAACCTTGCTGAATGTTTGTGAATTCTGATATGTCGTGGGTAAATGACTCCCTGGCGGTTTTACCTTTCCCCTTGTTCTTCTTACTCTTTATGTTTTTGTTTGGGCTGGATTGTGTTTGTGGTTTCAGTTGGCCCGTTCTCCAAGCATACATATGTCTATGTGAAGCCTTGGCAACAGCTTTATTCTGTTGCACTAAGTGATCTAACAAAAGACTTATAGAATTCTGATCAGTTAATGAACAACATCTGGCTTGGAACTTGGACTTCCTATCCACTAGGATTTCTGATTCATTCCCCAATTCCGCCGTCATATTACTCTCTCTTTTTCACTTCCACTGACCCTTGGAAATATAAATAACTGTCAGTTAAACGGCTACCAATACCCTATCAATATAAGGGTATATACCTCCTAACGTGACGTCATTACAGTTACACAGAATACCTCCAGCCGCCAATAATTCCTCGAAACAGTGCCATATTCAGTGAATACAGCCTGTGTTGCGTATTGTTTTGCGTTCGGATCGACATTCTCGTTTCTCAGATTGGCAAAAGAACCGACGATCGGGTGACCTCCCGGAACTGAAATTGTTTGAAATGAGAAAAAGATAGTAAGTGTAAAGGGCAAAATCCACCCTTGTTTGGATTTCAAGATGAGTAAACCATTATTCATTGTAAACACAAAGGATTATCGTCATTTATTAAGCTACATTCCTCTCTTTTCTTGTTCATTCTGGACGGTGTCAGTTTTAAAATTCCACTATTCCGTTATAAAAACATATTCCATTTCTCCAAACGCAACATTTATTACATTCCAAAGAAGTGTTTCTACTCTGAGTTATTACTTTCTTTATTTGTAAACAACCATACGCAAACACATATATACACATACTGCAGTGTATTACTCAAGATCTAGACTAAGTCTCGGTCATATATGACAACTACTTCTCAAAAAGAAAAAAATAATAATAACTTAACCCTATAATATTTCAAGTGTTATATATTAAACAACAACAATAAAAAAATTTAACAACAAAGTTAGGCAGTCAAAAGATTATAACCTTTTAAAAACTAATACAGTAATATCAACTACTTTTCCTATCGTTTATTCGTTCTATAACAATTTTCCCCCTCTTTGTTTCCCTTCTATTCTAGTAGTTCCTTCTTTTTTAATATATATCTAATTTAATCTATGAATCGATACCTCAGGATCCGTAATAACATTAATAACATTTTTAACTCACAAGTAACTTTATTTCAAACAGATACGTGAACAATAAATATTACACACTTTAAAAACTTTTATGTCAAATCCTGAGATTAAATTCGTGGTATCCACTCCATGTAATTTAAATAATGAAGCATCAGGGTATAGATTAATTCAATTAAAGGATAAAAAATTGTCCTCTTTACCAATAAATAATTATCAAAAACTTTCAAACTCCCATCAAGATGAGACAACTAATAATGATAACCTTACCACAGATATTGGTATTACCACTCAAGCATTTTGTTATTTAAAACCTCAAAGAAGAAATTTTATTCCGGAATCCCAAATTGTTGGGATTATGGATTATTCTGATTATATGATCATATCCAAATCAAGTGGATTAATAGAAATTATAAGAGATTATCAATATAAATTGGCTCATAACCTTTTATTAAAACCAGACTTCGTTCTGGCTTGTATTCCAAATGAATTTAATGCTGAAACAGTTAACGATTTTGTAACAGTGGGACTAGAGTATAAATCGGGACTGTTATATTGTTGTCAAAGTAATGGGGACATTTATGTCTTTATCCTTAATTTGCCAGTAGATTACATTCAATGGGATAACCTTTTCGATTTGAATGATTTGATTAACCCAGAAGATATTCCTATTATTCCAACATCTGCTACGTTAGACACAATTAAACAACAAACATATATCGAAGATAGTGAGGATGTTCAAGCTAGACAAATCACAGATTTTTTCAGAGAAACCCAATATACGGGCCGTTCTAAATTAAAACATATCTGTTATTATTTAACACCATTCTTATACGATGGTATATTATCCTCAAATAAAAAATCTTTATTATCATTCATGAGACTTTATAAAGATCAATACATTTATAGACCTTCTATTTGTATTAATTTAGAACAAGGTATTTCACATTTCCATATAAACCCATTAGACAAATTAAGTTTCTTAACTGGATCACAATTTAATCCAATAATGATTAGAAAAATTATTTTACCAATGACATATTTAAATTATTTAATCACATACACTAATATGAAAAAGAGAGTTCAAGAAAAATATCAAATGGAAATTATCCCCTGGGAACAGATTGCTCTTGAAAATGGATTTAATTCATTTGAATTGTGGATTGAATGTGAAGCTGTTTATGGATTTGAATCTGTTTCCACAAATTTATGGGATAATATTAGAAATGATGGTGGGACAGGATATTTAAAATCTGCTGTAGTATGGAAACAAAGTTTAAATCATACTAATGATAAGACTTATGAACAATTATACAGAAATATTGGAAACATCCCTTCACAAACATCAGTTGCTTCTACAAGCACTGGTTCTTCAACTACCATTACAACTTCAACGCCAATATCAAGTACTACAAACAATGGAGGTTTAAGTAGAACTAACTCAATAAGAAGAAGTGCTTTCTCAGGAATCACTCATAGAAATGGGACTGAATTACCAGAATCCTTTAGTTGGCAATTAAATGCATTCCTTAGAAATCTCCAAAAAAATAATGCTTTATCTGACTTCAGTGTAGTGGATACAAATAGTTTTAATAATATTAAATCTACTTCTTCGTCATCTTTTCCTCTATTAAATGACAATATTCCACCTATTATGAGTAATTTGAACAATATGTCATATCGTGATTCCGAAGATTTAAGTTCCAATATATCATATATTATTGATCCACCACAAATTAATCCAAATTATGATCATGGACACACATTGCATAATTTAACACCTTCCTTTTTGACAGATAAATATAAAACTATGGATATCATTCGTATTGATAAATCACTAGTGTTTAGTGTTTTCAAACCAAAATTTCAAGATGAAGAAATTACTAAGATTGATTTATTTTGTCATAGAAATCGTCAAAACTTTTTACATGAAACATTAAAAAACAATAATAATGAGAATAATAAATCAAATGAGAGAATTATATTTGGGAAAGCATTGCCCAATTTGTCATCATTTAAGAAAATTTTCAGATTAACCAAATCATTATGCCTTATTGTGGATATCAGTGGTCTTCTCTTAATTGATTTAGATAATATTGGAGAAGGTATCCATAATTTAGACAATATGAATGCAAATGAATCTTTATTGTCTGCAAAAGATATTGAGAACAATTTAGCAATAAGGTTGTCCATTTTTGATATTGGTTTAGTCAACGATGCTATTGTAGTCATGGAGTCATTTGATTTAGAACCGGATCATCATATTATGAAATTAAATGTCATTACAACCTGTTTGCCTGGTGAAATTAAAGCATTTGAGGTTGAATTTGATTCAAATCATATAATGGGCTACACAGTATTACAAGATTGTCTAAGACTTACTAATGTCGATAGATTTACTGATAAAATGGCACTATTGGACTGTAATATCAAGGCTCATGATACCAAAAAAAGAAAATTCTCCTCATATGTTCCCAAGAAGGATGTAACAAATACCACTAAACCAAGTAATAACTTAGATGATAATCTCAAACGGTTTAAACCAAATCCTTAGTCTCTTTGTTGCTATATCATAACAAGGATAAAAAGCAAGTTGACATGGTGATATCTTAACTATCAAAAAAAACAACCTTAATATACATATAGACAACCCAATCTTACTACTACTTTTTATATATTCCAACTCACTACTATATAATAAAACTGCTAAAATTATACCAATTAGTTACAGCTCATCTTTTCCCTCAGAACATAATATCTTCAGTTATAAATTGTGCAAGAATAAAGTTTATTGAACGGAACATTATGGGTATAAAACTTTTATATAGATTATGAAATAACTTTTACATATGTAGTTAAAAAACAGTCGCATTCAAACTAAATTATAGCTAAAACGAAAATGGTCAACAAGGAAGTAATTGTCCATCCTTAGTTTAGAGAACTGGAACCTTAATAAGAAGGTAATGATATGCTGGAAGCTCTTGAAACACGAGTCTTGAATTCAGCAGCCATACTGGCAGCATGTATTTGGTCATTGGCGTTGGCTTGGGCGGGAGTTAGAACAGCCGGTGAATTATCAAAGTTGTCTTAAATTCTGCGCCCATACTAGCAGCATGAATAGGTTGATTGGCTGGAGCTGGTGCTGGAACAGGAGCAGTAGGTTGGTTCTCTTGAGCTGGTTCTGGAGAAGCGGGTTGATTGTTTTCAGCTTGTGCAGGGGTATTTGGGTTACTAGTGCCAGCAGCTAGAGTTGGTGTGTTGGCATTATTACCTTGGTTAGGAGTTGGATTGCCCCCTTCCACAGTAGTAGTTTGGGTAACAAAGTTAACAGGGACAGAAGTCTTTCCTTGAGTAACAGGACCGGATGGAAGGTTTGAAACAACATTGTCTGGAGAGGAAGGAGAATATGGGAGCACCTTGGCACTCGTCACATGAACAGGTGTAGATAATTGGATGTTTTGGGCCTGTGGACTTGGGAAATGATAACAGTTCTTTTCTATTGGATTTGCAAATGAATATTTTATACCTTTTTTGAATGAGATATAAGCCTGTAAAAAGAAACAGCAAATTTGTCAGGATCTTAGTCGTTTATGCTTTAGAAATACTTAAATTAGTAAACATTTGATGCCTTGACAAAAGAAGTTTTAAAAGAAGGCATTTCTTAACTTATTTGTGTCATCTCCGATGGTATATTCTTTTTTTAAAAAATACCAAATATTTTTATTGTTTTGATTTGATCATTACATAAAATTTTAAGTTGTAAGCTAAATGGTATTACTGCTAAATATATCATGTTTGTAAAATTTAAAGTGAACTTTTATAATTATTAATCCCAAATTTTAATATAAATACTTCGAATTGTTTAAAAAAGTTAACTTTGGTTAACAATTTAAAGGAAAAAGTTCTTTCCAGTAATAAACACTCAAATGTTGTTGGGGTAATTAATTAGAATCCGCTATCAAGGAAGTTATACTGCGACGTATACCCTGTGAATCCTCTAATGGGTATACATCATACTATCAGCGCATAATCAAGGGGTTCACTATAACTGACCCCCGTGGCATGATTTTGGACGAGATCTCGGTAGACTTTTTAAAACCTTAATATATAAGCTCAGCTATTTCCTGGTTAGATCAGAGGTCCTTTGGGTATCTGGAGAACTACTAATTAATATATATATCATATATACAACCAACAAATTATATAATAGTTTAGCTATACTTATTTTTATAAATGTCTTTGAATCAAAGTCTATCCTGTTAACTGGCATTGAGTTCTAAATTTTCATAAAGAGGGATCAATAATGTTGTTATAAAATTCATGCAAAATTAAAAGTTATTAGGATTGAGTTAAACAACTGCAATAATATCTCATAGCTTGCTACTTTTAATTAGATTTTACATCCTAAATTTTGTTGTGGTAGCTATATTGAAGGTCTAATTTATATAATGCTCTAATTAACATAGAATTTCTTCCACGCAAAGGAATAAAATTAGCTAAACAAATCTTTTTTGTAACTGCAAGTTGAAATTTTGTTTTTTGTATAAAACCTGGACTACTAAAACATCACTAAATTATTTATAGACTTGTAAAAAGCTATATTCCTTAAAAATCATCAATTTCTCATGACTTAATATGTTGAATTTGGATCAAGTATAAAATTCCAAAAAATTGTAAAATTTGAGCGGCTATTTATACCATTAAATGATCACGTTTTTGAGTCAACGAAGTTGTCACATATTATTATCCTCTCGTAAAAAAGTGACATGTTATTGTAAAAGCCGAAAAACAAAGAAGAACTTTATCTAGAAGAAAGACATCAATGTCTGTACATTTGTATATTAACTCTATACTTCTCATTAGAGAAAAAAAAAAAGGATTTAGCGGACATTGTTGATCTAAGGCGTTTGTTTGTTTATTGAATTGCTTTTATATATATTAGTTTTACAACTATTTTAACAGGTTTGACAAAATTTCTTGACAGGATTGACAAAAATATATTTCTGTAATATTTCTCGAGTTAAGCTTGTTATAATATGAAATCTGTCTCAATTATATTATTAATCTGATGGGATATAATATAGCACTATAAGTTACGGGCTTGATAGTGTCCTTTAACTTACGTCTTTAAATTAAGATAATAATGACAAAGTTAGAATTAGAATTAATGTGTTTAAATATAAAAATGTTCTATATCATTTTCTTTCTTTAATGAGAAGTATAAATTTGATATCCAAACGTTTAGAAATTGATCTCTTTCTTTTACATTAATTTTCTTCTTTACTTTTTCATCGATGAAAATTAATGTCACTTTTTCACGAGAAGGTGCTCAATCTACAGCAGAAATAATATCTGATTCCTTGGCCCAGTTGGTTAAGGCACGGTGCTAATAACGCCGGGATCAGCGGTTCGATCCCGCTAGGAATCATTTTTGCCTTTTTACATTCTGAAATTATGATCCTATTGTGTTGCCACTATACCATCAACATGTTAGCTTTCGATGGCCTTTCTTTTCTTTTTTATTGTTTCATTAGTTCCTCATTATATTTATTATATCGAAACTAAATATCTATATATATGTTTGTCATAATTTTTGAATACAGAATAATAATAAACTCAATGGCTTTTACTCCATAAACCTCGCAAAATTTGTAGCTATTATTTCAACCATGTCATTTATTATAGTTTTAAAGCTTTTATTCATACAATTGGATTAGGTGTCAGATATAGTTTAATCATTATTTATCCAAACCAAAAAACAACAACACCATTTGAGGCAATAAAATTGTTATTACTTAAGGACATCAGTTTACAACATTATAAACCTCTCATACTAAAATTACTCTTATATTCGATTCTTAATAACAATAAGAAATTAATATAGTAAGGTGCAAAAGTTTGTTCATTTAATCAATTTTTTATTGGTGTATGGTGGGCGGTAAAAGTGGAATGTCCTATAACTCTTATGTGAGGAATGCTTACCTTCAAATGCGTCTGAGTTTTCTCTTTGTCGCTTAATTGTTTTATAATATATTCTGGATAATGGCGTTTCAAGATTTTTCCCTGAAAATGCACTGGCTTCCTGTTGTAAAGCTTTAGAGGACTCATTTTTAATGCAATCATCGCCAAGATGTCCCTTTTCACCACAATGATAACAATATATGGTATGAATTGGGAGAATCAGTTTATCGTTATTGTGGATGTCTTCTCGTAAAATATATGTACGCCATATTTTTGGACATCGTGAAACAGTATGTGAGCTATTCTCACATTGCAAACATATAGAACTGGCGTCTTGGTTTGATTTTATCTTTCGACTTTTTGAATTCTTCCTGGAATTTTTGTTAGACTTCTTTTTTGATTTCGATTTGGTTATTTTAACATGAGATTTCTTTTTTTTTACTTGTTTGCTACTAGGCATGGCTTATAAACTTTTATGATCTCATCAATTATCGAGATGTAGTGCACCGTTGCTTTAAACTATCAATATCGTTTGGAGTAATGTAGTTGACTTGACTTGATTCTCTTTGACAGTTTGACGTTTCGATTTGGAGCTTTCGTTTTAAAAAATAAAAAAACTTACAAAACCAAGTTTAAAACCAGATTGTTTGGTAAAATGAAATAGTTTAAAGCAAGGTAAACATATACAATAAGGACAACGTATTAAGTCATCTCACGTCTAACCTATCATGAGTGAATTAAGTGATGCTGAAAAGCGTAAGATTTTAAGAGAGAGAAGACAGAAGAAGTTCGGTAACGGTGGTGCTTCTTCCAGACTAAATAAAATTACTGGTCAGGTGGATAGTAATTTAAGCACAGAATCTCCATTAGATACTCCTCGTAGCGCTCCAATCGAAAGTAAGCAACAAGAAACTTTAATTGATATTCCAGATCCTGAAATTCCAAACATTGACGATCACATACAAAAGACAACTCCAGCTGCTAAGATTGAGGATGCCCAACTTAACTTATTCAAACAATTGGCAGACATGCAAAAAGATGGCTCCTCTCCCGACTTGTTTTCACTATTAAAGTCAATGAATGGTGAAACCGGAGATGACTCTATTTTCAAGAACTTACCTACTTCTCCAGAAGATGCTCCAACACCTGTCGACACAGAATTACTAAAATATCATGATTATTTAGTTAATAGATTAAAAGCCAAGACCATCTTAATTAAATGGATGTTTTTTCTTTTGCCATATCTTTACTTAGTGACCAGAGGTGGTAGAACACCTTTAATTCCTGTCCCAGAAATGCTTTCAATATTACTGGACCCATCCTATTTTTTTATGATTTTCACATCTTTTGAAATGGTGGCTACATCTATCTATTACCAAAAATTACAATCCATAGAAAGAAACCATAAAATTAATACATTGGATAATTCAAGTAAGATTGTTAAATTAGTATCGATGATTCCAGAAGGCATAATTCCAGTTCCAAATTTGAAAGGTAAAGTAGTCCTTGCCCTTCAATATTGGGATGTTTTATCCTTGTTTTTAACTGATATTTGCTTTGTATTATTATTTATAGGTATTGTTGTATACTTTTGATAATAAATGGACCACTATATAATATATATTTAATATAAAATTACCTATCTTATTGTATCTTAACTCTGTATAAATTTATTTCAAGACTACAACATTTGAAACAGCTGGGTAAAATCAAGAAATTTGAAATTTTAACAAGTGCAAAAAAAAAAATAATAGTAAGAGAAAATTTTCAATATTTTCAGATGAGATGCTCATCGTAAGATTTAAAGTGAGTTACCTATAGTACAAAAGGATTACCCAAAGATATTCATTGCCAGTAATAAAAGGACGTTATAGAAAGTAAAAATGGCACCAAAAGAATTTGAGAAAAAGAAGAATGCCAAACCTGTGGCTAGTGAAAGCAAACAAAGACAAAAGGAACGTCAAGCTCCATTTGCTAGACCTGTCACATCTCATAAGAGAGGTAGTCATAAGACCAAAGATAAGAAATTAAAGGCTGGTTTAAAGAAATTAGATAACAAATATAAAGATGCTGTAGCTTCCGCTGCTGCTACTGAATATTTGTTACCAGAAACCACCGGTTATATGGAAACTGAAACTGAGATGGAAAAGACATTCCGTGTTAAACAAGGTGAAATAAAATCTAGCGTTGATGTGAGTACTGTCAATAAAGCTCTTGATTTATCATTAAAAGAATTTGGTCCATATTACGTGAATTATTCAAGAAATGGTACACATATGCTAATTAGTGGTCGTAAAGGTCATGTTGCATCCATGGAATGGAGAAAAGGTGAATTACGTGCAGAATTAAATTTAAATGAATCCTGTTATGCTGCCACATATTTACAAAATGAACAATATTTTGCACTAGCCCAAAAGAAATATACATTTATTTATGATCATGAAGGTGTGGAATTACATAGATTAAAACAACATGTGGAAGCTAGACATCTTGAATTTTTACCATATCATTATTTATTAGCCACTGCTGGTGAAACTGGGTTTCTTAAATACCAAGATGTTTCTACTGGCCAATTAGTTTCTGAATTAAGAACTAAATTAGGTCCAACGACATCAATGACACAAAATCCATATAACGCAGTGATGCATTTAGGTCATAGTAATGGTACTGTGACATTATGGACACCATCTATGCCACAACCATTAGTGAAATTATTATCTGGACGTGGTCCAATTAATGATTTAGCCATTGATAGAAGTGGTAGATATATGGTTACAGTGGATAAAGGTAAGACGATGAAAATATGGGATATTAGGAATTTTAGAGAATTACATACAGTAGAGAACTTACCTACGCCTGGGATGAATGTAACGATATCAGACACTGGTGTAATTGCCTTAGGGAGAGGACCACAAGTAACCCTTTGGAAGGATGCATTTAGAGCAGGTAAGGATTTTAAACCATGTTTTGGTTCCATGGGTGGTCAAAAGAATAGAAATACACCATATATGGGTCATTTATTTGGTGGTAATAAGATTAATAATTTAAAATTTGTCCCATTTGAAGATTTATTGAGTGTGGGTCATGAAACTGGTATTACTAATTTAATTATACCTGGTGCTGGTGAGGCTAATTATGATGCCATGGAAATTAATCCATATGAAACTGCTAAACAAAGACAAGAACAAGAAGTGAGAACCTTATTAAACAAATTACCATCCGATACCATTACATTAGATCCGACCGTTCTTGGTACTGTTTCTAAGGATACCTCATCAATTAGATTAGATGCTAAACAATTACAACAAATTACATTGGAAAAGGAAAATGCTGCAAAGAAGAATCAAGATATTCCAGCGGTTAAAGCCGAAGTTAAGGGTAAAAATTCAGGTTTACGTTCATTCTTGCGTAAGAAGACCGCTAACGTTATTGATGAAAGAAAATTAAGAGTAGAAAAACAATTAACTAAGGAGAAAGAAGAACGTAAGAGAAACACTATGATTAAATCTGGTGAAATTAGTGCCGATCATAAGGATCTTGTGGATGAGGCATTAAGTAGATTCTCATAGTTAGAAATTTTGTGTAACTTCACATATACCATGTACTAATATAGTAATACTAACATTACTACTACTGCTAAGATTAAATTAAACAAGCAAACAAGCAAACAAGCAAACAAGCAAACAAGCAAACAAGCAAACAAGCAAACAAGCAAACAAGCAAACATGCAAACAACAACAACAACAAGTTGTTACAACTAACTATGTGTCTGGCAGATACTGCCTACTGAAAGATAATGTGGGGCAACAAAATAATAATGAAAATAATTGCGGAGAAACTCTCTTCCCAAAGGGGAAATTACGGGATGCAACCATTATTATTCTTTCTTCTATTTGACATTTCCCGATTGGGAGTCAGCTACCCCACTACCGACGGAAAAACGCTGAATATTTTATTTTCCCCGGATAAACTCTGCTTGCTGTTTTCATTCGTTGTTTGTAGTTGTTCCGGAGAAATAGAAACAAAATAACAAAGAAATTATTGTAATCTCCTGATTATGGTGTGGTTTGCCCCTATTGTTATCTTTCTTGGAGTTTTCCCGGAATAATCCGTATCTCGCAACAGCTATTGTTGATTTCATGGACCACTCTCTTCCGACCCTATTGTCCCCGGCGGAAAAACCTGATAAGTCCCTCCTTTCCTCGAACCAGTGGCAAAAAATTGGGGAACCAAACAATAGAAACGCTATTGTGTACATTTCCTGGAGAAAGCAAAACAATACTCCGGTGTCCTGATCGGGAAACCCGGACCATTATAGGTTTCTATTGTCCCACATCGAAATTTGACCCAAAAACTCATTTTATTCACTATGAAAAATGAAAAATTGGGAGAAATAGCCGATTGCTTTTTTTTCTTGCTTTCTTTTCCAAGAAAGTTTGAAGTTGCTAAACAAAACATGGGAGACTGAGTTCCTGTTATGGTATAATAATGGTTCGATATTTGAAATCTTCAATCACTTGAAGAAATAACATTTCTTTCACTTCTCAGTAAAAAATTCTTGAAATTACTTTACTGGTACACAGTTAAGGTCACCTCATTCCCCGCTAACATTACCAGCATAAACGAAAAAGCAAAAAAAAAAATATCTTTGGAATATATAAGAAAATAAAATATATTATACAGAGGAAAAAACAACTTAATCTATTCATATCCATATAAATAAATTATAAATCACCCACTCTCACACAACAATGTTTGTTTCTCCTCCTCCTGCAAGTCTGGCATCACAAGTCTTATTACAGAGGAAAAGTTCCAAAAGAGCTGGGCATCACCATCATAATCACCATAATACTAATAATACTATCAATTCTGATGTGAATTCAAACTCGATTAATGAAGATAATACTCCTTCATTATATCATGTCACTTCAAATGAATCTGGGAGTTCTCAAAATAGCAATCATAGTAATAATAGTCAAGAGTCTAGAAAGGATGCAGCTTTTATCAATACTCCATTAGAATATTCTAATCGTGCCAGAGATGAAATTAGGAAAAGATTATTGGCATCTAATGGTTCCACTACCCATTCTACGCTTCCAACTAATAAAATAAACAAGGTCTACTCACGTGTGTCTGAAAATGCTTTGTCAAGAGTCTCTACCACTAGAACTAGTATAGATGATTCTAGTCTTATATCAGATAGAGCCTCAAGTATATTTTCTCATCCATCCACTATGATTAGTAATAACACTAATGTCACTGATGGGTCTTCCACTTCCACTGTGAACCATCATACAGCTTTCAATAAAATGATGAATTCTCCACATTATATCACTCAAATATCATTAGAAGATGCTTTACCAAAGACTTTTTATGATATGTATACTCCAGATGTCCTGTTATCTGATCCATCTAAAGTGTTATATAATGGTAGACCAAGTTTCACCAAGAGAGAATTATTAGATTGGGATTTAAATGATATCCGTTCACTTTTAATTGTGGAAACATTAAAACCAGAATGGGGCAATCAATTACCAGAGATTTTAAATCCAGGTCCAAATTTACCTAAATTTAAATTACAATTATTACCATTAAACTCATCTGATAATTTTATTATTTCAACATTAATTAATTCTGATCTTTATATGGAGGCAAATTTAGATTATGAATTTAAATTAACAAGTGCAAAATATACCGTTGCCGCGGCAAGAACAAGACATGAACAAATAATTGGTCATCATGAAGCTGTCATGAACCTTTCAAAACCTGAATGGAGAAATATTATTGAAAATTATTTGTTAAACATCGCAGTCGAGGCACAATGTAGATTTGATTTTAAACAACGTTGTTCTGAATATAAAAGATGGAAACAACAAGAATTACAATTACAATTACAAAAGGAGGAAGATTTAAGAAGACAACAAAATTTAACTAAACCAAATATGCCTCCACCAAAGACAGTTCCAAATAAGAATTCAAATTTATTGAAAATGACTTTAATGAAAAATTTTAGTAAAAATACAACTAATAATAATGCACCAAAACAAGAAAATAAAAATATTAATCCAACTTTACAAGATTTAAGAAATTCGCAGGCGATTAAAATCTCCTTATCACAGGATGAAAAGGCTAATATTTGGTCACAATGTCAGGCACAAGTGTACCAAAGATTAGGTTTAGATTGGAAACCTGATGGAGTCAGGTAAATATTCTACTTCAAGATACTATTACTTTCAATAATAAATTAGAAAATTCTAACGCCTTCATTAAAACAACAACTTTTTTGAATTATTTTAATTTTTTTTACACCATTTTTTTTTTATCTCTTTGCATAGCATTTTATAGACTACCTTAATAATTAATATATAAAAATTTTATATAATTCCAAATAAAGTTACCTTTTAACCGTTTTACTAATGCCTCATACTACATTATATATCGTGATACTTTAGCTTTTTAAGAAGAAATTATTTATCATATGGTTACCCTCTTAAATTGAAAAAAATGTTAAAGTAGGAAAAACACATTACAATAATTTTGAATCTTTAACAGTTAGCTTTGCAGGCATCGCCTGATGGTTATAATAACAAATTGAATTGACTTACTATATCTTTGCTTGATCAAATTTAAAAAAGATACATAGAATTATAGAATCAAATCACAAATGTCTGAACCAGATAAGAAAGATGCTGCCGATCTTTTGGCTAAATTAAAAATTGAAGAAGGTACCGAAAAGAAAGTCAATCCATTAGATGCTAAACTTGCGGCTGCTAAGAAGCAAGTTGAGGAAACTAAGAAATTATTTCCAACTGGTCCAGCCTCTACTACCACTACTACTGTAACCAAGACTGAAGCCACAAAGAGTGACGAGAAAAAAGAGATTAAACCAAATGATGATACTAATTTAATTAATTCTGAATATGAAGTTAAAGTTAAATTAGCCGATTTACAAGCTGATCCAAATTCTCCATTATATAGTATTAAATCCTTCGATGAATTAGGTTTAACTCCAGAATTATTAAAAGGTATCTATGCCATGAAGTTTCAAAAACCATCTAAGATTCAAGAAAGAGCATTACCATTATTATTATCTGATCCACCAAGAAATATGATTGCTCAATCACAATCGGGTACGGGTAAAACCGCTGCATTCTCTTTAACTATGTTATCTCGAGTTGATTTATCCTTAGGTAATTGTTGTCAAGCCATTTGTTTAGCTCCATCAAGAGAATTAGCGAGACAAACAATGGAAGTTGTTCAAGAAATGGGTAAATTTACACAAATTAAGACACAATTAATTGTTCCAGATTCATTTGAAAAAAACACAAATATTAGTGCCCATGTTGTAGTAGGAACACCAGGTACAGTATCTGATTTAATTCGTAGAAAATTGTTAAAATTAGATAATATTAAAATTTTTGTGTTAGATGAAGCTGATAATATGATTGATAAACAAGGCTTAGGTGATCAATGTATTCGTGTTAAGAGATTTTTACCAAAATCTACGCAATTAGTTCTTTTCAGTGCCACTTTTGCTGATCCGGTTCGTAATTATGCTAAGAAAATTGTTCCAAATGCTAATACTTTAGAATTACAAAGAAATGAGGTTAATGTTAAGGCTATTAAACAACTATACATGGATTGTGATAATGAAGCTCATAAA
Organism: Monosporozyma unispora; assembly: GCA_003708525.3. Classification (NCBI taxonomy): domain Eukaryota; kingdom Fungi; phylum Ascomycota; class Saccharomycetes; order Saccharomycetales; family Saccharomycetaceae; genus Monosporozyma; species Monosporozyma unispora. The sequence continues at coordinate 74,472 of PPON03000025.1, read as the reverse complement.
TATGAAGTATTAGTCAATTTATATGGATTGTTAACTATTGGTTCCTCTATTATCTTTGTACAAACAAAGGACACAGCTAATAAGTTATATGGTAAATTAAAGGAAGAAGGTCATCAAGTATCAATTTTACATGGTGATTTACAAACTTCTGATAGAGATAAATTAATTGATGATTTTAGAGAAGGTAGATCTAAGGTTTTAATTACTACTAACGTGTTAGCTCGTGGTATTGATATTCCAACTGTTTCCATGGTGGTTAATTATGATTTACCTGTCACTGCTAATGGTCAACCGGATCCAGCCACTTATGTGCATAGAATTGGTAGAACTGGTAGATTTGGTAGAAAGGGTGTTGCTATTTCTTTTGTTTCTGATAAGAGATCATTTAACGTTTTGTCTAGTATCCAAAAATACTTTGGTGGGTTAGAAATGACTCGTGTTCCAACAGATGATTGGGATGAAGTGGAAGAAGTTGTCAAGAAGGTGTTAAAGGAATAAGCAAATTAAATTAAGCATAATATATTATTATCACATATATAAAGAGATTTAACGTTACCTTTAATTGTATAATCAGATTCAATATATTAAATATTTATTAATATTAGAAACTATTTCACCATGAATAAACTCATTCCAAGACATATAGCATTACAGCAAACCCTATTATTTGTGTGATCATGAATTGTCTATCTTTCTTAACTCGTTCTTTCTACCTTCTCCTAGGTCAAAAACAGAGTCTCTCTAAATATTCCAATTTTCCACCTCAAAATTCAAGAATTTAGATAATAAGAACTGACCCCCTTGTTTATACTTAATAGGAGTTCGATTTATTGTTGCGAGCGAGAGAGAAAGAAACTGTTAGATCCCTCTTTAAGCTATAAGAATTTGTAATAATATAATGTTAAGCGCCACACAATCCGAGATACATTACGTGGTTATTCAAGGAGGGAGTGCCACATGTGGTTCTGTTGAAAGGGGTATTTTAATTTCTAATTGCTTCCCTTTGTACCCAATCTGAATTCTGTGAGATCAAAGCATACATACTCGACCTAATCTGGCATTAACCATTCTGGCACAGCCTTCTATCGGAATGGGGATTGAGAATTGAGAAATGCTATTAACTGGAACTCTTATCATACTGACTGCTTCCTATTTGAGATTTGGTAGATTTCTTGTAAAAAGCCTGGTTTTGTTCATATACCAATCCTCTTTCTCATCCAATTCCAACCCACTCCGGGTTTAAGTTCAAGAAGATATCTGTGTTTCTCTACTTGGCATTATATAGTTAGTCCCTGAACTCCCTCCCCCTTTGAATCTCATCGTTTTATCTGATGTTTATCACTGTAACTTTCAAAAAATTCTTACAATTCCCGCTTCCTGTTGGTTTGTTTTCGTTTTTCTGTATGTTTTTCTCACGATTTTCAGTAGCGAAGTTGAATTTTCTTTTATAAAAGAAAAGGGAATTTACTTGTTTATTAGTTGCCTCATCTCATTAGATTAACACCTCTCTTACACTGTTTTGTTTATATAAACTTTAATTCTTCTCAGATCCCTTACATTCATTCAATTGATTTTATCTTTTTCAGAACAAACCAATACAAAACACAAACATATATAAATTATTTACACAATGGATTCTGCTAAGATCGTTAACATTTTACTAGGTATGTTCAATTTACAAATTTTAATTATGATAGATTACAAAGTTTAATAGCGCAATTTTTTTTTACTAACAGTTGTATCCTTTTCTACAATCTGGAAGATTTAATTTTTTTACAATAGCTTTATTTTTACCACCTGTTGCCGTCTTTTCTCTACGTGGGTGGGGTACTGAATGTATCGTTGATATCGTTTTAACTATTTTAATTTGGTTCCCAGGTATGTTATATGCCCTTTATATTGTTTTACAAGATTAGATTTATCGAAAGATAACTTTTAATTCTTAAAGAAACTTCATATCAAACCTAATTTCCAATATTTTATTATGGCATATTCTCATTTTACAAAAAAAACTCACAACTTTCAATGAAAATTATTATATTTTCTTCTTAATCTATTCGTTATAACCAAACCTTTTTCTTTTAATTTACTTAATTACCTTTTTGTTTTTTTTTTGTAAATATATCTAACTATATTAATCTATATCAATATATAAATATATATAAATTTTTTAATAGCTAGTCTTTTGTATTATTTCTTTATTATTATTGTTATTGTGATATATACAGGGAGGTCTTTATTTAAAAAACTTAAATATATATATATATAAGAAAGTGATATAATGATTTATAATTGCGGAGCTAACATATCCATAAATGGAGATTGAATGAATGCAACACCAGCAATGAATAACCCACCATTAACTAAAATTGTATAGGCTGGTGACTCTTTAAATAATTGAAATCTAGATTTTGGTTGATTTGAAACTGGAGTTGGTTCTGGACCCATACCTGGCATACCAAACATTGAAGCAGACATCTTATATTTTATTTATTGGTATGTAATGAAAGTTTAGTGTTTCTTGACTAATCCACTATCCTTTGAATGCAACTCACTAAATACATTAAAAGTAAGCTTCCTTTGTGGGAATTTCAAATAAAATCAAATTAAAAGGTGTGTTAAGACGCTTCGTGAAATATGATATGGGATCATACATACTAAAAGATAAGTTTATTATATAATGAAGAAGAAAGGCTTGAAAAGTAACATAGTAACAGTTGTTTATGTATTGAATAAAATGGATTACTAAACGTTAGAAATATATATAGTTATTTTTTATTATTATGAAATGTGTGTACTTCGAAACACACATATAATAAAAGCAAAATAAAAGCAAGGACAAAATCTATAGTAGCAACGAGACAAAAAAAGAAGGAGTGAGAACAAAAAAGCACTTGAACTGAATAGTAACGTAATGGTGAATATATTATAATTATTAAATAAAAGGAATGAATGTGTAGTGTAATTAAAGTTGGTCGGTTTAATTATAGCTAGTAGCTAAATGGGTTTAATGATTGAAAACTTTTGTATAATATTTCTTTAATCTAGACCTAAGTAATTTAAGATTGGGATTAATTCTATTCGATAGAGAATCCCTTTCCATATCACTAGCTTTAGCAGCAATTTCAATTTCTCTTCCCATCAATATTTGATTAGTATTAGATTGTGTATAATATTGATGTCTATGTCTTTGATTATTTATAAGGACCACTGGTTTATTCTTTTCATTATAATAATACACCAGATATTCATAATAATATCTTGATAATCTACAGATATATAACAATGCATCAATGATATAAAACATTGCCACAGCGGTACCGAAAAACATTAACCCAAATAAACCAGCTAATCTTATGGTTTCACTTAAAACTTGTAAAGTATGCCAAAATGCCGCAACAGTTAACTTCAACATTTTTGACCTGTATATTCTTGTATGTATCTGTCAATAGAATTAGAAATGAACACGAAGAATAGATATGGTTTATATACCCTTTAGGAAGTAAGGGATTGTTTATAAATTACTCCAAAATTTGGCAAGGATGCCTGTAAGTCCTTATCATTTTATCACTTTTATCTAATTATTATATAAATTTTCATTTTTTTTTGCAAATACTGCAACAAAAAAAATGTGGTTGCTTGATAAAAAAAAGTCAGGATGACATTGTCGGCGATATTGTGCCTTATACCCGAATCACATAATATGGTTAGTGAATAATACGAATAAATAAATAAATAAAAAAATAAATAAATAAATAAATAAGTTGATTAACTAACCCGTTACGCAGTGGATGTGACATTGGTAATGATATGCCACAGGTTATGTCTATTATATGATAAGGAAGTACAACAATGTATGTATAAAATCTATATATTTCAAAAAGATATACAAAGAAAAGTAAGTTTAATAAATATATTGCCTTTCTTGATGTCTTTAAATTTTTCTATAGCGGTTAGATTAGTTGTGTGTAAATTCTTTTGGTTATGTATATGCGGGGTTTGTGGTTATTATGTGATGGAGAATGACGGAGTGTAATTTTATTTAATTAATTTATTGAACACCAATGACACTTAATTCTAATGTCCAAACTCTACGAATATGTAATCTAACAGGTAATTTAATCATATTTAATTCATTTTCTAAATTTGCACTTGTGGGTAATTTTAAATTAATTATTTTACCTTTCTTTGGATCATTAACCCAATGACCATAAATTTCAATTTCAAGATCAATTTCTTCATCCCCCCACCAACATTTTCTTGCAGGTTTTCTCCAAAATAATAATAATTTGGCATTTATATCTGGTTTAGGCACTAAATCATAAACTTTTGGTAATGATATACTGTTATCGTTATTATTATCATTATTTTTTTTATTAAAGGATGTACTGTTATTATTTGAAGAACGTGTTAATTGTGATAATCTTGAAGATTTGCGTTTTTCCTTCTTTTGTGATTGTTGTTGTTTATCAGATTTTAATGTATTTGATATACCAGCTATTGTATTTGAAGGTTTTAAATTATTATTACTATTTTCACGACTTAAAGAAGTTTTCAAATTCATTAATGATCTTGTTGGTGATATTGTATCGTTATTATTCGTAGTATTAAATTTCTTGGATTTTTGTTGATTTTCCCAATTTATTATTGCTTGATCTAATTTATTTCTAAACAATTCTGTACTTTCATTTTCCAATCTACATAATGATAGAGAACTTATAACAGTTTTACCTGGTTCTTGTGTTCTATTACCCCATTGTGATTTTTTAGTGAAACCCGAGGAACAAAGCATATCCATTAAATGTTGTTCAGCTGGACCTAATTTTAGTTCATTATTTGTAGAAGAATTTATAAATTTATTATTTTTATTAACTTTAGAGTTTAAAGATTTTAAATTTTGATATTTTAATCTATTTGATGAAAATAAACCTTGAAATATTGAATTTTCATTAGTTAAATAACTGCCAGCAGCTATTTTAATTTGTGCCATAAAATGTTGTAAAAGATCATCATTATTATCATTTTGTTGTTCTTTAGTTAAATTTAAATTTGGTATTGTTTCAAATCCACAATCTTTTAATGGTACACAATAATAATCTAAATCTTCTCTAAGAACAATAATAACAGGTTTTTGATGTAATAAATCATGTTCACCATTTGTTGATTTATTTTGTGATATATTTGTAGTATTACTTGTCGTGGGTGTAATATTATTACTATTTGAACCATTACTTCCAAGACCGAAAAATCCCTTTGCAGTATTAACGAAACTATTATTATTTGGTCTTTCAAATAATTTATCTACTGGATGATTAATTAAATCATCATGTGCCTTTGTGAAAACATTCATAATATATTCAAAACATTCTGGAGCAAAATTAATAATATAAACTTCATCTTCAGGGGTTAAATTAGTTATAACTTGACCATCTCTATCTAAGAAAACACATGATGGGAACAAACAAAGTAATAAAGATTCAGGTAATGACATTAATTGATCTCTTGTAATAAAATAATGATTTTCTTGAATATTTAAATGTATTAAAGAATTACCATATGAATCATCTTGTATATTATCATTATTATTATAATAATCTTGATCATAATTTTGTTGTTGTAAAAGTGGGTTAACTTGCCCATCCCCATTTTGTGGTACTTGTGTGATTATATTTTGCATTATTATTATTTTGGCTTTTGAGGTGTTGCTTGTTTTGTATTAAAGGATACGCGTTATGTATGTGGTATTTTTAGCGAAGCTCTCTTTGGTATATATTTGTTTTCAAAAATACTAACTCAATATTGTAAAGATATATCAATGTATTTAAATCCTCTTATTTCTCTCTTTGAATAGTATTAAAATTGTCTTCTTTAGTTTTAAATTCAATTTTAATTATTGTGGTGTTTTTTTTCAAGTCTTTTTTTTTCTCTATTCTAGTTCAGGTCCTATTCGATCAATCTGTTGTTAAATATTAAATGATTGTACACTGTAAGTTTAAATGGATATATATATATATATATATATTATGAATCCGCAACTTTATTTAACTCAAATTTGAGATGTTTTCCTTGATGCAAATTGCAATTGATTTAATTAAATTTTTCTTCGTTGTCGCTGTGTTTTGTGGTGAAAAAATCGCACTGTGTTTCGCTCAGTTTATTTATTTCTCGCTTTTAATTATCGCTTATTAAATTTGCACGATTCGAATTTTGGAGATTCCGATTTTTCAAAGAATTTTTAAGAGTTTTTAAGGAGGAGAAATTTGCAATCGCACTGTTACGTTAACTGGTATAATGGAGAGAGTAGAGGTAAGAATATAAGCAATGGAGATGGGGATGTGCGTTTACGATGGGATTGGGTAACTGTAATAGAATATAGTATAATCCCATATATTCGGATAGCGTGCTATGGCATTACTATAGCTGGTTTGAAGGTAACTTCCAGCCGTGGTCCCCCTATACTATACTATCCTTATATTTCTATTATATCACTATTATATTACTATTATCATTCTGTCAAGTTTGTACAGTATGCATTAATGTAACCATCGTTCCCTTGAGCTATTGCCCAATTGGTTAATACCCGGTAGTGATTATTGTTTTCATTGACTTAATAGATTCGTAATCCACTCAACAGATCTTATACTACATATCTTATATTACTTGTCTCTCTACTACATCTGTCTCTTACACTATTTAATCTTAATGAACCCTATATAAATCTGTTTGTGAGGAATTTTCCAATGCGTTTTTCTGTGTTTTTTTTTGCATTGCCATTTTTCACATCTTATAAAAAAAGCAGGAAGATAACAATTTACATACATTTTCTTTCTTTTATATTGAGAACATTCAATACAAGCAAGTCAAGACTTATTATTTCCTAATATGATATGATGTATTAGTGTTCTGCTGTTGTTGTTTTTTTTGATTTTTTCAAAAGGATAAATGATGATATATCTTCAAAATATTTTAACTTATCTACATTATCTGTATTTAAAAAATGGTTTAAATGTTATTTTAAATTTCAATAACTAACAATAGCTGTTGTAAATTTATTTCATTTATCATTTTTCTGAAGAGAAAACTGTTCTGATCCCTTTGAAAGCAAAAAGAAAGAAATTAACTATGTTATATTTATATCTTAGTAAAAATTTATATATATATATATTAAATCTACAACTCATCATCTGTATTGATCAAGAAATCATCTTCAATATTAACAGATTTTTGATTTGGATTGCTCTTAGTTGGTGTGGACACTGAGTCGTTATTATCAAATCTACCCTTCTTCTTTTCATTATTGGTCTCTGGGGTATCAATATATGTGGATTGTGGAATTACTTTATTTTCATTAGTAATTGTAGATAAATTGGCCTCTTCATTATACAAATCATCATCTTCTTCATTAGTATCTTTCTTCATCTTTTCTCTTCTTGGTAATTGTGGTGGAACATCTTCATCATCACTTAATTCATCATCCTTTAATGAAATACCATGATTTTGTAATGTATCTTCTTCATCCTCATTTGGTTCTTGTTCACCAACTCTAGCTCCAAAGGAATTAAATCTACGTCTTTCAGGTAAACTTGGTAAATCTTTTTCTTCCTCTTGTTGTTGTTGTTGTTGTTTCTTTTGTCTTTCATAATATCTAAAAGCTTCTTCTTGTTGTTTAATTTGATCTTGATCATATTCATATCCATTTCCATTATTAGTATTTCTATTTGGACCACGAATTTCTTGTCCTTGTTGCTGCTGTTGTTGTTGTTGTTGATTCCAATTTGTTTTCACTCCATTAAACCAATTACTCACTCTGGAAGCAGTTTCTTGTAATGTAGTACTGGCAGCTGTAGCCACTTCTGGTATATCTTTTTCCACAAAATGAGACCAACTATCTTCATCTTCATCACCATAAATTTCTCTCTTCTCCTCGAGAGTCATATGTTTACGACGTCTTCTTTCGTGATCTTCACGTCTTTCTCTAGCTAATTCAATATCCTCTGGTGTCATCTTACGTCTTGGAATCTTTTGAACTGGATTAGTTCTTTTATTACCTTGTTGAGATTGATGGTGACGATAATTGAATTCTTCATCTAATTGACGTGCTAATAATTCATCTTGATGTAACTGTGAATTATTCTTCTCACCACGTTTCTTCTGTTTAAATGATTCCATTTCTTTATTTGCCTCTGGATCAGATAAATATAATAATGCATTGAATGCTGGATCTAATTCACCTTGGGAGGCAATCATCACAGTAATAATATATTTTTCTTCAATATTAGGGAATGCATCTTTCAATTGAGTTAAGATTGGGTTGATACTTGTCCTCTCTGATTTGGAATTATTATCATTCAATGAAGTTGATGTTGATTTTCTCACAGGTAATGGTGGACGATCACCTTCTTCTTCAACTTCAAGTTCATCATCAATTTCATCATCATTAATTTCAATTGGTTTCATTTGCATATCTTCTTCAGTGATCACTGCAGGTTCAGGATCCACTAATTGAATTGGCGAACTGTCCTTCTTCTCATCACCATCATCATTGATATTGACATCTTCAATATCATCATCACCATTCTTCTTATCAGAATCCCTTGCCTTAGCCTCTTCAGTTGTAGGGGTGGTAGAAGTCTTAATTCCTTCTTCACCCTTCACTTCATTCAATTGATCATCTTTCTTTTCAATATCACTCATTATGTTATGTGTATTGATTTATTACAGCTTAAATCTAATAACTTTGACTTTAATAATATATATAAGGGGGAAGTTTAAAGTGTCAAATCGTCTTATCTTTGTTGAAAGTTGTCCTTTCATATTAATTTTTCAAATGTGATTCCGGGTGTTTTTTCAAGTGATAAGATTTAATTGTGTTTGATAGAACTATATTATTAGAATTAAAATAATTATGCAAATCAATATATATATATACCAGTATTACGATTTGAACTCAATGAAGTACAGTATATATATAATCAAAACTTTTTATTATTAATAGAGTATCAATATATCTATAGCTATTAAATGCCCTCTAGCGTAAATATTCTCACTACAGTCTTACTCTTCATTCTAAACACTATTGTAAGCATAAATATATTAACTCTTTCTCTAACTAAAATACATTAAGAAGTAATTTAACCTCTACTCTCTAAATCTCTACCTCAATCTCAAATCTCCCCCTTCACAGCTTATTCAACCCTAACAAACTTTTCTTTAAGCTCAATCGTTTGCTTTTTTCCATTTTTTCACTCCAGAAATTCTATATAAACAGTTGGCAGATCTGATAAATCTCAATTCTACTGCGATGTTAATTTAGTCTTTGGTCCCATTCACTCTAGATCCTTGGAATCTTTAGAACATCTCTGCCATTAAATAGAGCTTCTGACGTATCATAAGAGCGTCTGGAGTGTGGACAGCAGAGAGAGAGTAATTCGCAAATATTTACGAATATGATTTTTGTCTTTGATTATGAACTTTTTACCATTGGGGCTACTATCCCGATGGTGGGATGTATTTCTATATGCTTCTATTGAAATATGTCTTTGTTCGTAATGTATTCAAACATTTTTTTTTTCTTTCTTATATAATTGTATTCTTATATATACTTCACACTACCCTCTATTCTTCATCTCTCTTAATTTGGTCATGACTTCTGCGTGGATCTTATTACTATTCTCATCCTTCACTGCACTTCTTACCAAAGGATCGTCTAGTCTCATAAATGGATTAAATTGTAATTCATCTTCTAATGTGAATCGTCCAGTAGTCATCTCATGCTCTTCACAAAAGGCTTCTAATTGATCCAAAGCAGGATTCTCACCAATTTTAGTGTAAACATATTTACGTACAAATTTAACATTATCCTTAGTATATTCATGACCAGGATACACCATAACATTCTTGGCATTTTTAATACCATCAATACCTTTCAATAACGTTTCATTCAATGCAATATTCATTTCATTACCATCACCTTCAAAAAATCTACCACAGCCTGCAGTAAATAATGTATCACCAGTAAAGACAGCTTGTTCATTGGTAGTTTTATCCTTAACATAATAACAAATAGAATCCTGGGTATGACAAGGTGTTCTTATACATTTAATTTCAATATCTGAACCTAATTGAAATTTATCTAAATGATTAGGGATAATAGTAGCACCAGGACTAACTTTTGAACCAGCTACAATTTCAATCTTCTTTCCAGATAAAATCTTTTTCATATCAAGATTCCCTTCAGAATGATCATAATGATGATGTGTATTGGCCACAGTGGTGACAGTATCTAATTCTGTAGATTCTAATGCTTCTTCCACTTCATCACTTTCAGCAGGATCAATTAACCATGAAATCCTGTTATCTTGTGTACTTAATAAATAGGAATAATTGACCCCACCTGTGGCCCATCTCATCTTAATTGGTTTAATATGCATCTTTCTTGTTATGATTTTGCTTAGCATACAGTGTTGGTTTCCCTCTTCCTCGTAAAGTGATTCTTAGTAAAAATCACTCTTTTTTTTTTAACTTCCTTATAGACTCTCATATCTTTTTTTTTTGGCAACCCTTCAATCCCAACTTGTTTGCAACCAGACCCTTAAGACTGGAATTTTAACTGATTTAATATATTGTTAATTAATAATTTACATAGTTATAAGCATAGTCTAATTAGATATCGTTAGTTTTAATTGATTGGTTCTTTCATTTTTTTTTTTAATACATAATAATAATAATAATAATGGTTCATTACAAAATATCTTGGCATTTCAAATTTTAATTCTTATATCCACCTTGTTTGGTTAAATCATGATTTAAATCTTTCAATTTCTTTTCTAATTTTAACCTTTGTAGTTCTTGCCAACGTGCTAATTGTGCTTGTTTATGTAATTCAAATCCAAAGATTTTTGGTACGTACCTCTTTGTTGGATGTCTTGGTACAATCTCTGGGAAGGCTTGTAAAAACATACCGGGGAAACTAGTACCAAAAAATGCACCATCAATTGAACTATGTCTTGCTGATTTTGGAATATATAAATCTTCACAAGATGGACAATATAATTTAACACAATCAACCCCTGGAACATCATGTAATCCTACAGGTAATAATGGTTGAAAATTACAATATACTCTTGGACATCTACCAAAGTCCGCATCCTTATATTTAGCTAACATCTTTTGCAGTCCTTTAATAGTAATAATATAACGAGCATGAACTAATCCATAAAATTTTGCTGCATCAGCTTCTAATTGTTTAACACGACTTGGTGACATATTAGCTAAAGTTTGATCATCTAAATTATCCACAATATATTGAATCACTTGTGTAAATTTAGATACAGTCTTTTGTAAATTAATTAAATTAAATCTATCTGTAATATATTCCGGATCAATTTCACAAAAATATTCATTACCTTTCTTACCTAAGAATAAATCAACCCAAAGATCAACATATTCAGAGGAATCAGTATCATCCATCTCAACATCATCCACAATCATTTCACGAGATTGTGATTGAGATTGTGAACGGTTGGATGCCACATCATTAGATCTACCTTCCATGTTTTATTTAAAGAAAATAGTGGTATCTTTGTCTTTTCTTTGCCTTTTCTTCTTTTCTTCTTTGTTCAAAGAGTGAGATAAACACCAGAAACACAAATTTTTGCAATTAGTCTCTTTAAGGATCTTCTTCCTTAACGAATACAAATGGTACTAACACACAATTTGTTGTCTGTTCTCATCTAACATCTTCCATTTCCTTAGTCTCAAATTTTAATTTTTTCCATCTAAGTTTTTTTTTGCTTGTAAAATTTGTTGTTTTCGAAAACTCATTATTTAATGAATAAATATATAATAAAGTAGTTCAAGTTTACAAAGGGACGTGTTTGTAAGCTTATCAAGACAAAAGATTGAACAACAAAAAGACTTTGAAGAAACAAGTCAGGTTGAAGGTAGTGATACCCAGTTGTGATTTTATTTGATTGAGGTATAAAAGTACGAACCAAGTACACAGAAAAAGATAATAAGATGAGACTGTTAAAATATCCAATTGAATTGTCAGAAGGTGAATCTCTAACCGCAATGGCATCAATTGATGATAAATTGATTATTTTAACTAATAAACAAAGAGTTATTGTATGGGTACAAAAACAATTGGTAGATGCCACTTTTGATAAAATTTCAATTAAGGATTTGCACATTAGTACAGTGTTTGATCTGGAGAATTTTACTGTGGAAAATGATGATACATGTTTTATCATGTGTCAGAGTGATAATTTATTTATTGGTTCTGAAAGAAAACTTTTTAAAGTTTCTCACTGGAATGACACGAGTCTTAGGAAACAAGACTTGATTTACTCATGTTTGGCACCATCCATAATCACAGATGTTAAATTAGATCCAGCAAAATCGATATTATTTGTTTTGTCTAGTAATTCTAATAAAATCTCACTATTTAATAGCCATACGTTAAAATGCCTAGACACTATCACATTGAATGATGGTACTAAACCAATGACATGTATAACAGATCCATCAAGTCAAGTATTAACAGTTTTTTGTTCTAATAGAAGTATGTTACTGTACCAATATAATGAAGTTGGTTCTTATAAATTATTACATGAATTGAAACAAACTGTTCAAATGAAACCGTTGCATTATAACATATCGATGCCACCACAAGCTAATATGATTCCAGTCATTAATTCAATTAAAAATAAGTCAGCAACTGCCGCGACCACTACAGTTTTATTAAATAGAAATGATAACTATAAGGTTGCCTCTACAATTGTCTCACCTGCATCCAATAGTTGTAAAGTCTTGAGATATTCTCCAGTGTTATATGAAAAGACAAATGCAAAAAAAGGTACAAAGACAAGATATAATTTGTTGGCCACCTCTGGGTCATCAGCTGGATCGATCTTAGTGTGGAATAGTAAACGTATGAAACCTTTATTCAATGCCATTCAAATTTCAGAATCTCCAATTAACGACATGCTGTGGTCTGACCATGGATTAACATTGTTTGCCATTTCTGATGATAATATTCTTTTTACATTTGCATTTTTGCCAACAGATCTTGGTGAAATTGTACCCAAGGATCAAACTCTCGCAATGCAAAAGGAAAATAAGCAAATACCGCCATTACCTGTTAAAAGATTATCTGTTGTTGATAAGCCAAATGAGACCTTTAAAAGTGAAACAGGTGATATGGTTACGATCAAACAAGAATCATCGGTGGGTTTAGGTATCACTTCTTCACAATTGGATAAACTAGAAGGGACACCTGTTGAAATACCTCCTAAACGGAAGTTAAATATTCCTGCATCTGTAAAGCACACACAAAGCACATCCATGGAATTTAATCAACCATCTTATAGTGTTCCAAAAGATTTGAAACGTAAGCCAAAGATACAACCATTATTGGGCGTTGGTCAAACGGTAGCTCCTTTAGTCAAAAAACAAAAGAAAGAGTTAGAGCCAATTGATTTTCTAGATACAGGTTTATTGCTTCCAAATGTATCATTTTCAAGAATCAGATTAGCAACACCAAAGATACGACTTTCCTTTTCTTTTTCACCACCAGAAAATAGTAATTTAGAATTTTGTGTAAAGAATGGTGGTGGTAATGAGCAATTACCTACCAAGTTGATTTTGAAGTCAAAACTATCGGATAAAAATAATCAATTATTTGAAGATTTCATTCCTAAATTTGTGACAATGTGCACCGCTGGTAATTTCTTTTGGGCCTGTTGTACAGAGGATGGTATGATTTACGTTTACAACGACTCCGGTAAAAGACTATTACCACCTTTAGTCATGGGTGTATCAATTAGTTTCTTAGAGGCTACAGGCGACTATTTGTTATGTGTGACGAGTTTAGGTGAAATGTTTTGTTGGAATGTGAGAGAAGAGAAGCTAAGCTTCCCAACAAGTTCTGTCTTTCCAGTGTTAAATCCATCCTTAAGATACTCAGATGATATTTTGACTAGAGCAGAAAATATTACTATGTGTGCTTTAACTAACAACGGTGTTCCACTAGTTACATTGAGTAATGGTGATGGTTTTATGTTTGATAAAAATATGGAAACTTGGTTGTTGATTAGTGATAGTTGGTGGGCTTACGGTTCTCAATATTGGGATATGAATAATACTTCAAAATTAAATGGTAAGACCAAAACATCTGATAATGTGAATCAATCGAAGAATAAATATTGGAATTCTGATAATGTACAAGAGTTATTGGGTAATATTAAAAATGATGACTCTAATATTATCAATTACATTGAACGTAGAACTAATGATGAATTAAACAGAAAGAATCGCATTAAAAATCTTCAACAATTTGCTAGAGCTATTTTAATGAAGGAAGGTTTTGAAAATATGGAAGAAATTGTAACATTAGCCCATTTAGAAAATAGATTGTTAGTGTCTTTTAGATTACTAGAAGTGAAAGAATTCTCTGATTTGGTTGTTGTATATTGTGTTCGTCTTGGTGAGATGGGGTATGTGGAACGTTTAGATGACGTTCTGCAATGGATTTATAACGATGGTGATTTTGAAAAGATATTCTTAGCAAACTTATCCAGAAAGAAGGTGATGAAAGATATTTTGATGGCCTGTGCAAACATTAGACATGTACAAAGAGTTACAACAAGTTATGCCAATATACTGGGTATAATTAAGGATGTTGTTTAAATGGACATCCTAAATTCTAAAACTAACTGTGAATATATATACATGTATTATTAATATTATTAACTATTTACATTACGATAATTTATAGACATTTTTACTAGACCAACCTTTTTCACTCAATAGCCCTTTCACGGGGCCTTGAGAAAGATCATATCTTTTGCCTGCAATTGTTTCAACATATCTATCTGGTCCGCAGACTAATGATATATTCTTACTTTCTGGATATTTGGAAGCAGTGGGGATAATACTTGTAAACTTTTTCATATTTTTGGCTATGTTTTCATTCTTGCTATCTTCGAATGTCACCAGATGCAGTGATGTTGAATCTGGATGTAAGTATTTTGAAACGATATTATTTATTGGACCCAATTCCTTCTCCATATTTCCACAAGAATAGAAGACATTTAACTTAGGTTTAGCAATTCCATTTAAGTAAGGATTCAATAAGAGCTGTAATGGACTCACAATAGCAGTCCCAGCAGCAAAGAAATTAACATTTTCTACTTGTTTTGGAATAATATATTCAACAAAAGGGCCTCTAATCTCTATTGTATGGTTTAGTGGTAATTTTGCTATCCATTTAGAAACCTCACCTTGATCATAATTTTTGATGAATAGTACAAGTTTCCCATTATTGTTATTAATATTTGCTGTTGTCTCCTTATCTATTACTTCCAAATCATCAGATCCGTTATTCACGAATTGAAGAGGTAGTGGCGTATAGTTTCTCACCACCATAATTTCAGGTTGTTTCACTTCTACCGACCAAAGATTCCTGCTTGTTAACTTAGACCAGACATTGACATTTTGAGATGCAGTTGGTGTAAGTTCTATAATAAAGTGATTTGCATCATTTATCACTTTCCTAGTTATTTGATAGGGTATAAAGTAATCAGCTTGGAGTTCTTTGGGTTTTTCATAGGACTTAACCCATTTGATGGTGTACGCAATCCCTAGAGAAGATGTTACCACTAAAACAGACGGTATTACCCACTTGTTTACTCTTGACTTTCTTGCTAGGGGTAATGTACTTAAATTACGTATATTTCCAATACTACGTCTCCAGATCATTGTAAACTATTAGATAGCGATTAGTTTTTATACTATTTCTATTCCTGTTAACTCTAGAGTTGTCATCGAGGAATTTTTTTTAAACACTTTTAATTTTAATTGTTATATCTTTTAAGTAAAGACATCTCAACTTTGCAGCTGACTAAAGAACAAAGAAACTCATTACATTACATTGTACGAGAACGTATATTTATACATACTTTGTACTGTGTTAGTACCAAATAATTAAGCCAGAATAACTAAGAACATAAAGAATAGAAAGATGGAAAGGATTGCCAGCAGATAGATACACCATTTGCTTTGTTTCCTTTGTGATAACATGGCTTTGTGTAATTCCTTAGATGCCTTTTGGGTGTTATCTACAGTAGAATATATGTTGGCCTCAATATTATCAACTAAAACACCTTGTTGTTGGACCACAGTGCTTAAATCTCTAAATATATCATGTAACTCACCAATACCTTGTTCAATATTTTGAATTTCCTCATCTCTTTGACGAATTAAGTTCTGTTGGTAGGCAAATTCTTCATTATTTATTGGATCCATTTCAATGACCATTTGGTTTGTATTACCAGCCATTTGTTGTTCAAAAATATGATCTTTGGTTGTTTTAGCTTGGCTCGTCCTGGATACTCCGCCTTCTTCCTCTTCTTGTCTTAAAGCAGCAGCATTTTGGTTCAACTGTTCTTGTGCCTTTTCATTTATCAGTTTCATCACTTTAGTATATTCTAATTGAGTGTTCTGGAACCCCTGTAAAGACATCTTAACATCTCTATTCAATTTCTCCCTTGATATTAACTTGGACTTATCCAAAGCACTCTCTTCAATTCTGTTCATATCAGTCACAGAAATGTTCATAGTATCAATCAACTTTCTAATCTTATGTATAGTATCAATTGATTTTTTGTCGATCCGTTCCACATATTTGGCATTAACATCCCCATTATTATTGAATTTATTCAAGGACGCTATAAATTGTTTCACTGTACCTATTTGTCCGTTGATCTCAAATAACTGTTCAGCAATATTCTCTTTCAATCCATCATACTGTGGTGAATCAGAAAACCCCATAGGTTCATCTTCTTGACTATCGTAACCCAAAAAATTTGACATCGTATAATTAATATTTTTTTATTTATCTGACGTTAACACACTTTATTAAATCTAATCAAAAATTGTTTTGTGACACTTCCAGATGTGAAAACCACTGTAAAGACTTGAGTTGTCCTAACTTGCAAAGTGTCAATCCCCAGCCTTTAATTGTTAAAATGGGTTTCACATTTTAAATCATTTGCAAAAATATCGAAATTTACCCGAAGTGCCACTGAAAAATATTAGCACGACAACTATTTCAAAGTTGAACAGAACTGATGGTAACGCAGAATAAATACTACTAGTTGTCACAAATCTACCACGACAACACCAACGAATCCATTGTACCAATGAGTGAAGAATCCAGTGTTAAGAAGAAGCAACCAACTCAAAGAAGAAACTTTCGTAGAACTCAAGGTCCACAAACTAACACCAAGAAGTTCCAAAAAAAACCTGACTCCAAGAAGAATGGGAAATCTAAAGATCACGATGACAAAGATGACGATGAAACATGTGTGATTTGTACTGAGAAGTTACATTATGTGGCTTCAACTCCATGTACTCATAAGACTTGTTACAGATGTTCATTTAGACAATTGGCTTTGTTTGAAAAGAAAGCATGTTTGATTTGTAGAACTGAAACTGATAGAATGATCTTTTCTGAAGATATCCATTCCAACTACAATGATTTTGATGCCAACACAAAGTTCATTAAGAATGAAAAGTATGGTATTGATTTCACTTCCGAAGAAGTTACAGATGCTACTTTGCAATTATTGAAGTATAATTGTTCATTATGTGAGTCTGAAGAGGATAAACAAGTTGATTACAAAACATATGCTAAATACAAGGAGCATCTAAAGTCTCATAATAGAACCATCTGTATGATTTGTGCTGCTCATAATTACCTTTTCCCAAGTGAATTGAAGATCTATACTCCAAATCAATTGAAAAATCATCAATCTAGAGGTGACTCAGAAGGGTTTAAAGGCCATCCAATGTGTGCGTTCTGTTCAGGACAAAGATTTTATTCTGATGATGAATTGTATTTACATATGAGAGAAAAGCATGAAAAATGTCATATTTGTGATAAATTAGATCCAAAATCACCACAATATTTCAAAAATTATAATCAATTATTTAGTCATTTCCAAAATGCACATTATATTTGTACTGTTCCATCCTGTTTAGATGCTAAATTTGTGGTTTTCGGTGATGAATTAGAATTACAAGCCCACATTTTGAAAGAGCATGGTGATATCATTAGAGGTAAACCCAAATTCTTCCAATCAGAATTATCTACATTCATGTCAGGTCCTTCAAGGGTCGTTAGAGAAAATAACGATTTCAATGGTGATTCATTATTAAACAATGGTAATACTACTAGTAATGAAACTCCCGAGATAAAAAGAGCAAGATTAGAAGAAAGAGCCAAATATTACTTAAACAGTTCTCCTGATCAATTGGCTATTTTCCAATCATTTAACCAAGATTATGACAAGGGTAAAATTAGAGCTACAGATTTACTAAATGCTTATAAGACTCTATTCACATCTGCTGAAGCCAATGTTTATATCTTAATCCATAATCTTTCTGAAATTTATCCAAAAGAATCCAAGAAATTTAAAGAATTAGATACTATCTACACCAGTCATGAACAAATGGAACAAAGAAACCAAGATTTACCATCATTAAATAGTGATCCATTCATGGCTGTCAGAGGTTCTTGGGGTAATGCAGGTGGTTCAACTCGTTCTTCCAGTGCTAGTAGAGGTGGTAGTAGAACAGATTTAAAGAATTTACCAACTTTGAAAGCACCATCTCCAAATCATGATCCATTCAAGTCTCCATATCAGGTGAAAACATTTCAAAATACAAATAGACCTATTGTTAGAACATTACCAAGAACAACCATTCCAACTCCAGCATCATCCAGTCGAAGAGGTACTCCAATGGCTGCAAATAATAGCGTTTCATTCTCCTCAACCTATTTACAAAACAAAAAGACTGCTTCTGGAACATCATTAAATCAAATTGCTAACAGTAATAGAAATAAATTGGCCGATTTAGATTTACCTTCTTTACCAACACCAAAGAAAAAAGTTCATCCCCCAGTTAATAAGGTTTCATTACCTGATCCAAAAAAATGGGGGAAAGAAACAGAAAGGCCTAAGAATGATCAATTAGAGGATGATCTTGCTGGTTTAGTTATTCAGACCAATGGTAAGGGTAAGAAGTCTAAAGGTAAACAAAAGCAATTGTTATTCCATATTGGTGTTTAAAAAAATGTAATACTTCAATCCACCTTCACCACAACTACACATACTCCATTATACTCAATGACAAGGAAGTTCTGATAGTAACGGCCATTATGTGTTTCCATTAACCACTACTTCGTACTAGAAACATTTCTCTCTGATGATATTACACATTGTCGATGCGTTCTTTGCTACCTTGTCTGACTCTTTTTTATAAATTGATAGATTAATTAATGGACCTAATTATAAATACTTCATTACATGTTTATATAATTATAATGCATATATTAAAATCCTTTGTAAGTCTGGAGGATCCAGGAATCGTTTCTTCTCATCATTTATTCTATATGAATATATTCTTGAAATTTATTATTGACCAAGTTTTTTTGTGATTAATGAAAAAAGAATAAGGATTTAAACACAAACATTTACACTTGCTTCATTAGACGCTTTGATTCAATTCAGAACATTAACATTAACCCTTTCAATTGAAAACAAGAAGGGTAAGAATAACAATTTAACAAATTGACAAACATAGAGTCATTATGCCAGTGGCAGAACTTTGTGAAGAATTTCAAAAGAAACTAAGGGTACCATTAGAACCTGAAAAATATGATGAGGCTCTAGATGAGATTTTTAATAGCACTTCTAAGGATACCGGAAGTGATTACCGTGACAAAGAAGAGACTGTCATTACTAGGGCATACCAAGATCATCAAGCATCTAAAAAACATCTTGCCGAACATATTAAGACTAATCTATCTTTCTCCATTTCATTATTCGAGACTTTCAGTAATAAATCAGTTCACGTTTTGATTGGGGTATTTGATGGAAGAGAAGACACAATCCCTCTACTCAAGGAATTGGAATACAGAATAAAAAGTCAGGAAGACAAAAATATTCATTTTTTGTTAAGTTGCGTTTTACAATTACTTAATAAATTTGAGTACAGCTTTGATGATTTAGGATGGCTTATCAGAACTTTGTGCCTAAGGTTCGATAATGAAGAAGTAAGATCTATGGGATTAGTTATTTTTAGTCAATTGGATATGAGATTT
The DNA here is from genome assembly GCA_003708525.3 of Monosporozyma unispora. Classification (NCBI taxonomy): domain Eukaryota; kingdom Fungi; phylum Ascomycota; class Saccharomycetes; order Saccharomycetales; family Saccharomycetaceae; genus Monosporozyma; species Monosporozyma unispora. The sequence continues at coordinate 54,305 of PPON03000025.1, read as the reverse complement.
CATGATGAGTTTGAACCTGCTCTTTTATTATTTTTAGAGGGCTTAGTAACCGAGGCAGAATCTGATATTGGTGATGACCCAGTCTCTTTGGTTATCAACATATTGACTGAATTATATCCTGCATTTACTGCATTATGTTCTAGTATTATTTTAGGTAAAGACCTAGATCGTTTATTGCAAGATCAGGCTAACACCAGAAGCAAAGATGAGTCTTTCCTTAAGAAACTGTTTAAATTATTAATTGTTGCATGCATTGATGAAACAGTAAGAAATAATATTGCGGAAAACTATTTAAATATTATTGAGGTGGCTATGCAGACATCTACTTTTGAAGTTTATTGTGCCTTGATTTTGATCAAAACCTGGTCATTTACTAAATTAAAGAATGTCACTGTACATGATTTGACAACCATTCTTATTGATACGTTTTTGAATAATGTTGAAAACCCAGAATCAGACGAGGTGGCATTTTCTATTGAAGGTCTAGCATATTTAAGTTTGAAAACATCTGTGAAGTTGATTTTGAGACACCATAGTTTCTTTTGCCCTAAGGTTGTTGAGATCATAAAGGAAAATAAATTCAAAGATCATAATTTTTATGGTTTGTTAATCATATTAGCTAACTTGGGGACGCCACCTAATGATCCTAAATTATCTGGTAAAACATCACTAAAAGATTTAAAGTCATATGCTAATTTGCAACATCCGAATTCGATGAATGACGAAGATATCAAAGACGACAAAACATCAATCAAGAAATTCAACCAAATCAATATTTTGGATACTGAATTAGTATCTGGTTTGAAACCGAAAATGTCTGAATTAAGTTCAGGTTCTCAAGAACAGTTAGTAAGAATCATTTATAATATTACTAGATATGTTGAAAGCATCGCCACTTGTGTGCAACAAGGTTACACAATTATTATCTTGGAATACCTCATTAATACAGGAAATCCAAAGAAGAGGGAAAATCTAATGATAAGAGTTCTCGCATTGAGATCTCTATGTAAGATTTTAATTCATACAGATCCACAATTGATTTTCAATAAATTCTCTTCCTTAAATACGCTTACATTTTTATTTGAAATGTTACCATCTGCAGATTTAGCTATTCAAAATGAAACTCATCTAATAAATGAAGATTACTTGACCACGACTGATCAATATGAGTCTTTATTGGCTTTGACCAATTTGGCATCCTCACCTCAAAGTGACGGTGAAGAGATGTGTAAAGCTATCGGTTCAAATGCCAAGTATTGGAATATTGTCGAAAACTTGATGTTAGACGATAACCCAGTGTTACAAAGAGCTGATTTGGAATTGATTTCAAACCTCATGTCTCACCCAATATCTATTGCCGTTAAGTTCTTCAACTTCGATAATAAACAAAGTAAGAGAAATTTTGAAATTTTAGTTAAGTTGTTACTATTAGATGATGTTAAATCACAACGTGCTGTCGCAGCTATTTTTGCTACCATCTCGAATATGATCCCGTTCGTGACACAAGAACTATTAAAACAAGAAGTACTAATTAAGAATGCAATTACTGCTTTTGTGGATCAGATTGAAGACTCAGAGTTAATTAGAAGACTACTAATGCTTTTCTATGCATTATTTGAATTAGCACCTGAAGAAAGTTCACAGTCATATGCAACTCTTGCCAAAATTAAAGACCTTCCTGAGATGGATGATTTGAGGGCAGCATTAACTGTGTTATTAGAGCAAAATAAAACTAAACCAAATTTTAGTGAAACCTCCGCTGATGAAAATACGTCATCTAGCTTGGCCTCTGAAGATATTGAAGTGGCGGAAACCGTCTTAAACAGGATTTCTAAGGAATGAAACAATATTTAGGACCAGAGAAAGTTATTTGTTAAAGTAAGCCTTTTCTATATTTTAATAACCTGCATAATTCTGTAAAAAAGAAAAGAAACTAGAATGTATTAAAAAGGCAGGAATACTTTTACCAACTTTTGTTCCAAAAGTACTTCAAATTAGGATGATCCCCGGACGTCTAGTTAATTCATATATCACCGCTATATATTACCAATCAATACAAATATTTGCATCTTCCTTTACCCAATGAGGAAACATCTAAATACACAGGCCACCTAAAAGAGGAATTCCTATACCCCCCTTTCGTGTTTGTTTTTTTTTGTTTTTGTAACGCGTAAATTTAAATTTTTTCATTTGGTATTATTTACATATAGATCTGTGTCGAGGCACCTTACTAATTAACAGGGAGTGGAAGTACTATAAATAAAGTAAATCAATTATCAGACTACTATTGGATCACCACTATCGATTTCCTTTGACATAAATCTGTCAAAAAAATAGATAGCTGCATCATTAATATATTTGCATATTCGTTTTATTAACGCTAAAAGAAAAGAAATCGCATAATAAAACATGGGTATTCAAGGTCTACTTCCACAATTGAAACCAATTCAAAATCCAGTCACTCTTCGTAGATACGAGGGTCAAATTCTCGGTATTGATGGGTATGCTTGGTTACATAGAGCTGCTTATTCGTGTGCTCAAGAATTAGTCTTGGGTAAACCTACTGAGAAATATCTACAATTCTTTATTAAGAAGATAAGTATGCTTCGAAACTTTAAGATTGAACCATATATTGTATTCGATGGTGGATCTATTTCAGTTAAAAAAGATACCGAGTTGAAAAGAAAACAAAAAAGAGAAGAAAATAAAGCCATTGCTGAAAGATTATGGAATTCTGGTGATAAGGCTCATGCTATGGAGTATTTCCAAAAATGTGTTGATATTACACCTGAGATGGCTAAATGTATTATTGATTACTGTAAGATCAACCGTATTAGATATATTGTGGCTCCATTTGAAGCTGATTCACAGATGGTTTACTTGGAGAAAAATGGGTTAATTGACGGTATTATATCAGAAGATTCTGATTTACTTATTTTTGGATGTAGGAAATTAATTACCAAATTAAATGATTTTGGTGAATGTATTGAGATTTGTTCAGATGATTTCAAACAATTAAAAGATAAGTTTCCATTACATAATATGTCATTGGAGGGGATGAGAACGATGGTAGCATTATCTGGATGTGATTATACAGATGGGTTACCTAAGATTGGTTTAGTAAGAGCAATCAAATTAGTACAAAGATTTAATAAGATGGAAAAGATTATAAATCATATAAAACTAGAAGGTAAGGTAACCGTTCCACCTACTTTTTATGAAGAATATGAATTGGCAAATTATTCTTTCCAATTTCAAAGAGTTTATTGTCCGCAAAGAAGAAAAATTGTCACTATGAATGATATCCCAGAAAAATATTTGACTATCCCTAGTATTGCTGATAAGATAGCTAAAGCCATTGGTCAACCAATTCATTTAATTTCTAGAGAAAGATTTTGTGGAATTAATTCAGAAGACATTGATCATGAATTGCATGAAAAGATTGCCCTTGGTGAATTGAACTCATATATTTTCAATAAACCTTTAATCAGTAGAGAGCTTACATTACAATTGACTACCACCAAATCAGAAATTATTCAAAGAAACAATAAGTCGATGATAAATAGACCAATAGTGAATAAAGGTAGAACCAAGACCATTGAAAGTTTCTTTGGTATTAGAAGAGCTAAAAAAGAGAATAAACCTATTAGATCGAATACTACTATAGGAACAATGTCAACAACATTATTAGATGGAGTGATTCATTCCACTACACAAAATCCAATGTATCAAGAGAGAAGACATTTTTCCACTGCAGATAACATTAAAGCATCGTTACATAGGCAAGAGAATAAGACTAATAGAGTTATTACTAATAGGTTGTTAACAGTGCGAGCCAAGAGAACATCCTCTATCACCACTTCAATTCAAACTGGTGACCTCACAGAAACATCATCTACAAGTAAATTCTTTAAAAAAACACAAGAAACAAAAGAATGTTCTACCTTACTTACTAAAATTCCGCAACATTTTCGACAGCCTTCAACAGTTCGAGATAGTGAACTTGAAACAGAAGTTCCAGAATCAATGGTACCTACAGAAGTTTCCACCCTACCAGTATCCGCATCTTCCACCTCTTCATCTACTTCTTCATCATCACAAAGAACCACAAATTCAAATGTATCAACAACAACATATGAGGATGAATCACCATCAGATATATCCGAATTATCAGAAAATGAACCTTTATCAAGCGATGGCCCCACAATTGAACAAGGTAAAGATGTTACAATGGATAAGATGAATCATGATAAATCTAAACCAAGAAAACTAATTGGATCTAAGAATTTTTTAGAATCTTTTAAATATAGAAGTGGGAATGAAGAAAACCCCAGATCACCTTTTAAAGAATATAACCCAAATCAAAAGATGGATGTCTCATCAAATCCAATTGAGGACATGAAGAGGTCATTGAAGGATCTTAATAGAAAAGGCAAGAATTCAATTGTTTGTTCAGTGAAAAGAAGTGGTAGTAGTGATATTACTGATTCAGATGAAGCTAAAGAAAGGGGTATTAGTAATAGTAGTTCCTCTCGTAGGATCACAATAACTGTCTCCCGATCCAATTCTCAAGTAGCTGATGATACAGAGGGGAAAGACTTGATTACTCCTACAACAAAGAAAATCATTAAACCTAGACGTAAAATTATAAAACCCGTTCAAAAGAGTATATCAGCTCTTGCAGGTTTTGCCTATAAAGGTCCATAAATAAATATAAACATAGATTTTTTTTACACATTATCATATATCAAATATTTCGCATACATATACTTCAAATAAAGCATTCACATATACAAAATTCCGATCTCAATCAAAAAATGTTTAACTTAACGAAACCGATGTTGAGAACGGCTATTTCTACACACAAAGAAAAAGAAAAAATAGAACAGTGGTTAAACGTCAATAAATTCTTTTCCGCATCGTTAAAATGATTTTCTTTAAAAGTGTTTATCTTTATTGTAGTCATACCGATTAGAATTCAAAATTAAGTGTAGTCTTTTATCAGTTTGAATTCACGAAAATTATGAGGGGAGTAATAAATTTCCACAAGCGGCAATGCATGTTAGTAGTCAGATTTTAGTAAATATGGAAGAAAAGAATAAGTCTTAAAAAGCAGGGGTTAATAGAATATAGTATTACACAGAATACCATATAGTGGAAAGACAATAAAGAATGAAAGATATGTAGATAAGATTTTATTTAATTCCCCCCATTAGGAAAATCCCAAACGGAATTAGTAAATATGCATTTGTGGAAAAGGTCAATAACAAACGACGCTTGATTATTTGTTTTTGTTTTTGTATTAAGGAATATTAATTAACGCCGCCATGATAATAAAAGGAGAAAAATTCTTCTTAGATCTGGCTGAACAATAGAAGTTAGTGTGTGGTAATAGAGAAGGATTTAAATTAAAGCCGACTTTTTGTGCTACTAAATTTCTGAGGCCACACAATATTGATTAGCTAAGGTTACTAGTTTGTTATTTTCCATTTTTCAATAGAGCCCCACACAGTTACATCGCTGAGACCCTCTGTATTTTGTTCACCCCCACGCTTTAAGAGAGAAAAATGACCACGCGAAAAGCTTATTTTAAAATTAGACGAAATTGTGAGAAACTCACTTTAAGAAACTCGCAGGTTGTTGTTAAACAACTTGCTAATGGTTGATAATGTTGTTAGTGTGAGAACATTGCAATGTAAAAACTTAAAAGTCAATCATTTTACAGGAAAACTACAGTTCTTCAGGTTAAGCTTGAGTCTTGGCTATAAGAAATTGATAGATTCCATAATATCTCTTATAAAAAAAAAATAACCCATACACCTCGTACAACTAAACACTGTGCCTGTGTGGAGGGGTAACGCCAGCCGAAAGCGGTAACCGCCAACAACAGCGCAATGTGCGTGGGGCTTGTGCTGCATCCCACGCTAGTGCCGTAACCGCATTGTCTTCTATTGTTATGGCAAGTCTGTTCCGCTTTGTGTATCCGACTTTCCTATTGTCTTACTGCCTTGGTAGTGGGGACCGGAATTGTGCGTCTGGTCTGGCTTTTTAGCTCCCAAACGGGAAATATCCACCCCACGCTGCAACAAGATCGATATTTCATTGTTTCGCGGCAAAAAAACAAGATCTGGCCCAACTATTTTTTTTTCTTTTCCCAACCACAAACAATAGTTGGCTTGCATATCACTTCTGAGAAGAGCCTTTACAATAGCTCGAGACACCAGTAACAATTGTCCTTTTAAATTATCTACGCTGTTTCTAAGAGTTAAGATCGAATTGTATCCAAATGCTTTTTCTAATCATTTTATAGATTCAGCGGTGTTTTGCCTTGGTTTTAAAAAAGTTTTGTGATTGTTTATAAATACGTTTCCTCCGTTTCCCAATGCGGTAACATGCCTGTTTTCCTGTGAAAATTTCCCAAACAAAGGAAATCTTGCCTTGCCTTTTGTTTTCTGTCACAAACAAAGGAACGTTAAATTTACCGTGGGGTCGCAATGTGTTGTTGTTGTTTTTTGTAACTTTCCGGAACACAAACAATAACCGAGAGCAAAACTCCCAAATAACAACCAAGTGGACTCAATTTGTCACTTTTGGTGTGTCGTCTTTTTCCTAATATCTGGAACACTTTTTCATATATAACGTCAGAGTCTTCTAGTTCTAAGCAAACAAGCCGTTCTCCATCTTTCTTGGTGGTTTTCTTATAAATTTTCTTCAAAACATAGGTCTTTGACTAAACATTTTCCAAGGAGTTTTGCGTATTACGTTTCGTCACAATAACATATATTCTTTTTTTTTTATTTATATAATCTACCAAAAACGCTTTTTTTGTTCGTCCCTTTTAATATCCTTATTATCCACCCATCCTATTATATCATTATGTCCACTGCTACCACTCCAATAATTAAGAAATCTCAAACTTCACCAGATAGTCCACTGTTCAGGATAAAAAAAGAAAATGAAGAAAGTGAGCATTTTCTTGCCTCCTTTGAACCAGATTTCTCTCTATTATCTAATGGTGATGATAAGAATGTTATTAGTCCAAAGATGAACAAATCCAAGAGTCTCGATCCAGTCGCATTTTCATCAAATTCAAAAACTAGCAACAATAACAATTTTGTTTTATTTGGTTCTGAATTGAAAAGAGATAACTCACAAAGAAGCTTCTCTCTAGATTTAACCAACAAAAGTGCTCTAACTAACCATAATACCTCTGATCCATTAGAATTAGGTGTATTCCATCAATCTTTAGTACACGATAATATCTTAAATCCAACTTTTACCACAGGCAATAATGACGAGGAAGATGATGATAATACAGTCTCTGCTAAAGCTTTACTTATGGAATTTGCGGATTCTACTGGAGATGATGATGAAAATAATTCACCTGTTTTCAGTCCAAGATCTTTCATTTCAAGACCTTCTTCAATCAGTTCAAGTAGTATAAATGAAATTGTAAGTGCAGTAGTAGCCTCCAGAGATGGTAAGAGAGAAAGAACTCGTCGTGTAAGGAAAGTGAAAGCTTCTCATAATGATATTGAGAAGAAATATAGATTAAGCATTAATGATAAAATAGTTCAATTAAGAAATCTTGTTCCAACCATACGATATGGATATAAAGAAATCTCAAATATCCCATTGGAACAAAATGATATTGAAACACTAGATGGGTTGGAACCCACTAGAAAGATGAATAAAGGTACAATCTTAAACAAAACCATTGAATATATCAAACATTTAGAAGCTAAATGTGAACAATATAAATCATTGAATGATGACTTACTTAATAAAATGTCAAATGATAATTCTTTGAATTTAACGACTACAGTGTCATCTGCTTCTTCTACAACATCTTCCACTGTGGTAACACCAATGGTTAAATTAGAAAAACAAATTCCATTAATTCCATCACAACAAGAATTTAATTTAAATATTTTACAAAATTCTGCCATGGATGATCAAACTATAATAGGCAATAAAGATGATGAACCATTTTCTCCCTTAGCCAAAGTATTTATCGATAATAATGACAGTGAAGTAGTAAACAATAATTTATTCAAATTCGATAATTTTTCTTAAAAATAACAATAACTGGTTTAAAATTTTTAAAAATATAGAAAAATAATCATACAATAAAACTAAAAAAAAATAATAATGACCCCATGGAGTCTTTTCCCTAATGACAGTTTGTTTTAATGATACGTTGCGTTTTTGCGTCTTTTTTTTTTAAAATTTGGAATAAATAATGATATTATATAGATTTGATATTTATTAATAATACAAAAAAGAATTTTGTTTCATTTCAACTTATGAAGTGTTAAAAATATAATTACTTTCTAATTCAGTGTCTTCACTATCATTGTCACCATGATTATTGACATTCACATCTTGACCATTAGAACCACTGCCACTATTGCTGATATTTCTATCATTGTCATTACTGTAGTTTCTATGACTATGGATTTCCATACTTGAGTCATCGTAAGAAACATTATGACTTAATAAATCATATTTCATTGACGTATCATCGTTATTATAACCGAATAAAATGGTTTGAGTACTATCACTATTATTATGACGTACACCTTGTACGTTGTGTCGATCATTATAGTTGTTATTGTCACTTGCTGAACTATTTTCTTGTTCTTTATTTTCAACATGAAATCTGGTTCTTCTTTGTTTTGAAGTATTGAATTTTGATGTTAATGAATGTAATGGTTTTGGTATTGAAAATTTACTTACAAACTTTGATGGTGATGGTGATGATGATGATGATGATTTGGAATTATCAAATGGAGTGGTGGAACGAATATTATTTGAATGAATCCCACTACGGTCATCTGTAAATTGTGTTGGAGGTCTATTTAAATCATAATTAACTGTTGGATCAATGAAAAACTTATCCTTATTGTTAATCTTTCTACCAATAATGGTTCTCTTGTTTAAAAAAATTTCTCTTCTTCTAAAAACACCAATTAACCCCCAAAAGTTTACTGTAATTAATAATTTAGTAAAATAAACTAAATTATATTTCCAACGATATACGTAATAATGTTGTGCAGTAAAATAAATAATCATAAAATATGATAAGATGAATACAACAATATTATAAATTAATAATGGAACTGTATCATAATAATCTTTCCAAATGTTTGAAATCCATTTTTTGAAAATTTTCCATTTAATCTTACTTGTTTTTAATTTATCGTGTGGTTCTATAATACTATTTTGTTGATTTAAAATTGAATTCTTATCTCCATTCAATGAATCTAATTGTTTTGTTGATGCAATGGTGATACCAAAATTTCTTAAAATGAATGATCCTACACGCCATATTAATAAAGTATACATTAATAATTCTGTGGCTTTATAAACAATTCTACAACTTAATCTTGTCTGATTCCAAAGAATTATAACAAAAAATGTATTATTAACGACAATTAAAGTGGTACCAATGAAAATGATATAAGCTAATTGTGGATATTTAGAATTAAAGATCCATTTTTTAATAATTAAGAAAATATTTTTTCTTTGAGATTTTGATAAGTTTGGTGTAATTACATTAATATTATTATCACCAGCTGTATTTCTTGAAACATCGACTTGATACATGAATATGACAATGTAAAGCCAATTAATATTACTCAATATATTGATAAATATTTCACAAATCTTATAACTTGTCAAATCAACAATTTGTTTCTCATATTTGGATGCATCTTGAATACACGTAGTATATTGAAATTTAAACGTACCATTGTAAGCTTTACTTAAAAAGATTGATTGTACTAAAGCATAGAACAGAACATAAACATGAACAAAGATGTTTCTATTATTATAATTATTTGATGGTAATAATAAAAGCACTAAAAAAACCATCCATGCAGCAATACATAACGCGGTTTGACTAAAGATAATAATCAAAACAGAATCTGTAAAATTATCTTTATAAACCATGGCAGCGGAATCATCAATAACTCTGGCACTGGTATAATTATTTGCAATATCAACTAAAAATTTAGTGAAATTATTACGAGTAGCATGATATGGTCTATCTGATATTGTATCATTTGAACATTGAATTAATAAAGACGGGAAAGTTAAGGTAGCATTTCTTACGATTGTAGTACTATTATCATCATCAGTGGCATTGAAAACGTTGTTAATTAAATTAATAAACCCATTCCCCAATATAGTGGCATTACAAGCATCTGGAAATTCGTCTAATACATTTTGTAATAATAAATCAGATAGAAATGGTTTAGAATCCGGTGGTAAATCTTCATCTGTCCAATTACTACAATATCCTGTGGAGTCATTATTATTGGTATTATTACCATCCAAAGTTGGATATATGGGTTCAGGAGGTAATGAAGATAAAGCACCTAAAGTTTGTTCCGAGGCTCTTGTCGCAGAAGACAGTGTAGATAATGCTGATGAGGAAAATTTTGAAACGGTTCTTAACGTTGAAGGAGCTCGTATGGATATGAATTCATCCTCTATAGATGATATGATACCTGTGTTTGAAAAATCGATATCATAATTAATGGTTAATGCATATGTGAAAGATGGTTTATGGAATATTAGTAAAAGTGAGAATAAAGGTATGAGCATTCGAATATCAGTAACACATCTCAACATAAAGGGATAAAAGTAATTAATATGAGTGTGTCTATTTGTCAGAGACGGTAATACGTGATGTTATTATTGTTTCAAAAAGAAATGTATGGCTGTAGTTAATTCAGTTTGTGACGAGAAAACTATACTCTATATTTTTGTAGAAATGGAATATCTGTTATAACGTGTTGATATCGATCAAGGATTGTTTGTTTGATGTTATTTTAAGATCTCAAGAATAACTCAGCCCATCTCTCCTCTTGCAACCACTTAATCTCTCTTACTAAAAATCAAATTTCTTGGCAAAGTTGAAAAAAATTCCAAGCAAAAACACACACAAAAAAGCTGAGATCTGAAATAAGGCGTGATTTCAAGATTTTTTTGGTCTTGGCTACTTGATGCTAATCCTTTGTTTAATATGTAGACTTGCAAGCGAATATTGATATCCAGACCTACTGTACCTTCGCAAAACCGTATCAGTATCACTATTATTGTAAGTTGGTCAACGCTCACGAATCAATCTATGTTTAACAGTGTTGAAAACAGAACTGCTTGAATTATATAACATATTCACTGTGTTACATATTACAGGGAAACTCTGCAAGCATCGGACGATCCATGTCAAAGGAATGTATATATAAATACACGAGTGTCTTGAAGAAGAACAAGAGTAAATGAATAAACAACCCATCGATCAATCAACCTTGGCTGAAAACAGCGCAGAGGATATTTATCCGAAAGGCTACTACTAATAATAAATAAATTCTTAAGAATAAATGCTTGAGAGTAAATAAATCACTGTAAGGCATTATTAATCAAGCATTTGCCTGTGAGACAGATCGCCACCAATAATAGTACTTTTCGTTTATTTTAACACCATTAATACCCGTTTCTATCACTGCTTCAGGGAGTGGAAACGTCATAATGAGCCACGGGTTAATAATACGCTTTAGTCGTTTTACGCTGTTTTTTACTGCATTGGGCACTTTTCTACTCCCTCGATGAGGAATTATTTTTTTAATTTTGGAAGTCAACGTAGTGCTTGTTTATTTTTTTTCTTTTCGTGTATGAAATTTCACATTTTATGATTATCGAGCCTGCAAATCTGATCTCAATCTCAATGGAAAGACGCTCCCCTCCCCCCCCCTCTCAATAAAGCTGAACTTGTGCTTATAGATTGATATATATATTTATACTTATTTTGAACAGATATATATTTCTTAATAAATTGCAAGAAGTCTTTTATCTACAAAGGAATAAGTTTTCTACTACGCGTTAGATTGTTTCAAGATCTTAACATTCTCCTATTAGAAGAATTTTGGAACTAAACAACTTTTCAAACAATACACATTTTGCATTAAAGATTTCCCCAGAGACAAGAAATAATAATATATACTTTCATCTACGCCTCGAAAATTCCTTACTTCAAAACAACAGTCTAGAACTTTTTCAATTTTTTTTCCCACTTTCCATCAAGTTACTAATACAGACATAACTACATAGCATGTTTTCAATTGCATGTTTCCTATGGTCAACTCTCTTATTATTATTATCAAATAATAATAACAGTCTCGTCCATGCACATACTCCATTAAATTCACATCAAGTTAATTTAATCAACAAAAAATTTGCAACTTTCAATGATACAAACAAGAATGACAACACTACCCAAATTAGAGGTATTTCTATTGGTGGGTGGTTGGTTTTAGAACCATATATTACACCAACACTTTTCAAAGATGCTATTAAAATGGGTGAAAATATGACAAATCAAAGATTTGGTAACTACAGTAATTCAGATTATTCACATCAAGCATTTAAAAATATTACTATTATAGACGAATTTACACTTTGTGAAAAATTAGGTCCTAAGAATGCTACAAATTTGTTAAATGATCATTTCAATTCTTGGATTACTGAAGATGATTTTAAACAAATTGCTGAAAATGGATTTAATTTAGTTAGATTACCAATTGGTTATTGGGCTTGGAAGTTAAATAATACATTATCTACATATCCAGGGAATATCACATATAAAGATCCTTATGTCGGTGAAGGTTTACAATTAAATTATTTGAAGAAAGCCATTGGATGGGCTACTAAATATGGACTAAAGATTTGGATTGATTTACATGGTGCTCCTGGTTCACAAAATGGGTTTGATAACTCTGGTCAAAGAATTTTTTATTCTGATTTAGGTTGGTTAGCTGATACACAAACTAAAGCTTTAACTATTGCCATTTGGCATGAAATGTTTAACACTTTCTTAAACACTAATGATAACATTATCGGTCTTGAAATTATTAATGAGCCATTGGTACCAAAGATTAATTTATATGATGTTACTCAATCTTATTATGAAGCATTTGATATGTTTAAAGAAACACAAAAGAAAAATGATACTACAGCATTTATCATTCATGATGCTTTCCAACCTTTAGATCATTGGAATTTAGAATTAAATCCACAATACAAAAATGTTTCAAATCAATATTATAATTTAACGAATATTACCTATTCAGCACAAACTGTTTGGGTGGATCATCATCATTATGAAGTGTTTACCGATTCTCAAGTTCAAGAAGATCAATATAATCGTATTAATAATATTTTAAATTATGGTCAATCCATTAATCATGAAATGAAATATCATCCAGGTATTGTCGGTGAATGGTCAGGTGCCATCACTGATTGTGCTACATGGGTTAATGGTCTTGATGTTGGTGCAAGATATGATGGTTCATATTATAATACTACTTTTTTCACCACACAAGCTGATTTAACTGGTGTTTGTCAATCACAAAATGAAATTTCACAATGGTCAGATGATTACCGTACTTCAGTAAGACAATTTATTGAGGCACAATTAGCCACCTATGATACACAAACTAAAGGTTGGATCTTTTGGAATTGGAAAACTGAAAATGCACCAGAATGGGATTTCTTAAAATTAAGAGATGCAGATTTATTCCCAATGCCATTCAATAACTATACTTATTTTTTACCAAACGGTACTATCGATAATAAGTTTATTAGTTCATTGTCAAAGAGTGAATTCCAATCAAGTAGTACTGACTCACCAACAACATCAAAGGGAAAAAATATCGGTTCATTATCAAGACAAAACATCTTTGATAAAATTAATACTCAATCTAATTTGCATATGGGATGGAAATTAGGGATTTCCTCATTAATTATTTCCATTTCAGTCATTTCTATTTTCTTATAGAATGTCCCCGTATTTAATTTTAATATCTTATTATTTTTTTTATATAGACTTCCACAAGAATTTAAACAATATAATATATCATATAACAATAAAATAAGCTTTAATTAAACTGGAAGTGGAGTGGTTGACAGTTCAGTTAGGATTAAAGATTTACCATCTTGTTGGTAAATGTTTACACTGCTGCTTATTCAATTTATTTTTTATTAGTTGGATAATCGTCAGTACCACCTAAATTTTATTTGTTCTTTTCATTTAGTAATACAGAAGGAAATCACCATGACGACATATGAACCTTTCATGATGAAAGTAATTTTAAAAGTTGATATATTAAACTTTGAAAATTAATGAAGATTTTTTCCTGAGATAAGAGAAGAAAATATATAATATAAAGGAGAAAATAGAAAGAACGAGCACCTGTTATCAATTATAAGTACTATAAACTTTAATTTGGTTGCATTTTTCAGAAATAAATCTGAGTTTTGATTTGTTTAGTTGTTTTGAATTGGTATTATTGAGGTGAAAATTAAACTTCTAAAATAAACAAATTGTAATTTAGTCTTCAAAAAAGAAAATTGAACCAAGAAATAGCTTGTCATTTTTGAAACAAACGATAACAAAGGGAAGAGTCGCATCAGAACATTCTACTATTCTCAAGTTTTCCTCTCTTTAAGAATTAAGGGAATTTGTTAAATCAGAACATTCTTCCGGGTCTGTGTTTCCCGAAGCTATGCAAAACAATACAATACCCTTCACACCAGAATGAGACCAGGCAAGGTTTGACCCCCTCCTAATTTGCATTGTTTTAGAAAGATGAGTATAGACTATATAATAACTTTGTTTCCTAAAATGAACTAGAATATAAATAAATATGAGTATGATAATTACCTCCAGAGAGTTCAAATGATCAACGGTCACTTTATAAAGAAATAGAATAGAGAACCACTCGAGATGCTCGACCAGATAAGATGGTCGTTGACCAATGAGAGTGTCACCTGCGTTAGTGCCTCGCCCTCGGCTGGCGTTACCCGGGTCACATGATTATATGTCATAATTTCTCAAAGGGTTCCTTACATTAAAAAGCATAATGCTTTAGCAGCTGAAAAGATTCGGTCAATATAGGCTTGAAAAGGCATTGTATCTCACAATAGAGATTGGCATGATTCAAGCAAATCCAATTATCTACCCACTTTCATTAACAGTTTTGAGGTTTTGTTTTCCACTCACAAGTTAATTGTAAAATATGTTAATTGTAAAATATTTCTCTGATTGTAAAAGCAAGAAATTAAAAAACTTAATTTACAGGCACAAAAGGATAACTTAAAAGTCGTGTTACATCATGCCTGCACTTAAAAGAAAGAAGCTGGAACTATCTATTGTCAATATTTCTTGGTTAGAAAACCCAGACAAATTCAATGAGATCACTCCCTTTGTTTTTTGCGATTATGCTTTTTTTTATTAGAACCCCCGGAAAACAAAAGATTTTAAGTGTTGGCATTATCCTAAAGAAGAAACATAGAAATGTTGAAAAACAATATAGTTTTGCTACCCCATTATAATTGATTTAAACAATTTCTCTATTTGAATATGGACTAACATGTTATTATATGTATCCATATGAATTACATCAAGTGAGGGATATAGTGCATAAGTTTCATTCTACTTTACACATTTATTTTCTGTTCGCTTTGTTCCTATGGTTACTGTTCTTGGTAATGTCCATTTGCTCGAACCCTTTTGAGCTGTATGCAGTAAGCCAAGGGCTGAAAGTTCCACACCTTTTCTTTCTTGTTAATTTAACGAACTGAAAAAGATAATCATGTCAATAACTACCAAAAAAAATATGCACATTGTTTTGTTGTCAATAAGAGCAATAAACTGCTCATGGTGATTCATACATTTTGTTGTTGACAAATTTTCCTTTAATAATATGGTAAATAATAGCAAATGTTTCCATCCGGAAAGTAACTTTGTCAATAAAATTGAACAAAGCTAGTCACTTGATGCTCAATGTTTTACAGCCAAAAATACAGCCACATTATTATTTCTTGTTCTTCCACCTAATATACATTCAAGATGTCAACATATTGGAAAGTATTATTGGGAGGAATGGTGTGAGTAAAATGCCTATCCTTAAACATGATAGCTGCATATCCTTTCAATGGTGAAACATCTTGTTTCAAGTTTAGCACCTCTATTTTGATTATACTTGCCATAGTTTCCCCCAAATTGAGAAAAAAACAGAAAACATAACAGCGCTTTAAAAAAGCCATTGGTAAAACCGAAATATTACACCCACAAAAAATACCCTTCTTTCCTCCTGATGATGTATGACTTATAACTTTTGTTATTCTTCTGATTGTTGTAAAATGGAAGTCAAATATATCATAATTACCAAGGATATACAATAGTTTAGTAAGCATACAATTCTAGGGGCACGTGCCTGAAGCATTGGTTCATTAAATTATAATTAACTACAATAAAATTTTACGTCGCTTATGGTTTTCAATACATATCTGCCAGATTTACAAGTTTTCAATATTTACATCGTATTATAAAACTATTCCCTTCCCTTCTTTCAGCTTGATCCTCTTAGGGCTAGAACTATGTTGTCATCGCTTTTATTAACTTTAGTTATTAGTACATTTAGCTAGGGGAAGCCGTGTTTGCGATTTTCTATTAAAAAAATGTAGCATATTGTTGAAAAAACTATAATGGTTCCAACTTTAAAAAGAGGAAAATATCTCATAAAAACATTATTTGTGATAATTTCTTCTGTAGTATGGGCAAATAAATTGGTAAAATTTTTGATGTAATAGAATTTTTAATACCAAAAGGAGGAGATAATATTATATTATTATCTCCGCTGGTCAAACCCCTGTTTTTTTAGTAGAAAATGCAAAAGTAATGTTTTAAAAAGGTCTTAAAATGGGAAGCTTCCAAATCCAAGAGGTGCTTTGAAGTCAATGAAGCCGAGATGGATGGAACAGTTGGTTCCGTCCCATCTCATTGTGATGATTTTATTCACGCTTCGAAAATTCAAATGGTTCGAAGAATGAATAGAATTTAACGCATATGCTCAGAACCCGATAAAGAAAAACAACAGCTTTCGATAGTTTGAATTTGGTACTATTGTCATGATTTCCAAAATTTAACAATCGTTATAGTTAAAAAAAGTTGATGTCATGGTTTCTATTATTTGGTAAGCACTTATTCAAATTTGACTTTTCTATTATTATTTATCTTATTACAATAGTTTCCATAAGCAGGATATTCTCAATTTTTTTATTCAGTAGAAATGAGGGGGTATATATTTCGTTATCGTATTGTTATTTATTTAACTAGTGACGCAAGTTTTACAGGTTTTCCTTTGAAGCCGATTATCCGGGACAAAAATTTTTAACTTGTGTAATATTTAAAGGATAAACGAGAAAATTAAATACTGAAAAATCGTTACGACAATACTAATTGCATGAATTTCCTAATTCGGTTGCAATGAAGTTTTTAGCCATCTTTGCTAATTGAGAATAGAATTTAAGCTTTGACAGGGAGTAATTGTA
Source organism: Monosporozyma unispora (assembly GCA_003708525.3). NCBI lineage: Eukaryota > Fungi > Ascomycota > Saccharomycetes > Saccharomycetales > Saccharomycetaceae > Monosporozyma > Monosporozyma unispora. The sequence continues at coordinate 36,905 of PPON03000025.1, read as the reverse complement.
TTTGTTTGATCTTACAGAAAATTGGGGGCCGTTCTGAAACAATAGAACAATCAGATGGGAGAATTTTTGTTGAGGGTTTGACGTGACGTTTTTATAGAAGCTTCGTTTTTTTTGTGTTTACTTTCTATAGAAATTATCGGCAAACTTCTGCGTTCCTACAACGTATTGTTCTAAAAGTTTCCTGTTGTGGTACCCTGTCAGGATCAGGCTTTGATAACCCCTGCAAAGAATCGGTTTTAGAATATCGGTCGGACGGAACGTGACAGAACCTAATTTGGAAAACTTTGATCTCATATTGTTGTAACCGTGTTGGTCCATTTCACAGTTCTGCATACTACTCTTACACCATTCATTTCGTTTTAAGTTTTCCTATACTATTGTTCACTTCTTAAGATCTGTGTTCTCCCCCTCCTTTCTTTGTTATTCTGCTATAGGCATACGCCAGTCTCATTGTCCTGTAACACCGTTTTTTATGTCGTGTCTTTGAAAAACACTAACTAAGATCTAGATCTGAGATCTGAAGATGCTAAGACGCAAGGTAAACGGCAAAAAAGGCAATTCATGTATTTTGTCACTTACACGGAATTTTTCTTGTATCCGTTATTGATACCATTAAAAAATAATATATATATGCAAACCAATATTCCTTTTTATGTGCTAGACTTCTAGGCGTTCGTGTTTTTTTGTAACTAGTCACGCAAACAACAGTATCACCACAACACTAACAGTTGATATAGCTATCATCACATCTTCTTTTTCATAACTTTACTACCCTGCATCACTTTTACAGTATCACTCACAACTCCACTGTACTATAGAAAAATGATTAGATATTTAAACGTTCAAGATTCTCCAGTAGAAACTAAACTCACACAAACCAACATGGTTCAACCGAACCAATCTTTTTCACACATCGCTGTGCCAACCGTTGTTCCGCAAAGTTTTCCAATTAGCCAGGACATTCAACCTCCACAACAAATTTTACCTCAATATCACATACCAACTTTAAATGGCCTTCGAATGGTCTATCCACAAAATATGGGTTCAACTGCTATTACTAACAACTTGTTGGGTATGGTATCTCCAAGCCAAATATATCATCAACAAATAACGGCTCAAGCTAGTGCCGCTGTTCCACAATCACTAGAGCTTACGAACAATAACATATTTAATAAGAGCTATGTTTACACTACAAATATCCCGATGGATACTTCCTGCAGTAATATAACGGCTCCGAACACACCATACAGTTCTGTATCTAACCAAAACCAAAACAGACTGGCAAGAGTCCTACCACCACCAAACACATTAAGACTTAATTCTTTCTACACATCTAGATCAAAGACCAATTCAGTTGGTACTTCTAGAAATAGTAGTAATTCTATACTTAGTGGAAGATCTGATAGTACGTTACTTACTAATCAAAACTTAATGTTGTCTAAAACCTCAATAACATCTCAAGGTAGTGTCGACAGTGTTTCAGATGTTCCAACTTTAACTCCAGAAGCTAATTATAATAATAATCAAGCTTATACTACCTCTAGAATTCCATCTAACCCAATCCCAGTTATGCTTGCTGCTCCTATCTCTTTGTCTTCGGTTCCAGCCCCTACTGTGACTTCATCTACTTCTTCCCCTGTCGCTATGCTAATTAAAAATAAAAATGAAGAAGAAAACCCAAGAAGACATTCTGTTACATTAGCTGGTCTAACTAATAATGAAATAAACAATTCTAAGTTATTAGACCATCAAACCATCATTAAAAACAATTCACACCCGGATCTACCCACTTTAGCTAATACTAGTTCTACCTGCAACTCTAATATTAAAATCACTAAACCAGGTAAACTAGGTGAAAGATATAATAATAAAGGTCAATTAATTGGTAAATCTGGTAAATTACTAAGAGATACAAAGAGAGCTGCGCAGAATAGATGTGCCCAAAAGGCTTTTAGATTACGTCGTGAGAAATATCTTAAGGATTTAGAGGAAAAGGCAGAAAAGTTTGATAAACTAATGGAAGAAAATGAAAGACTCAAAAAGACGGTTGAGCTATTAAAACAAGATAAGAAAAATAAGTTAGAACAAATCGCTTAAGTTTTCGCCTGCTAAGTAATTGATATATACAGCTGCGTATCTCTGACTTTATAATTTAATGAATTTAATGATCCTATAAATTGATTTTAAGACATACATACCTTAGTTCAAAAATAACCCTGTATTCACAAACACTGATTGAGATATCAACCCATATTTTCTTTTTCGTAAGGATACGTCCGATTCTACTCTAATATCAAGGAGGTTTTTTAGATTATTTTTTAAACTTTTTTTATTTATTATTGTAGTTGTAATTACATATCATAGAGTTAAATGCTTTTTATATATGGTCATTAGTAATCTATTTATAACCAGTCTTAATAATACCAGCAGCCACAAGAGTTTGAATCTTCTTGTAAATTTCTGGATTCTTCATATGTTCTTGTAAAGCAGCTGGATCATTTTGAGCTTGTTGTAAGATACTTTGTAGCACTGGATCAGCTAAGATCTTGGCAACTTCTGGGTCCTTCATGGCTCTTTCATAGACTTGTTCTGGAGTTTCATTTTGACTAGCAGGTTGGAATCTTTGACTGGCAGCCTTCATATATAATTGATCAATTTCCTTAGCACTGGCACCATTATTGATTTCAGAATCCTTGGTTCTAGCTAAATCTAAAGTTTCTAAAGCATAGGCGTATTCCTTAACTGCAATTTGAGCAGTAGCCTTTCTAATATAAGCTCTAATAAAATTTGGATCTTTTTCAATAGCTTTGTTACAGTCAGAAATGGCATCTGGGAAAGACATTAATTTGGCTAAAGCAGCGGCTCTGTTAGAATAACCTCTAGCATCTTCTGGAGCTCTAGCAATCATTTCAGTATAAGCTTTAACGGCATTTGGCCAGTCACCTTTAGTGAAATATTCTTTACCTTCCAAGCGAGCTTCTTCAGCTTTTTCTGGATTAATATAATCTTGTGCTTCCTTCTTCTTTAACTCCTTTTCAGTATTTCTTAATTTAGTTAAAATATCAGCAGTTCTATGTTCAGTTAAAGATTTTTGATAATAATCGATAGCTTTCTTTAAGTCACCTAATTTAATATAAGAGTTACCAATACGAGCAAAAGACTTGGCAATAATCTTGTAATCAGCTCTCATTTCTCTACCCTTTTCAACAGCATCATTTAAAGTAGCAATAGCAGTTTCATAGTCACCCTTTTCAAATTCTGCAGCGGAACGATTATTTAAATATGTGATATCGTTATGAAGTTCCCAAGCTTTATTATATAATGAAATGGCATCATCAAACTTATGAGCTTTGTAAGCTTTGTTACCTTCAGCTTTAGCTTCATCAGCGGCAGCTTTATTACTTTCATCTTCATCAACTTCCATTGGTTCAGGCTCTTGTTCTTGAGGCATTTCAGTTTCTTGTTTCTTTGGTTCTGGAGCTGGGGTTGGAGTAGAAGGTTTTTCAGTTTGCACTGGAGTACCTTCTTGTTCAGCTTTAGCTTCAGCTGTGGCCTCCTTTGGCATGGAACCAGAAGCGGATAAATCTGGCATATTTAAGTCAATCCCCATAAGAGTGGCCATGATAGTCATAAGTCTAGGATCTTTCATTAAATCAGCAGCTAAAGCTTGTGGATTAGTTCTAAATTGGATTAATTTAGCAACTAATTCTGGATCTTTCATAATTTCAGCAGTCTTTGGATTCTTCTTTAAATTTTCAATTAAATTTGGATCACTGAACATTTCAGTTAAACCCAAATCTGGTTGTTGTTGTCTAGATTCTTGAACGCGTTTGACTTGATCTAATCCTTCTTGAGCAATCTTGTTATTTGGATCCATTTCTAAAGCTTTCTTATAATTACTTTCAGCATCATCAAGATCACCTAACCCAATATGAGCAGCACCAATTCTGGTGTAACCCTTTGGCCAAGTTGGGTTAATTTTAACACATTCCTCAGCATCCTTTAAAGCTTCATTGAACTTCTTTAAAGAAGCATAGGAGGCAGATCTGTTAGAGTAAAACACATGGTTTGGAGTTTCAGAGACTTCAATGGCCTTGGTAAATAAATCAATGGCTTCTTGATAGTTTTTAGCTGCAAAGGCAGCGTTACCTTGTTGTTTGTATTCGTCAGCACTTAAAGACATTATATTTTTGTAATACTACACACTTTTTTCAATGATATATAATCTAATTACGATGATTTAACCGCCAATTCGAAGTGACTTATTGATCCCAGTGATGTCTATTCTTATATACTGGCAAATTTAAAATTTCACTTTTTAACCTGGGATCGCCTTTCTTTCCCACTTTAATTCTAGAAAATTCCACGTTGAAAGCAAAAAACTGTCAAATAAAATTATACTATGCGGATCACCTGATCAGTAGCTGATAGCGCCGGTAGCTCAGTTGAAACCATATTATCAACAAGATACAAAGATTGATTCATTAAAGGAGCATATGTTGCCGATTAAACCGTTAAAACCACCATCTAATTAGTATCTAGGACAATTAAATAAACACTACTTGGCTGCAATTCAATATCTTGGGTGATAATAGCGTTGGTCTTAAATGAATCATCCGAAGCAGCCACAAATAGTATACCGTCACCACCAGCCATCTTCACTACACTCTTTTCGTCTATCTTATTATATTGTTTCAATTTCCTTCTACCTTTCAATGACCAACATGAAACGCAACCGTCGGCACCACCCGTGAATAAAATGTCACTACTTGGTTTAAACAATAAAGAATTGACAGGATATACAAATTGAACATCACTTAATTTCTTACGGTGACAACGGAATGCAAACTGTCTGCTTGGGTCATCAAAATATTCAACAGCGACACGACCATCTATCGATCCAATCACATAACCCGACCCATCTGGTATTAATTTGATATCTCTAGTTTGATATTTTAAAACAGAGTCTATCAACGTACCATTATTCATGCTATTTAACGGAAGCTTATAAAGTTTTATTTTGTTTCCTGTGGTAGATACCACTAAATGTTCATTTGTACAATCCATGGATAAGATTTTGGCATCTTCAATGGCTTTGAAGGATTTAATACTATGATCTATATGATCTATAACTTGTAACGTACTATCCCATGAGCCAGCAATAAAATCATGATAGTATGGGGTGATTCTGATTATACCAGAAGTGGCTTTGTTATCATCAATCAATTGAAATGTTTCAGTTTGAAAATTTAAAAAGGTTAATTCTCCTTGTACACCTCCGATATATATTCCATCTTGACTATAACAACAACTTAAGATTGAAAAACCAACATTGTATTGTTTATCTAAGGTAATATTATAACTTCCATTGGATGGAATTATCTTATACATGGATAGTGACCCATCCCAGGATGTTACTATGACAGTGTTTATTTCCGGGATGTATTTCAAATCACTTATATAATCCTTGGATACATCAGGAAACTCCAGAACATTAGTTGATTCCATTGGAGGTTGTTTGAACTGTTATAATTACTTTTTGTCTACTCGTCACTTTTCTTAATATTCTTTAAGTAATTTTTTTTTGTTTACATTACGAAATTAAAGATCTTCAAAAGACAAGAAAAAGTCAAATGAATGCAAAATTCATTAAAATAAACAAATATATCTTTGTTAAACTAGCATTGATGACTATAAGTAAGAAGGTATATATTGTTCATATGCAGGAGTAGGTGGAAACAAAACTTGTTTTTACACTTTGATTTTCTTAGCCACATGATGTTGTTCCTCTTGAGAATTATGATGTGGAGCTATTAATTGTCTCTTGACATTTTTTAAATCTAGTACTGTCTTTTCATGAGAAACCTCTTCATCAGATGTCAAATCTATGTCTCTCACTGGTGTGGTGGGAGGAGTATACATCTTCTTAGCCTCGTCATGTTTCTTCATTTCTTCAGCTTTTTTTTTCCTTAGTTCACTGGCTTCTCTCTTCAACATTCTTTCTCTTTCCACTTGTCTTTGTGATTTGAAAAGATCTGGAATTTCATCTTCCAAATAATCAACCCAATTATCACAATCTTCTTGAATTTGATAATCAATGACACCATGCCAACTTGAATCCCCCACTGTGGTTTTATTAATTAATAATACTAAGCCACCTCTTTCATGAACCTGTTTACTAACCTGTTTTACTAATCTCTTGACACCATCAACTTTTAAGCTTGTACCCATAATAATAAATAAATCAGGTTTGCCTCTTAACATGTCAAAATGTAAACCTTTACTGATTAATTCACCAGATGGATGGTTTTCACCATAAAGAACAATATTTGGCCTTAAGATCCCCGTATTTTCAATTAATCTTTTACCCTCTCTGGTTCTCTTCAATTTAGCAGCTTCACAGTTAGGACAACTTGGCAATTCCCCTTTTCTGAAAGATCTTGCCCATGATCTACTCCATTCAAAGACATGGAAACATTTAGTACAAGCTAGAGAATTTAAATCACCATGTAATTGGATCACATCATATGATTTCCATTTAGAAGTGAATGATGAATTTGAGGTTGTATTTTTAGTATTATTACTTTCATCACTGCTGTTTTGTTGTGATGAACTTAATACTTTATCCAAATCTAACTGTAAATGTTCTTGTTTACTTGAAGTTTCTAAACCCAAGGTTTCTTCTAACCCATCAATATTTTGTGTATAACAACGTAACAATTTATTTCTCTTTTTCAATTGAGAAATAAATCTATGTGTTGTAGTAGGTTTAGCGGTTTGAACACTACTATAAAGTTTTTCCATAAATGTTGCCCAAACAGATATTTTTGATTCATCTCTAAACAGAGAAATATCAAACATTTCTTTACCAGAAGTAATGTTTAGATCTGGAAATTCTTCTTTAACCAAATTATATAACCCATTAGCAGATCTGAAATCTGGGATACCTGCGTTACAAGAGATACCAGCTCCTGTTAACATGATCATTCTCTTAGATCTCATTAATACCTTATTTATATTTTGTAAAAGTTTATCATCTTCCTTTAATTCAGTGATATGGACCAGTTTATCTGTTCTTAAATCTATTTTCCTTCTAGAAGACGGTATAGATTGCATTCTGCTGGCCGCATTAGCATTATTTTTATCATTTTGTGATTTACGATTTTTATTTATTGTCAATTGTGTCTCATCAAATGACATAGACCTTTGTTCTGAATTTAACATTAATTTAGAAACGGGTCCTTTTAATTGAATCTTTTCAGCCATTTCTCTTCTATCTATAATTCTTTGAATAAATCTTTCTGTTTTCTCAAGGTTATCAATTATGAATTGTATCTCCTCTTCCATGTATGTTCTGCTTTGATTTTTTCTAGCCAAAGAATTTTTTTAAACAATTATTTTATTTTACTAGTGTATCTATCTTTTTTCTATTCAACTGGTTCAAAACCAAAATAATAGCAACGTTGTTCTTACCAGACTTGCTATTGAATCGAATCTATCTCTTTGAAGGATTAACTGCTTTTATAAAACTTTGTTTTTTTTTATTTTAGAAAAGTACAATATATATTTTTTTGTTTTGTTGCGTGTTTAACCTAATGAGGAAATTAAATTGTGCTGTTTACCCAAAAGGGAAAAATAAATGGCTAGTAAATATGAATCCATCAAGAACGTGAAGTGCCAGAGGTTGGAAGCATTCAGGAATGGATAAGGGATATCTAAGGTGACAATGATAATAAGTTTGGAACTTAAATGATTATAATGAGTGTTAATTATGATATAAATGTAATGTAATAATATATATGTGATTAATACGGTATATGAAAAAAAAAAAGAAAAGATGTCTTGTTCCATATTTGAGTAAATGTCTAAAGGGATTATGTGCTTTGACTGTTAACTGCTAATTCCATGATTAATTTTGTAGTTAAATGTAAGAATGGGTATGCGGAAAAGGTACTCATTTCATCTTCAGAAATGGAAGAATTTCTTGTCACTTCACCAAAACTACTTTCCCAACCATCAAATTTGAAATCAACAAGATAATTGTTTGTTTCAATTTGGAATAATTGAATAACCATTTTCATTAAATCTGGAATCTTTTCATTATTGGTTCTATTTTGTACCACATCATACTTCCATCTAACTCTAATGGTCCAAAGATCTTCTTCTGATGGTTTAGCCCATTCTGCACCTAAATTTTTCAATGCAATATAAATTTCACCCATAACATCTAATGGATAAGAATGAGATCGTATACCAAAATGCCACCTTGTCTTTGATTTTTTATTAACCAGAGGTGAAATCTTTGATGCAGCAGGGAATCCTTGTGCTAACATATTAGCTCTATGAATTTGGGGTAATGATGTTGGTAAGATTGAGATTGTAGAATTTTCTTCTTTAGATTGATCCATAAATGGAGCTTGATGATACGTTCTATGTTTTGTTGTTGAAGAGGCAATTCTCTTTCTTGAATTTGATGAATCATCCATTATTTGATCTTCTGAAACTAAATTATCTGAATTATTACTGTTACTATGTTTCTTTTGATATGATGGAGGGGCTTGTGCTAAGAAAGTATCTAATGGATCCCCATTATTGTTATTGTTATTATTACCATTATTATTTTGATTTAAATTCTTCAACAATGATTTGTTTTCTTTCATTAACATATAAGCATCTCTAATTTCATTCAAATTTGAATTATCCTCATTAGATTCTAATGATTCATAAATTTCTTCACGATCATACCCCATGGTATTAGCCAAAGCATTAACTAAATCATCATCAATGACTTCATTACTTTGATCACCATTAGTAGAATTACCATTACCATCAGTAGAATTTTTACCATTATTTTTCAATGAATCTGGGATTAAAGAATCTGGTAAATCAACTTTAAACCATTCATCTTGAAAGATTTCATTAATACTAATTCTATTTAAGGGATTAACAATTAACATTCTTTTAATTAAATTTGCTGCCCCAGGGGATAAAAATTTTGGTAAGATATAAACACCATTACTAATATTTTTGAATAAAACTGGGATACTTTCATCATCAAATGGTAATCTACGACATAACATAACATAAAGAATAACACCACATGACCAAACATCGACTTCTGGACCAGCGTATAATTTACCAGAAATAACTTCAGGAGCAGCATAATTTGGAGACCCACATGATGTCTTTAAGAAATTACCATCTGTCATAATATTAGAAAGACCAAAATCTGCAATCTTAACATTTAAATCTTCATCTAATAAAAGATTTTCAGGTTTTAAGTCACGATGAACAATTTTATGTCTATGACAATATTCAACAGCACTAATAATTTGTTGGAAAAATCTACGTGCTTCCTGTTCAGACATTTTATCTCTTTGAATGATATAATCAAATAATTCATTTTGTGCAAATTCAAAGACAATAATAATTTCATCTTTGGATTTAATAACATCATATAATTTAATAATATGTGGATGTCTTAATAATCTTAAATAAGAAATTTCTCTTTCAATTCTCCCTTGCATATCACTCTTAGCAAGGACTCTTTTATTAATAATTTTTAATGCCACTTTTTGTCCCGTAGTGACGTGATAAGCTAATTTAACTTTACCAAAAGAACCTTCACCAAGAGTCTTCACAATTTGATAATTACCAATTCTGGACCCATCAGATAATCTTGGACGTGGGACACCATTATTATTGGAATTATTGTTTCCATTATTTGGATTTCCAGAATTATTACCATTTGAACCTGAATGGTGATGGTGATGATGATGGTGGTGGTGATGGTGATGACGTTGTTGTTGTTGTTGATCAGAACTCATCTTTGTTTATATAGTATATTGATGTAAACTTCCCTATTTCTCTACAATAATAATGATAATGAAAAGACAGAATGAAACTTCTCCAAAGGATGGACACTTATAAGAAAGGGGGGACTAATAATATAGATATTTTGTATATCCTGTTTAGCAAAAACAACGTTCTTAACTGATCTATTCAAATCTTACAAAAGACTGTTTACCACAAACCAGTGCTAATAATTGCAATCTAATAGGGTTTTTTCTAAATTCAGCTTAAAATTCAATATTTTCACTTTGTAGACAATTTGTTTGAACAAAATTGGACAACAATACAACAACAACAACTGTGAAGAATTGTAAAAATTGAAAAATAAAAAGCACGCCATCGTTATCGACGACAGGGGCTTCCTCCGCGGAAAGTCTCCAGGATTGCCCGATTGGGAATTTGAGTGCGGGGTAGTCCGTTGGTCGTGATATATGTGGTTGTTGCCCGGCTGTTAGGGCTTTTAAACAAATGTAGGGTTTGACCAGATCAGGTAGTCTACATGATTTATATTGTTTTCACCATTTTTCATTGGATATTTTTTTTTTTGGTGAAAATTTCGAGGAGAGCACGGCTGTAGCATTTAAAACACGCAAAATCACAAAAGGAGAAGATCTATATGAGAAAGGATATAAAGATGCAACAGGACAGGGGACAAAAGGAACATTTTTACAAAGATATGTATAACGGGTGTTGATTGCGACAAAAGATCTAAAACTAACAATGAGAGAGCTTAGATTAGATAGTAATAATGCAAGTTATAATGATGAAGCGTTAAGAAATTCATATAAAAAGATCAAATTTAAACCCAATTTACAAGATAATCAAAATTGGGTAAACGCACCAAAGAAAACAAATAAACAATCTAAATCAGTTTCTTTTAATACTGTCCCTTCAATTTTGGGTGTTTCTTCCTATGAAGATAATTTTGCAGGCTTACAATTACCATCTTCATTAGATTTCAGGAAGACAACAAAGAAAACTGATAATGTCAATAACTTGACGTTTAATAGTTATAATAACATTGATAAAATGTTTATTATCACTCCAGAGGGGAAAATTGTAAGAAAGGATTACCCAAGTAGACCTACTATTATTAATGATGCAATGATTATTAATAAATTTTATTTGAATTGGCTTGAAAGATGGCAGGATCATAAATTACAAATTGACGTTAGATTAACTAATAAATCTATCTGGTTTAAATATCCTGATATTATTATACCCACAAAGAAGGTTAAACCAATTATGATGGATGAAGATTATGTCCCACTGACTAAGAATCAAAAGAGGGAAAGGATTGTCCTAACTACTAAGATACCAAGTGTAAATTTACCAAGAACCATTATTTGTCATATTAATGGTAGAAAACATACCTGGGTAGCATTAGATTGGTTACTTGACATTTCATTACATGATATGGATCATTTAATTATCTTAACAAATATTCCCAGGGTCAAAATGTGTCATAAGAGTTTGCCACAAAATCAACATGATAATTTCTGGGGTGATTCATTGATTTATGAACAATCACATATCTTTGAAATCATTCATAATATCTTGAATTATACCCATTTACTTTTATCGAAACATAATAGATCTGTGAAAGTGACTGTAGATATAGTCATTGGTAAGACTAAGAAAGTGCTAATTGATGCAATCAATCTATATACACCAGATCTAATTGTAGTACCCACTTTAAAATGGGAAAGAAATGCAAAACTGATTGAACATAAATCTTCATATTTGAAAGATAATCTTTGTATTAATTTTCCCATTCCAGTATGTATTGTGCCAGCAAGAAGACTATATCAATTTGAATTAAATTTACAAGAAAAGATTAATAATTGTAAACAATTTGATTCAATGAAAACTATTACCCAAGATGACTTTAATGAAAATGATATGGCTTTATCATCTCCATTTTCAAGTAGTAATTCCAGTTTAGATTCAATAAACTCATTCACTGCTGATTATAATAGTGAAATGACTACAATATCGGATACCTTTTCAAACACATGTAAGGAAAAGGACAATAAATATAAAGATCAATTTGATACATTAACAGACGATCAATTTTTATTAGATATTCAAGATCTACCCATCGTGTCACAATTATATCTTGTTGCAAAAAGATGTAGAAGACATATGCAAGAAGAAATTGAAAGGTTAGAAAACGCCAAATCACATATAACCAAGAAACAATATCTAGTTGGTAAATTAGATTGTGTATTGAACACATCGGTAGAAGGTTCATTAATGATAAATAATATAAAAGGAAATAAATTATCAAATGACGTTGATTTGAAAGGGTTCGCAAGGTTAAAAAGAGTTATTACTGGGGGTGAACCAACGTATCTTCCATCACCTAAACCTATGACAGATGTTTCAGGTTATAAATCACCAAGAAATAAATTATCTCCATTACGTCAAAGTAGAATCGCTTCACCAAAGAAAGGAGCTTCACAAATTATATTTGCATCTGATGTTAAGATCCAGGATGGTAGAAAAGCATTAGGTAATTGGAGAGCAAATAGATCATCCTCAAGTAATACTACCTCGCAACCAACAAGCCCAAAGGTTCCAGCAATTATAAAAAGGGTCCCTAGTACTGATGAAATTAGGTCTATTCATAGTAATGACTCCGTAAAGAGTACAATGTCTGCTACATCAGATTTTTTGTACCCGAAAAGGTTACAAGGTTTTAATCCAACTACAAAAAAAAGTACAAGTACTCCTTCAAGTAGACGGGGTAGTAATTCGAGTGATAAATCACAAATATCAGTGTCTGGCGGGAAAAGGAAAATGATATCTAAACTTTTTGGATTTAAATAGTGGTCAGTTTTTATCACTAATAACAATAATAATATTCTTACACATTTTTATATATAACATATATTCCATTTAGCATAAATCCACACATTTTATATTTATTCAATGAGCTACTGAACTTCACTCTATCTGTTCAGTTTGTACGAAGATTGTATTTTCTTTTTTTAAGGTGCGATCAATGTGACCGAAGGTTTGCTTTCAAATTTCTAGAAAAGCATTTCTCTAAACCAAGAAAGATTAAACATTTAAGCTGATAAAAAGGTGCTTTTGCTAAGAGTTTTGTACAACTCAATTCACTATACGTACACCAAAACACTATATAGATTTAATAATGACTACATACAGAATTTTTGGGAAAGCTGTTCAATCCCACACTCTAGCAATTGCAACCATTTTAGGTGTTGCAGCTGGGGTCTCAATATTGAAAATGGGCCCAAAGAATACTAATAAACCAACTTCAACCCAAACTAAACTACCCACTACAGGTGAAAAGGAGGATGTTAATGCTGAAAAGTTCATTGAAGATATCTTGAAAGAATATGATACAAAGGAAAAGAAATGATTTAGACATATTCACACATTCACATCAACTTTCCCTCCCCCCTCCCTCCATCCCACTATTCCCTTAAAATTAAAACTGTAAATAAAAGAACAATACTAATCTATAGGTGATCATATAATATATATTCAATAAATAATAAAACTACATTACAATTAACTCAAACATCTTGCTTATCAATGATTTCTTTTAAAATAAACCCAGCAATATCAGGGTCTTCAAAATATGATACATGAGACCTAATGGCAGCGATCATATCAACTTCTAATTTATTAGCTGCCATGGCAAAATCAACTCTTCCTAAATGATTCAATTTGGATAGTAAATGTTTAGCCTCTGAAGGAATGACATTCTTTTTGATAGCTTCTGTATCCTTATCATTTTCTTTGTCTAATTGTTCAGGTTCTGTTGATGGGAAGGTGCTAATTAAAGTGTTACCAACTTGAATAACCTTTGAAGTTATACCATCCAATTCAGTAAAATGTGGTAATACTTGATGATCCACCTTTCTCATGCTTGGATGAACCAGTGGTTCCATTCTGTAAGCAACTGGATCACAGGTATGGAAGATATTATATAAATCTTCACAGTTAGGATGATTGATATCTATGGTTGGATCTGTATCTAGATTTTCATGGATAGTCCTTGGAAGAATTCTTGTTCTTTGAACTAATTTAAATAACCCTACTGGTGATCCTATGCAAAAGAACTTTCTTGTATCAAAGCCCAACTTATATTTCTTTGGATCCTTTAATAAATCAAACAAAATCACACTCCCCAGAGAATGACCAATAAGATGCACATCACCATTAAAATCAGGATTCATCTTTTTAAATAATTGATATTTTTCATTCAGTTGAATACAAACTTCTTCTAAGATTTTATCTCTATAATATGGTTCTTCATATAATAGACAATCAACCCCAACATCACCTAATAATTGTCTTAATGGAAGAATACCTTTAACTGTAACATCTGCTAAAGTAGGAAGCTCTGATTTTCTTTCATTCTCTTCGAGAGGGGCAGTTTCAAAACCAATAGAATTTCTCCAAGTTATTGGAAGTACTTGGACACCACCGTTATGTTTCCAATCATCATAACCACTGGATTTATTGATATATTTCAAATCTTCTGAAACTTCATACAATTTCTTCATATTGGTTCTCAATAGATTGATTGTATGGGCAAAATTAACATATTCATATTTCTTACCCAAAGTTTGACCAATCCCATGAACAGAAAGTACTAAATGTCTGATTTCTCTATCATATGAACTCTCAATTGATTTGTCTTGGTCATCATAAGCAGAATCGACATTATTAGAGAGGCCATTTGAAGATTTGTTCTCTGAAGCAGCTGCACCTTTGTTCCAGATACTTGGTAATTGGTTGTAAAAATCCCAACTTAGTAATGAGTTTGGAACACTAAAAGAAGTTGTTTGTTCATCTGTCTTCATCTTTTTGTTCACATGTTCGTCGTCATCCTTGACAGCTTCTTTATTACTTTGGCTAGTTTTAACTTTCTGTTTCTCATTAGTAAATTTTGTAATTCTTATGGCATTAACGGGCAAATATTGACCCACACCTGACTTCAAAACTTTTAAATGCATACTACCACCGTTTAAATCAGCTAGTAAATATGCTTCTTCTTCACTTACAAATAAAACATATTTGATCCCATCAAAAGATTTCGTCTTCAATTCAAAGATTCCACTATCAGGATCATCTTTCTTGAATTTATATGACAATTCTTCAACTTCAGAAGCTAGCTCAGCTGCAATTGGGATATCATTACCTTTAAACCACAGTCCTCTTCTCACCTCATATGCAGGTCCGTCCCAATATATTGGCTTCAATTCCATTTTCTTGAAATCTACACAGAATAATTTGTCTTCACTCACTTTAACGGTTTGTTTTGATTCATCTGATGATGTTATATATTCTTTATAGGCTTCCATTAAATTAGATGAATCTTGTTTTGTAAACTGTTTGAACTCCTTGGGTAGTTCCTTTATGGCATTATTGCCATCATTTTTACCCTTTATAGGGACATCGATAGCATAATACCAATTGGTAGTTAGTAACCTCACTGCAGATATTTGTAATCTCTTAGGTATAATTCTAGATGAAGTCCTAAGCATTGGATTTAAAAATATGCATTACAATATTTTTATAGGTGATCTTTACTTAAAATCACTGTATTTACTGATCCCGCTCCTTTTCAAATCTTAAGGATTTCTGTTGAAGGGGTTTTTCCAGGAAAAGTCATCTTTATTTTTTTCAAAGAAGTGAAAAAGAATAGACCTAAGAAGTAATGTTTGATGAAGCTCAATCTTAAGTAGGGATATCACTATTGATTTCTTTCTCCGAAGTTTTTGAGTAGATGATTGCAATATTTCGTATACTAGGGAAAGTCGTACTTAGATGTTTCAGAGTATAACAACATACGTATTACCGTCGGTATTTTTTTAAACCATAATTTTATGAAAAAGAGTAACTGTCATTAAATTCAAGCCTCCAAGATCCATAATATAAATAAGACACATTTGATACTGCTTTTTATACAACTAGAACATTTTATGTTGCTTGTTACTTTGAACTAGTGTTATTAAAGGATACAATGGAATTTACCTAGAATAATTAAGAAAAAGAAGAAGAAAAGCTGAAGGTTGCCAACTCAATGCTGTTAAATCATATGAATAAACGTAAAACCCCAAGCATGAAATGAAAAATCAATGGAATAGATATCACTCAATAAAGTTGGGCAAATTTAAATATGGTCAACCTTCTTTTTGTTAGAACATGGTATTTTGCTAAATCCAAAAAGAGTTCAGGCATGCAATAAGTTATCATCAGTGCACTGCTAAATTAGTAAAAATTTATCACCTAAAAACAAATTTGGTTATTGCATGAACTTTAATACCTTAAACAATTTTAATTAAGATTGCTAATTTTAGCTGCTGATTCTTCTTTTAGGTAGTAAAATCTACACAATTAACTACTGAGAATAACACTATTACGAGCATTGCATAATATCTCAATTCAAAGTACACAAAAAGTCAAACCTCGTTGTATTCAGAATCAAACTCATACGGTTGAGTCTCGTTAGCCATTGCCGTTTCTGATAAAAAAAGTTTCTCGGAAACGTCTTTGAAATTCCCAAAAGAGAAGTAACACACAGTTATAAGAAAAGAAATTCTTGCTTCGATCATATAAACTTCGTTTAAAAACTGTCAAAAGACAGGAACGTTGAGCCACCAAAACGATTTAATTGTTCTTGTGCATGGTTAAATGGATTGCCTTTGTTTTTTCCATTTTAGGTGTTTTTTTTCATTCATTGTCGTTGCTTAAAAATTTGAATTTCCTTGGCGAGATATGCATTACACTCGTATAAATACCTATACAAGATCCATTCCAGTTTCCTAATCGAGTAAAAACTGCTTTTAACCAAGATGCATTGTAAATAAATCCTTTGAGCGGTAACGAGAAAAGAATTTCATACCGAGATGCAAAATTGCCCAACCAAAATACAATAGGAGTATAACGCAAACGACACATTCTGCTTTAAGAAGAAATGAACTGGATAATAGGTATGATCTTCCTCTGGGAAAGTAAAAACTTTCCTAACTGAGTTTATATAAAGTAGTAGAGTACTGAGGATGGTTGAAATATGTTAGTCTGGTGTTGAATTAGAGCTTAGCTTTGCCCAAAATCTTTTCTTTTTTTGTTATTTAGTGAATCAGATTAATAATTACTAATATTACAGGAAAAAAAATGAACACTAGAACTGCTATTTTATTAGCTGCTGCTGCTGCTGTTGCCAATGGTTACACCATTTCTCCAGACCAATCTAAACAATTAGACATTATTTTCGCTGATGTTACTGCTAACTTAACTGATTATATGAATTTAGTCATGGATCCAAATTCTGGTATTACCATGGCCAACTTACCCGCTGGTTTAATGGATATCGGTGCTCAATTAGCTACAAACAAAAACTATGTCCCAGATTATTCTGAAGTTGATATCGATGCTGTTTCTACTTTCATTACCAAGTTACCATGGTTCACTAACAAGATTGAACCAAGTTTAGAAGCTGCCGGTGTCCCAATGGTTGCTCCAACTGTCCAAACTACTACTAAAGCTACTGATCCAGCTACTACTAAAGCTATTCCAGTGACTTCTTCTAAGGCTGCTGATCCAGTCACCACCAAAGCTGCCCCAGCTACTTCTTCTAAGGCTGTTGCTGTCACTTCTGAAGCCGCCGAAAAGACCTCTACCAAGGCTGCTGCGGCCCCAGTTTCTTCCTCTAAAGCTGCTGTTGAAAAGACCTCTACCAAGGCTGCTGCTGCCCCAGTTTCTTCCTCTAAAGCTGCTGTTGAAAAGACCTCTACCAAGGCTGCTGCTGCCCCAGTTTCTTCCTCTAAAGCTGCTGTTGAAAAGACCTCTACCAAGGCTGCTGCTGCCCCAATTTCTTCCTCTAAAGCTGCTGTTGAAAAAACTTCCACCAAGGATGCAGCCACTTCTAAGTTTGCCGTTGACCCAGTTTCTGTCAAAGCTTCTTCCTCTAAGGCTGCTGTTGTCGCTAAAACCACTTCAGCTGTTGGTTCTGCTCCAGCCTCTGCTGCTACTCCAGCGTCCTCCGCTGATGCTCAAGCTTCTTCCACCACTGCTTCTTCTGCCGCCCAAGTAGCTTCTTCCAAGCCAGCTGTTGCTGCCTCTGTCAAGGTTGTTTCTTCTGCCATCAAATCTAATGTCACTTCTGCTCATAATGGTGGTGTTGAAACTAAATATATCACATCTACTAACGTTTACTCTAACACAACCACCATCACCAGTTGTCCACCAGAATCTGCTACCACTGTTGATATTACTGCTAAGAGAACTGCTGAAGTTACTGAAACCGTTTGTGATGAAGTTTGTCACTCTAAGAAATCTGCTGCTGCTGAAGCTGCTAAGTCTACTCCAGCTGCTAACAAACCAGAAACTGTTACCACTAAGGAAACTTCTACTGTTATCTCAACTGTTTGTGATGAAACTTGTCATTCCAAGAAATCTGCCGCTGCCAAGGGTACTATTATTTCTCAAGCCGCTAAAGGTACCACCACTGAGGCTTCTAAAGGTACTACTACCACTGAAGTTGGTAATAATAAGAGTGGTGTTCCAACTACTGTTGCTCAAGTTTCTAAATCTGAAGTTTCTTCTACTTCTACCAAACCATCTATCAAGCAACAATCTGAAAATGTTGGTGCCAGAGTTTACGCTGGTGTTAGTGCTGGTGTCTTAGCTGCTGTTGCTTTATTAATTTAGATAAATTGTAAACTTAATACCCATATTACCCTTTTATATAATTTGATATATATGTATTTTTACCTTGTTCTTTGGAAAAGTATATCCTTCTAATATTCTTTAATAAATAATAATAATGAATAGTAATATCTATGTCCCTATATTAATCTTTTGAATAACAATCCTTTTTATAAAAAATTAATTGATATTTGAGAAAAATTTTGTAATAAATCAAACTTTATTTTGCTTCTAAGATTTATATGATATACTTTTAAAAACAATTAATACAGTCACAAAGAATTTTGTGGCATTTTTAATTTTAAATTATTTTTCTTACTTATTAGTTTTTTATAAAAAGTTAAAAAATGATTAAATACAAACAAATAAAAATCCTTAATTTGAAATCAACAAATCCACCAAAAATCATATAATGACATACAGTTTTCCCTTCTTTATTGTTTATGAAAGAAATGAGAATTATTTGGGTTAGATTCAGACATTTCAATGGATGTTCCAATGGTGTATAGATATAATGAGTATGTGATTAATATATAATCTTCTCGCTTTCTATATATGAATAAAGAAATTATATAAATTTGTAATAGAGAGAAAATAATTTGAACTTGTAGAAAAACATGCTCTCTATTTATATTAAAATTTCTTCTAATCAGCTTAGTATGCGTTCACATATTAATAAAGGATTTACCCATAGTAATTACTCGAGGAAATCATTTTGTTCTATTTCTGGTAAATTCTAGAGGAATTCAATTTATCAATTTGATAGTGATTTAGTATTAAGTATGTTAATACTGGTAGATCATTCATGAGTCATAGTATATTAGTTGATGTTTTATTAATGCTTTATTGTGCTGCACTCCTGAGTTAGTAATATAAATTAGTATGGCATTCAGTGTTAGCCACATGGATGGTGATATTTCATGGTATCATGTATCATGATAATGTTCATTGTTGTATTGTATTGAGACTAATTATCTTATCATCTTGTATAGTCTCTAATTTCTAGCAATTGAAATACTTGAACTATTCCTCAAACTAAAATAAAAACTTCATATTTGATACTACACTACATTACAGTTACAATGCAATGTGACTCTTACAATTTTCATTAAATGAACAAAATCAAATATTGATGTTATATTTATATATAAGAACTGGAAAAAAAAATATTGAAATGTTAGATCATTGAGTGCCTAAGGATATTGAAAAGTCAAAATTAATGCCACAGTAACTGTTCCAATCTGAATAAAAATTTTTAAAAAAAGGAAGATGAAAGAAAAAGATATTTATAACGTACTTTTTAAACTTATATATGTTCAAAATATCAATAAGGGAATGATCCTTTTTAATAGTGAACTTTAAAATAAGACAATTATTTTTATCCTATCCACTATACAAAGAATATCATTCTCTTTGACTAATACTGAATTAGTAATATGTTGAATATATAATTTACTATATGCTTAATTTTATTTTTAATTTTTTTTATACACGTTTTTTTTATAGCCAAAGAAGTAGTCATAATTTATAAATCTTCTTCAACACTAGAACTTCTTAATTTTGATCTAGCACGAAGATTATAATGTTTTGATCTTTTTTCATGTTCTGGTAATTCAGATAGTGCAATGACATCAGGTCTTGGTTTCTTTTCAGATGGTCTTAATCTTTCTTTCCATGGGATACTACTATCATCTTCACCCTCATCATCTTCAATTTGTTTTCTCTTTCTCAAACTCATTCTTCTTGTAGCAATAGTTGTCACTGGAGGAGATGAAGATTTTGATACAGATGGAGAATTATTCATTGATATGTCATCTACTGGAGAACTACAATTACTTGATAATGGACTATTTGGACTTTCGTAATCTGCATCATTAACACTTTCAGGTGTTTTAATTTCAATTTGTAACTCCTGTTCACTTTCACTTTCGCTTTCACTTTCATTATCTGTCGGTTGTTGTAAAATAATACCTAGATCTTGTTTACTTGTTTTCACCATTTCAATTAAATTTGTAAGTTCATCTTTATTACAAAATTTTTTCAAATGATCAATATTATACTCTTCTTCATTAGATTGATATGTGATAGAATGTGATTGATTCTTAGTTGTAGTTGAATGTGATGTTGATCTTGTTAACTGGGTAATCCCCTTTGTATTGGTTTTTTTGGTTACACCATTCTTTTTAGTTTTAATATCATTCTCAATAGGTAAATACTTTGATTGGGGATCCAGATTTAATGTCCTGAAATTTTTTAATATTACAGTATCTTGAAACTCATCTGGCAATAACCATTGATTATCTAATACAGCTAATTTTGGGTTTTCATAAGATTTCTCATGCTTAGTTTTAATATGACTTGTAACACCTTTTACTGTCATAAAACCTTGTCTCCTACATATAGAACATGTTAGTAGTACACGAATACCATCTTTACGTCTAAAAACAGGATGATTATTGTAAATTGATAAATTTTTTTTATTATTAATAGTTGGTTCGATCATATAATTTGGAGTCGATGTACCAGTAAAGTGATCATTAGTATTTATCTTATTAGAGTAAAACTGTTTTTCAGTTGGATTTAATTTTTTATTTGTTCTTGAAGTTAAAATTGGATCATCAATACAATCTTTCCAATAAGAATCAGCTAATAAATTACCTTGACTTTTGCTTCTAGTATGATAATGATGTTGTGGAGTATGTGAAGAGTTATGTGAACTTATTGAATTATCAACAAATGTGACAGAATGTTGTCTATTTATAATATTTCGACTACTGTGTAAATTTAACGTAGTATAATTTTCAATCTTGGTTAATAAATTTGTATCATCATGTAATTTCTTCATTAATTTCATTTGTGCATGAATTCTAGATATTTCTCTCTTAATTTTATCACTTTTCTTATGACTTAGTAAAATATGTACATTTAATTTATCTAACAATTCATCTTTAGCAGTTTCATATTTTAATCTTTCTATATCTTCACTATCTCGTGAAGATATTATCATAGAATGATGATTTTCATTATTATTTGACATGGATAATGTGTCAATCATATGATGATCCGAACGAGGTGAAACATCTGTTAAGTCTTGTCTGTTCATATCATTTGGAGATCTTGGAGTGGCCACTTGATATTCTCTAGGTATAGAATTAGTGTTATTATGAATATGTATGTTATTATTTCTATTGTGGATACTTTGCTTTGAAATTGACCCTTTGCATGTGATATTGGAGTCAAGTTTATCTACCGAAGTAGAACTATGTTTTTTGACGTTTCTTAACACTTGATGAACCATATTAAATTTGGAAATAAAAGAGTTTGGTGTTATAAGTTTAAAGAGAAAGAATGAAAATCACCTGGTGTGCTTTTTTGTAATTTACCGCTAATTCTTAAATTTTTTTCGTTTCTATGAAAAGTTTAAATAGAATAATGAACCAAAAGTGGAATTATTTCAGTTTAATGTTGCTTATTTGTTTCTCTGTTGACCATTAAAAGGTCATGATATACACTATTCTGGTGTTGTTTATTTCTCCAAATTAGAATTTCACTTCACTTTGAGGTTTTAACCACGGTAAAATTTAGGTAATGTGAAATTGTTGTTATTTTTTTTTTGGAAGCAAAGAATTTTTGTTTATGCACCGTTGAAGTAATTTGATCACGCCGCACGGGGTGTCATATATATAGCCAAAATCACAAAGATCATATCAAAGATCAGGTTCTAATCCTGGCAGTAATGATGGTGGTGGTGATAACAGCATTGGATTATCCTCGGAGTAAAATGAAGATTGAATAGCCATGTTACTTGTGTTATTGTGTATTGAAGATTCACAAACTTGACTAGAAATGGGGGGATATTTTCTTGACACAGAATTTAAGGTAGTCTGGTATGGGATCATTAATGATTGTGTATCTTTCACTGGAACAGGTTGTACAATCTGTAACGGATATGAAATCATGTAATGTGTTTCAGGGATACCACCAAAAGAATGGTAGAATTCAGAAAGACTTTCATCTTCTTCCATCATTTCTACACTATGATCAACTACCATGGGGGGAGGTAATATAATGGGGAAATTACCCAATTGTGATGAGTTAAAAACATCCATTATCATATTAATATCATCAGAACAATATTGTGCATTTGAAGTTATATTCAATGGTGTTGAAATTGAGTCGGGAGAATTGACTTTTTCTTCTGTTTCCAATGATTTTTCTTGTAAGATGGAAAGACTATAATCTATTGATCTCTTTGTATATTGTGAAATTTTGGTTACATATTTATCGTCACACCATTGTAAAGGGTCCCTGCAATTCACTATTTCCTGATAATCATGGGTATTAACACCACCTTCTTGTAAGATTTCTGACATTAAAGACATTGAATTGAAATTTCTAAAAAAATTAAATGAATTAGCATTATTATTATTATGAGAATCAATAACAATATTATGATCCTCTTTAAATTCCTCTGGGATGGTTAATTTTGAACTGTCGATTCCATCCCATATCCTACTCTGTTCATAATCCACCATGGAATTAATTTTATCTTGTAAAATTTCAATCATTCTTTCACTCTTATTACCCTTTGTGTTCCCTGATTTAGAATCTAATATAGGATTTGTTTTATTTAAAATTAATGTGTTTACATTCTTTGGTTGTAATGGTCCCAACTTTTGTTTAATGCCCATTGTAAAATTGATTATAATTACACTTGATATATTCTTATACTTGTGTTTTTATCAATTCTTGTTCTTTAATGAAAGTTAATTCTAAATTGTATTAATTTATTTCTCAGATTTTTGTGATTTTATTTTTAAAGAGGTTATATTACTGTGGGAGAAGCTATATTGAGACAGAAGAGAGGGAGAAAAGGAATATACCTTTATGAAAAGTATGTGATAACAATATTAAATTTCAAGAAAGGTGGTTTGCTATGGTCTGATATGAATCAACTGGAACATGGCATCCTAGATAATACTTCTGAGCTTAAGTTTTTTGAAACTTTTCCAAAAAGACGGTTAACTTAACATAACCAAGTAATATAACAAATTACAATACAAAACCAAGTACCAATCTCCATCAACTATGAGTCTTCTTCCCTATCTTTTTCCCAAACGACAGCAAGTACAATGTAGTGTCACTAATTAATCTCACTGTATAATATTTTATTTTCATTATGTCAAAAACACAACGAAACTGCAAAAAACAAAAAAATACACAAAAGAAAATAAGTTTAGACGTTGTCGAAGAATATCTGGAATCAGTAAAAGAACACCAAAAGACCTCATAGTATAGGCCCATAATACCAATATAAGATGCCAATTAACATTAGAAGGGCCACAATTGATGATATTATTTGTATGCAAAATGCAAATTTACATAATTTACCAGAAAATTATATGATGAAATATTATTTATATCATATTTTATCATGGCCAGAAGCTTCATTTGTTGCCACTACTACATCAAATGTATTTGATGAGGAGGATTTAAAGGATGAAGAAGGTGAACAACAGCAAGAGGAAGATGATCATCTTGTGATAAATGATCCAATAACAGGTAGAGAGATAAAATTGGATCCAACTTATGTTAATCCAGGTGAAAAATTAGTTGGTTATGTGTTAGTGAAGATGAATGATGATCCAGAACAACAAGACCAACCTCCAAATGGTCATATCACATCCTTAAGTGTTATGAGAACATATAGAAGAATGGGTATTGCTGAAAATTTAATGAGACAAGCGTTATTTGCATTAAGAGAACTTCATGATGCTGAATACGTTTCTTTACATGTTAGACAATCTAATAGAGCTGCATTACATTTATACAGAGATACATTGGAATTCGAAGTGTTAAGAATCGAAAAGGGTTATTATCAGGATGGTGAAGACGCTTATGCTATGAAGAAAGTATTAGATCTTAAAGAATTAGCCATTGCTAACTTTGTTCATCGTAAGAAAGCCAATGACATTGGTGAAAAACCAGAAGATGATTTGAAATCTGATTTATTAGAAGAACTTATCCAAGGTGGTCTTGATGATGTTGTGGTTTAAGGTTGAGCCTTATTCGTTACTCATCTGTGTGTATATAGACAGCAAAAAACCATATATCTTCATATAAATTTATTTATAATCAAATACAATGCATCCAAAATTAATTTAATAATATGTTGATCACATAAAGATGATAGCTAGTAATTCAAGAATAATTAATTATACAAGTAAAAAAGATTTTAGTTGTTTAAAGGAAGTTATTTTCATTTTTTATAAATCAGTAGTAAGAAAAATTAGGTAGCTTGAGGTTTTCCACATCGACGACCTTATGGACGCCTAGAGCCAAATGCACTCATATTCATCACTAAAAAAGGAAAAAACTTCCTGGTTTCTTTAAATTTGAATGAAATTAGAAATGTTTTAATATACAAATTTATTTAATGTTGGATCCATTGCTCTTTATATATTCGAGAAAAAAAAATTTTGGAAAAAAAAAGCAGACAGAAACTAAAATTGTCGCTGTTCACGCAGTAAGCGAAATTAATGTATTAGGGTTTTGAGACTGTGTGTGATCTTAGAAGCCATTTCAGCGGTTATTTCATCAGTAAGCTTCATTATAACTATACAGAATTGGTTGTTACATATATAACATACTGTGACTGATCAGTTGTACGGTTGGTTGTCCTCTGGGCTATCGTTCTTTTTATATACAACTTTGTCCACTCTCACATCACCATCCACATAGATGTAAATGTATAAAGTACAAGTGGAATTCTGTATATCCAAAAGACAGAAACTTGGTGTGTTAGAACCTGTTGCAACACTATCGGGTATATCAATATCCTCTTCATTTATTTCTT
This sequence comes from Monosporozyma unispora, assembly GCA_003708525.3. Taxonomy (NCBI): domain Eukaryota; kingdom Fungi; phylum Ascomycota; class Saccharomycetes; order Saccharomycetales; family Saccharomycetaceae; genus Monosporozyma; species Monosporozyma unispora. The sequence goes on along the minus strand of PPON03000025.1, from coordinate 11,503 downwards.
GCTCTTCCTCTTGTTTTTCCTGTTTGGGTTCCTCCACTGCAGTTTTTTCTGTACTATTGTCTTGACTAACGACTTCATCTTCTTTTGTATCAGTTTCAACAGCCGAGGTGGTGCTACTATTGTTTTGTTGCGATTGTTCCTGTGGTAAAGGTAAGTCATCCATTATAGGCCAATCTGAATTAAATGCACCAGTACAACTACCTGGATTGACAAAAAATTTACCTTCCAAAGTATATGCTTCAACATTATGTGTCCCACTCCATAATAAGATATCAACATTTAATTGACGTGCTAATATTAAAAGTGAAACTGGATCATTTTTAGGTACCACTGTATATCCACTACAACAACCAATTCTAAAATCTCCGACTTTTATAATTGAAGTTAAGGGCAATTCCTCTTTATTCTCATCCGGATTATTTGACACTTCACCCTTGGTATCAGTAGCTTTTACTTTGGGAATACTTATTTTTGGATTATCAAATTCACCTCGAACTATACTTATATTCGGAGAAATTTCACTTAAAAAGGATAAAAATTCATTCGATTGTGTACTGTTACCCAATAAGGCGATATGTGATATCTTATCAGGTATGCTTAAAAGTTTCTTAAACTTTAATGGTATATCCTATTCAAAGATCTTGTTAGTAAACTTATTGAACGTTATTACTTTTTAACTTTACAAACAGGTGTCATTGGGCACCTATATTGTAATAAAAAATTAACATACAATTGCTCTATTTGGGATGTAAGCATCACCAAGTGCCACTAATAACATGTTTCTTCTATATTTAAATTCTTTTAACCTCTTGGGTTTGATCTTAATCTGGTAATCTTCTTCCCCTCTTGCAGACAATCTTTCCATTTGATAACAATCTTTATTTTAATTTATTACATTTTCAATTTTAAGGAAAAATAGGCTTTAAAAGAAAAATAAACTATACATAATGGAGTTCATATTGGAAACAAAATATAAGCTGAGTTAAAGTTAATAACTTTGATGACTTTTATTATTTACATAGAATATTTAAATATATATTTTGAATCAATATTAAAAAAACACAAAGTGTTCTTCTTATATGTATTCTTTACCGTGCATATATGAGATCAATGGTTTTGGAATTTTAATCATATTTGTTGTTTCATCGTAGAAATTCTCTACAATAGCCACAATAACTCTTGGAACAGCCATCGCAGTACCATTTAATGTATAGAGATACTGTAATTTTTCCTCTCTATCTTTAAATCTACTATTCAATCTTCTACTTTGGAAATCTCTACAATTTGAAGCACTACTTACTTCACCAAATGATTCTCTACCAGGCATCCATACCTCAATATCATATTTCTTATAAGCTGGATTACCTAAATCATTAGCAGGCATGTTTAAAACTTTACCATAAAGACCTAATGATTGAATTATATCAATTTGGAATGATTTTAAAGATTCTAATGCTTCATCCCCCATTCTAGGTTCACACCAACAAAACAATTCCACTTTACTGAATTCATGAACTCTATAAAGACCTTTTGTATCTTTACCTCTTGCACCTGCTTCTGCTCTATACGATCTACTTAACCCGACATACTTTTGAATATTACTCGAAGGAAGATTCATTATTTTATTATATCCCATGGCGGCTAATGTAATCTCTGCAGTGGCTACAAGACCCATATCATTATCTTTCCCAGTCTTGTAAATTTGTTCTTCACCATTCATATCACGAGGTCTAAACCCACACGCTTCGATCATCCCCAATCTGGTTAAACTTGGTGGTAAAACAAATTTAAAATTATGTGTTTGTGCCATATTAATTGCATAATTAATTAAAGCTCGTTCTAACATTGCAGCATCTCCAATTAAGTAATATGAAGATGCACCTGATGTCATTGATGCTTGTTCTAGGTCTAATAAACCTTTCTTTATCATAATATCTACATGATTTGATTTATGATTAATCTTGATAGGTTGATTAATCCATTGAGTGATTTCAGGTTCATTTGCTGGAACAGAAGAATGTAATAAATTTGGTAATGAAGTATATGTAGATTCTAATTTTGAAGTTAGATCTGTTTTAGTCCTTTGTAATGTCTTATATTTACTTTTCAAATCTTGAATTTGGGGCAATAATACATTCAATTGATCTTTATTTGATTTAATTTGTGATTCTAATTGATTTCTATTTCTCTGAATTTGGTTAATATCATGATCCAATGCACCTAATTTCGAGTAAATTTGGGGTAATTCATCTAATTCTTTCAATAATGAATCTGTATTAATTAATTCTCTTTGCAATATTGAATCCTTATATAGATCATGATTGTTTAAAACAAATTTAATATCAGTGGCTGGTTTCCTCAAGAAATTCCTTAATATATGCGTAGTACTTAAATTTCGTTTAATACTTATCATTTTTTTCTTCTTCAAAATAGCATTATATATGCTTGTATTATTTCTAAGAATTATTTTATAATGTTGCTAAGACCCTTTAAAAGGTTTCACCTCCTAGCCTTTTTTTTCATTTTCTATATTTTGAAAGTTCCGCACTTTGAAAATATTTCAAAACCTACTCATAAAATACTACTGTTATATTTCAAAATGAATAAGGGAAGTTAGTTTATGTTTGTAGTAGTAAATTATATTATTTCTTTGGAAATATTTTTCAATTAAAACGTTATTATACATATAGCTATTACAGATATATTATATAAATTATAAAAGAATTTGTAATTAAAAGGATTTTTAAATTGATATTAAGATTATAATGCGAGACAAAAGGGTTTTAAATTTTATATATATATATATTTATTCGACACAAATTAGAATCTTAATTTGGAGAAGAACCATTGGTTCTTACCAGCTTGATGTCTTTCTTCGAAAGCCTTCTTGATAACTTTCTTAGCTTCTTCTCTTTGAGATGGTTGTTCAAAAGTTTCAGTGGAGACAACAGACTTGAAGGATTCAACGTCTAAAGTGTATCTAGTTGGTAATAAATGGTTGTAGTTGATGGCCTTGATGAATGGCTTAATCTTAGTTCTCTTAGCAACCTTCTTGGCACCTAATTTCTTAGTGACCTTTAATGGATATCTTTCAATACCGGCAACTAAAGCATGACCGAATGGGTGAGCTTTAGAACCTTCATCATGTGGCTTGACGATAACGACCTTCTTACCGGCGTAACGACCTCTGACAACGACAGCTATTTAAAAAAAAATGATATAACAGAGAATAATAATAATATTATAATCGATTATAAATATTTGTTTGTTAGTATAATTGTTCATTTATAGTTTACTTCATTGAACTGATGTTGTCTGATTTCCTTATGTTAAGTGAAAATATTTTTCAATCCTGTTATTATTTTTTGGGAGGGATTTAATTTTAGCTTATTCATATAGTTCTATTCAAGTCCAAATATAATTATTATTTCATTTAATCCACAAAAGTTTTCTTATTTTTCAAATCCAGTTTCAATCAATGTAAAAGGTTTTTATAATTTAATGCTATTTGTACATACCAACTTTACCAGCTTTTAAAAATTTAGCCATTTTTAATTCTTCGTATATCTATTACTGATATCTTTTAGTATATGTTTAAATTAAAACTATATACCTATTAAATTAATACTTGAATATTAAATATTGTATAACTAAAATCATATATTGTAAAATAATACTTTTCCATGGGGGGGGAGGAAATGATGAAATTGAAAAAAAATTGGGTGAGTTCAGGATGAGCTTCTGCCTAGCCGTTGGAGGATTAGAAGGAGAGCGGTGTGGAGTTGCCTCACTAGCTCATGGGCCAGGTGGCTAAAGAAAAAGCCGTTAGGAAGAGTTGGGGTGGAATTCTGGTGGGGAGAATAAGAAACAGTTACTGTGGTGAGTATGTCCAGGCTCCCCTCCGCTCTGTTCAGTGTTGAGGAAAATTGGACCAAACATTCAGACGCACCATTTTTCGCGATGACGCAAAAAAACAGTTGAATATTTTGGAAATTTTGTGGATGCTTGCAAATTACCGGAACGGGAAAAAAGTGAAAAAACAACGATGAGGTGTCCAGATAATTTATTTTCCAACCCAAAGAAAAACAGTCCCAGAAAATCAGACAAGAATTTAAAGGGATTAGGAAACAGCGGTCAGGTACCAAAAAGCAAAAATCCGCAAAACAGCAAACAAGAACGCACGGCGTTGACATTTTCTATATAACCCCATCTTAATATCCAATAGAAATAACTAAAAATTTAACGATGGGAGATGGACAATATTATTATAACAATATTGATTACAAATTAATTACGACTCTTATTCAATGATATTAAAGTTGTACTTTGTATTGCTTTAATTGATTGTTTGTTTGACAATATCGTTAAGTTATATTTGAATACAGCTCCGTTGATGCGTGAGTAGATTATTGGTTATTTAATATATACGATATTACTCATAATGTCTTACTCATCATTGTGTCTTGTATTGTTTATATTGAATCCTTGTAAAAAAGTTTTATTTTTATTATATAAAGGATATTTAAATGTACATAACCTGATGTTCAAGGGAGATTATAGAGTTTGTGAAAAACAAACAAACAATTATACAACATTTTAATTTCATGGATATGTTCTAACAGCCGTTGTTATAACAGAATAAAGGACTGTGAAGTCAATAATCAAACAAAAAGATGAGTAAGAAGGAAACGATTTATATTATTGGTGGTGGAATTATTGGTTGTACCACTGCATATTATTTAACTAAACATCCAAAATTTGATAAGACTAAGACACAAATTATAATCTTAGAGAGTAATGATATTGCATGTGCTGCCTCAGGTAAAGCTGGTGGTTTGCTTGCCTCATGGGCATTTCCTACTAAATTAGGAGAATTAAGTTTTAGATTACATCAATCTTTAGCTATAGAATATCAAGGTGATATAAATTGGGATTATAGACATTTACCTACTATTACTTTAGATGCTGATTTAACCACTGGGAAAGATAATAACGAGGTATCATATGATATGAATTTACCACCAAACTTAAATTGGATTGACCCAAAATATGTCACAAATTGGACAAAATTAAGTGAAAAGGATTCTACAGCACAAGTACATCCGTATAAATTTACAAAATTTATATTACAAAAGGCAATGGAATCCCATTGTATTACATTAATTTATGGTAAAGTGATAAATATAAATATTAATGATGAAACCGAACATTTACAATCATTTGAATATATTCCAATAATGAAAACCACACATAATAAATCTTTAGTGTCAAGTTCCACACCAAATGAGGTTAATTTAACTTTAGAGGATAAAATTATTTTATGTACTGGACCATGGGTACCGAAATTATTACCACAATGTCCAATCTCAGGTATGAAAGCACATTCAATTACTATTGAATCCAAAGATCATATGGGGGGCAATTGTAATATTGAACCCTATGCTCTTTTCAATGAAATTAAATTAAATGATGTGGATTTATATACACCAGAGATTTATGCAAGAAAACATGATATATATGTTTGTGGTGAAGGTGATAATATGACAGAATTACCTGATCCAATGAAAGATGTGGAGGTTAACCCTGGTGAATGTGATAAATTATATAAATATGCGTCAATGTTATCACCAATCCAAATTGGTCAGGGACAAATAATAAGAAGACAAGCGTGTTTCTTACCTGTATTAAATGTAGCTACATGTAGTGGACCATTAATCGGTGAAACAGATATTAATAATTTATTTATGGCAAGTGGACATTCATGTTGGGGGATAAATAATAGTTGTGCTACAGGTAAATTAATATCCGAGTTAGTCTTCGATGGTGAAGCGACTAGTTGTAATATTGATAATTTAAATCCGCAATTGTATTTCCAAGTGTCTTGTTAAGTTAAATATACTTTAATATATAATATAATAAATAATCATATAATATACGTAATTAATTATTTTCAATTTTACCCAGGGAAAAAGATGAAGTCCTGAAAAAAACGGCAAGAAACCAATCGGAGTGAAGTGAAGCGAGGGGGAAGAAAGGAATTAATAAAGAGTGAGGGGTGTGAATGATTTGTTTGATTAAATGGATGGATAATCCTACTATGTTGTATATAAAGAGGGCGTCTATCTTGTATAATCCACTGAACTTAAATACAAACACCCAAGTCAATCAACTATGTTATCCAGACAAATCTTAACCAAGAGTCCAGCTTCAATCCGTTTAGTATCTAATACTACATTTATTAGAAATAAGGTTACGTTACCTGATTTAGATTGGGATTTTGGTGATTTAGAACCACATATTAGTGGTCAAATTAATGAATTACATTATACAAAACATCATCAAACATATGTTAACGGATTTAATGATGCTGTGGCTAAGATGAGTGATTTGAAAGATTTATTAGCTAAGGAACCCACTCCAGCCATTGCTCGTGAAATTATTGCATTACAACAAAATATTAAATTTCATGGTGGTGGGTATACAAACCATTGCCTTTTCTGGAAGAATTTAACTCCCGAGAAGAATGGTGGTGGCCAATTGAACAAAGGTAAATTGAAAGATGCTATTGTGAACCAATATGGTTCATTAGAATCATTACAAAAATTGACTAATGAAAAATTGGCCGGTGTGCAAGGTTCAGGTTGGGCCTTCATTGTGAAGAATTTAGCTAATGGTGGTAAACTAGATGTTGTCCAGACATATAATCAAGACACTGTGACTGGGTCATTGATCCCATTAGTCGCCATTGATGCTTGGGAACATGCATATTATTTACAATACCAGAATAAGAAAGTAGACTATTTCAAAGCTATTTGGAACGTTATCAACTGGGAAGAGGCCGGCAAGAGGTTCGAACAGGAGAAGATCTTGTCTTAATTCTTTATATTCTATATACATAATCTTCTATATTAATAATCTGGCTCTAATTAATCGTTCAATCGTTTCTTCCCGCAAAAACAGACTCCCGAAATGTCCGAAATCCGGTGTTTCTCTCTCGCATTTTTGATTTTGCAAATGAAATCTCAGTTTTTGCCAACAATGGCGGCTATCTCCATTACAAAAACAGTCTTTTTTGGCAATTTTTGTTTAACGAGACAAACGATATCTTTTTAATTGTTTTATGCAATTCTTAACCACATTTTGTTTGAAGTGGTTCCTGGAAGAAAGTTGGGTTAAAGACAGGATAAGTAAGTATTTAAGTCAACTGACAAGGGCTTATACCGTTTATATCGTATTTATATTCGTATTTATCTTATATATCTTTTCATATATCTTTTCATATATATATAAATAGTCAGGAAGTTGATAAGAGAAAGTTTTGTTTGGAATCATTATTATAGTTAATACTCTTCTAGTTTCAACAACACACCATCACACAAACTACTAACGAACAATGTCTGAAGATAGTGGCTCTTTAGCCCTTCAAATTATGGAATATGGTAAATTAGGTTTAGATTTCTTCTTAGCTTTATCCATTTTCCAACAAATCTCTATTGTCGTGTTTATCCCATTTATTTATTCTTTAATTTGGCAATTTATTTATTCAATAAGAAATGATAGACCACCTTTAGTTCATTATTGGATTCCATGGGTTGGGTCTGCGGTACCATATGGTACTAAACCATATGAATTCTTCAAAAAATGTCAAGAAACTTATGGTGATGTATTCTCATTTGTTTTATTAGGTAAAATTATGACAGTTTATTTAGGTCCAAATGGTCATGAATTTATTTTTAATGCTAAATTAGCTGACGTGTCTGCTGAAGCCGCTTATACACATTTAACTACTCCAGTGTTCGGTAAGGGGGTCATTTATGATGTTCCAAATAATAAATTAATGGATCAAAAAAAATTTGTTAAAGGTGCTTTAACTAAAGATGCCTTTAGGACTTATATCCCATTATTTATTGAAGAAATTAATAAATATTTTAATGAATCTCCAAGATTTAATGGACTAAAGGGTAAGACTGGTACTATTGATGTTATGGAAACACAACCTGAAATGACAATTTTCACCGCATCAAGAACTCTTTTAGGTCAAGAAATGAGAAATAAATTAAATACTGGGTTCGCTTCATTATATACAGATTTAGATCGTGGGTTCACTCCAATTAATTTTGTGTTCCCAGGTTTACCATTACCGGCTAATAAGAGAAGAGATCATGCCCAAAGAACTATTAGTAACACTTACTTATCTTTAATTAAAGAAAGACGTGCTAATAATGATATTCAAGATAGAGATTTAATCGATTCATTAATGAAAAATTCTGTTTATAAAAATGGTGTTAGAATGACTGATAAAGAAATTTCAAATTTATTAATTGGTGTTCTTATGGGTGGTCAACATACATCTGCTGCTACTTCGGCTTGGATTCTTTTACACTTGGCTGAAAGACCTGATGTTCAAGAAGAATTATTCAATGAACAAATGACTGTTTTACAAAATGGTAAGAGAGAATTAACTTATGATATCTTAAATGATGAAATGCCATTATTAAATCAATGTATTAAAGAAGTCTTAAGATTACATCATCCATTACATTCTTTATTCCGTAAAGTTATGAGAGATTTACCTGTTCCAAAGACTTCATATGTCGTACCAAAGGGTCATCATGTTCTTGTTTCACCAGGTTATACCCATTTACATAAAGATTTTTTCCCAAATCCAACTGAATTTAATTTACATCGTTGGGATAATGATTCACAATCCTCTTATTCAGTGGGTGAAAAAGTCGATTATGGGTTTGGTTCAATTTCCAAAGGTGTTTCTTCTCCATATTTACCATTTGGTGGTGGTAGACATCGTTGTATTGGTGAACATTATGCTTATGCTCAATTAGGTACTATTATGTCAGTTTATATTAGAAAATTCAAATGGCATTTCCCAAACCCAAATCAAACAGTTCCTGTATCAGATTTCACTTCAATGGTGACATTACCAACTGGTCCAGCTCCAATTGTTTGGGAAAAGAGAGATTAACCTTAACATTATTAATGTTATTACAATTATTTATTATGTCTAACTACAACTATATATATTATAAAAAAATTTTTTAAAAAAAAAAGAATTCAGTACAGCTCAGTATTATTATAAGTTAAACATATTTTTAATATACAATTTTTACATCAATTATAACTTTGATCCAAAGATGAAATTATAAAAATTTAAATATTGTTTTGTCTCCTTCATTTGAATTTCATTGATCTTATCAGGTTGATAAGTTTCATTTAATTGTCTTTCAAAATTATTTGGATTTGAATTGGGAATATTATGTAAAGTAGTAGAAGTTGTAGTAATTTCTTCAAATGGTTCAAACATTGATTGTTGTTCAATATCTAATGGTGCCAAAAATTTTGATGATGTAGAAGATGACATGGATGATTGTGAAGAGGATTGAGATGTAAGTGGAGTAAAAGAATTAATAATTGAATTATTCACCATTTGAACATTATTATTAACATTATTATTTAATTGTTGGGGTAATGGTGGTGAAATGTTTTGATTTGATGAATTTGTAGAAGATACTTTAGTTAAAGACACTGGTGGAGTGGATCTCATCATATATGGAGATTCATTCAAAGAATAAGTGTTGTTTGCAAGTAAGTTACTGTTATTAATTGGAATTTGATTAATACCATTGGATAACATTAAATTTGATGGAGATGGAATAAACCCATCCATACCATTAATAACATTAGCACCATAAGTCATTGAATTGAATTGATTTGAAACCAAATCATTTGAATTTGATCTTGGTGTATTATCAATACTACTAACATTTGCAGTAGTATTATTAGTGGAAGTCACTGGTGTCACGACATTTTGAATATGTTTATTCTTTCTTGGTTTGTATTTTCTCTTTGGTTTCTTATGACCTTCAAAATTTTCTGAGTTCAAAACAAATTGATTTTCACCATATTTAGATAAGACATGATTATTTGGATGTGAATTATTATTATTATTATTTGCTGCCGCAGCACCTGCAACAATAGCTATAGCTTCTAAAGCTTCTTTATTTTTCAAAACTTTTTGTTCAATAACACTATCAGCACTGGAAACAAATCTTGAATGACCAGTGGAAGTCTTAATCATTTTCAATTTATTATTTGTCTTCTTTTTATTTTTCAATTTATTTTTCAATTCAATTAAATATTCTTCTGGTAATTTTGAACAGTTCCCTGTTTCTAAATGATTATTAATCCAATCATCAGCATTATCAAAATGTTCACCACAATGTGAACAAGAACCATCAGATTTATTTCTATCATTTGCTTTCACACCATTGGGGAAAGTGAAATGTCTTGCTTTTAAATGTGTCTTATAAGTATCACGTCTTGAAAAACCACCAGAATTATGACATCTTAACTCAGGTGGTAAATTTTTATCATAAAATGGACAATGATAAGCCTTTTCAATTGCATGTTTCTTAATATGACGTGTTAAATAACCTCTAATCTTAAAAGTAGCATCACAATAATGACAAATGAAAGAACCTTCTTCATCTTTGTTTGGAGTAGCACTAGCAGTACTAGCAGTAGTTGTAGTCTTCTTTTCAATAATAGATTGTTGTGGAGTATTATTTAATAACCCATTTGGTGAATTATTACTTTGTGGAGAGATTGGTAATGATGTACTATTACTTAATGGGATAAAACCATTTTTATTTAAAGTTGATGAGATCATACCATTTGGTAAAGTTTCAAATTGAATTGGATTCTCCATTAAGTTAATATTCATAGAACATGGTGTCACAGAATTAAATTCTAAATCTTGAACATTATTTTTAGTTGGGAAAAGATCACAAATGGGGGATTTCTCCTTTGTGAAAGAAGTTCTTGTAGTGATAAAAGTTTGTGAATCTTCTTCATCATCCTCAGTTTCAGAAGAAGAAGAAGAGTAAATATCTTGTTCAGAAGTTTGGATATTATTTGCTGATGGAGTTAAGATATCAGCTAATTGTTTTAAAAGATTCCATGTCTTAGTCCAATTAGATTGATCATCTTGTAAGTCTAAGTTCTTGTTATTCTTATTATTTAATTTTTTCATATTATTTAATCTCTTATTTTTGATATTAGTCACAGTCTTAGACGTGGGTTTGACGAGAACTTCTTTCCTTTCATGTTGTTGTTGTCTTGAAAGGATAGAAAACAAAGGCATATTTGTTTATGTTTGTAGTCAGTTAATAGGTTGTTTATATATTAATAATATAATATTTTGGGTTTTATTGGAAGATTGACTTTTCTTGATAATCTATTTCTTCTTATGTTTTGATTTCTAATATTAATATTATACAATATTTGATGGTGTTTAGAACTTGGCTTATTTGTATAGTTGGGTATAGTGTGTTGTGAATAAACTATTCTCTTCCAGTATATATAAGATATAGAATGTGGTGGGGGGGGGGGGGGGTGGTATATGGGTGGTTTTATGATTAAAAATATTTTTTATTTAAATTTTTCCAGGTTTTCTTTTTTTTTTTTTTTTTTTTTCATTTTTTTTCTA
>PPON03000024.1:0-159570 GCA_003708525.3 Monosporozyma unispora | reverse complement strand
CTTTCTAGAAACGCTAGAATAGTAATCGAAGTATAAGAGATATTTATTAACTTATTAACTGGAAGTTGCTTGATCCTTCTTATATATAATAACTTGAATTATATATAAAATTATTAGAAAATAATAATAACACAGCAACATTAGATAGTTATAATATGAAGAAACAAGCGACAGAAGCCAACAATGTCAATAATAACACAACAATCAAAAAAAGGGTATTACAGACCATGAACCATGACACCCCAGTTTTTGATAAAGTTGCAATAGACACAGCAGCAGGTATCCATTTGGTTCACACAAAAGAGTGGTTACAAGAATATGGTACTATTGTAAATGCACCAGAATATTATGGTGCAGGTGATGATGAAAATCCATTATTGATTCCAGGTAAAGGTATCCTTCCAATTAAGATTAGTCAAACTGAAGTGAGAGGTGTGGAAGCTTATTATTGTCCACAACAAGATGCAACCATTATATCAGCTGATAAACTATACAATGAAACTGGTATTACATTAGATAGAGGTTACAAATCATTAGTAGGTGAAAAAACAGATTTCGATGCTGATACATTTAAAACAGGTAATACAGTATGGGTTGATGCTGATAAAATTATAAGTTTCGAACCCATAAATCATAACATTAACCAGAAGGTTAGTGATCACATTATTAGAGCCATATATCCACCAAATCCATTGGACAGAAAACATAACATTAGTCTTATTGAAGCTCACCTTAGATTAAATCATTTTCCAGCAAAAGGTATTATCAAATCAATAAAGATGAATAATTTTGATGATGTTAGTGCAATAACAGATACTAAATTGTCAATGAAATTGTGGTGCGAAATTTGTGCCTCAGGTAGAATACATAGACATTTTCATTACACTGGATCCATGAACCATTATTCCTCACAAAAATTACCGGGCTCCTCATGGTCTCTGGATGTATTTGGACCAGTACCACATGTCAAGGAGAGATTGATATACAGGCATGACATACACCACACCAGACGCCAGGAGCTCTGGATTCCAACAAGAATCAATGTTTAATTATCTAAGAACATTTACAATAATCTGTTCTTTATATATAAATTATTTGGTAGAATTAAATCCTTTTTAATTCTACATTTGAATATTTGATCGAGCTAATAGTTTCCAATTTCTTTCACTTTGCATTTCAAGCTACCATAGTAAGGTCTCTAAAGGTTACCTAACTTGAGAGTTAATATGGCATGTCTTTATGGCTCGTCAGTATTTATGCTTTTCAAAGTCGGCCATTTTTAATCCCTTACTGGTTTAATAACAATTTGATCACTTGGTTACTTTTAACCTTTAAGTTAGTTGTCTGGTGTGGTGTATGTCATGCTTGTATATCAATCTCTGGTTTTATTAGTCCAAGAGTACCTCTAAACATGTATATAATACACTATATCTATTTTATATATTAAATCTTTTATCAATTTTCTTAATTTGAAATATTGAAAATAGTGAAAAATCCATTTCCATAGTGTAGTGAGATCACCCACACACCATGTAGAGGATTATGGAATCACTGAATTAGATCAATTATAATCAATATGACATTAATTAATCTCATATTCCAACACCTTTAGATACTGGTTTTTGTTCAAAAATTGCACCTAGGGTTCTAATTGTTAGAACTTACCGCTTTTTAGTTATACCCCCCACATTAAAGAAGAGGTATTGTTTGTTAGTTGTTGTTAAACGTATGGCAGAATGTTCTTATTTGCGCTGATCAAAAAATTAAAGTACGGATAGCCAGATCATTGTTGAAGTTATTCAAAGCCAAACAAGACGTGTGATGATGAAGTAAAACAACATTAGATAAAAGAAACTTTTGATTAGTTTATTTTTTAACTGCGACACCTAAAATATATGTTAGGTATTTTTATCAGACATTCATAGAAACTTTTCCAACATTGAATCGAAGATAACTTGCTGTAATACTTAAATTAAATATTCCACAGGAAGAAACAATCAAAACAACTGGAGAGTCTTCTATATTTCCAGTACCAAATTTGCCTTTCACATGAAATTTGAGGCCATATTTTCTTGTAATCAGTGAGTCCCATACATAGGTGTTTTCAAATTTGTAATAACTGCTTTAGGAACAGCAATTACACTACAATAAACTTTCTAGTTAACTCTAATAACAACTTTCACGTTTCTTCTCTAATTATTACCTTCGTTTTTTATTATTAATTTGGTTTTGTTGAATTACTTATCTCCTTTGCATTTAATTAAAGGTTTTCAAAAAATACACTCTTGTAGTGATACAAACCATAATAAACTAAAAACACAAGCACAACTGACAGAAGGGGACTTCAATGTACTCCATCAAAAATGGAGAGGCTACTCCTACTAAGGATATTCAGAAGAAAAATGTACTGCTTCCTCAATTACCACCTTTAGACACCAGAAAGTCATTTTTAGAAAAGAACATCAACAATGAATCTTTAGTTGAGGTAAATACAGCAATCACATCTCAAGAATCTTATAACTATAGTTCTTCCAAGGAATCTACTTTAAAATCTGTACTATTATTATCTGATTCTTCTCCTAATTCAATTTCCAAAAGAAGAAGTTACCACAGTTCCAACATACAATCACCTACAGTTTTAAGTCCTAGGACCAGCAGTCACAGAACTCCATCCCCAATTCGCACAATGAATAGGAGACCACCACCCCCACCATCACTGAACACATCTCCACAGAATAAATTACGCTTCCAAGAAAAGATGGATAATACTTCCAGTGATGATGTAGAAGACGCTACACTTCTGGTATCAAGTCAAAGCATTCAAGATCCTTCCAAATTGTCCGATATTTTCCCTAGACCCCCACCTGTTCCAAAGACTATGAGAAATATAAGTGGTTTAAGTAGGATGTCTGAAAGTATAGAGAGTTATTATTCAGATGCTAATTATAGTTTTAACAACTCATCTGCTAGGCACAGCAGCTATAACTCTCTTTTAGGTGGGAAGCCATTGGAATTGGCACCTAGTGTGATTATTCCAACACAACCATTTGATATTTCTGCCTTAACTGAAAATAAATTATATCAATGTTATTCAGTTTATAGATTATCCGACATATATGAATGGATTTTAAAGGTATATTTCGAATGGTTTACTGAATATATTTTTGGTCAGTTTGAATTTTATCAAATGATACAAAGATTACTGGAATTTCAAATTCCAAATACTTTTGATCAGGATATAATAGATTCCAATGTTGATAGAATAATCAATTCGTTACTAAAACAAAATGCGATAAGATTTGAACCAAATAGTGCAGGTGATACTGATGATCATGGAGTTCATCAAGACGAGGATATTAGTGTTGTCATGCCAGGTCTAGATATCCAAGGTATATTAACTGAACTTCTACCTTGTTACTCATTTGATGATACTATTCAAAATGACTTACACATGAAATGTTACTCTACTACTTGCCAAACTATGTCTATGACCGTCTCAAAACGAAAAGATATATCCTTTTCAAATATTATTCATAAATCAATTGGAGTTTGGGCAGATTTCTGGCATTTAACTTCTGAGGATCTAGACAATATAAATCCGAGAGATGTTCAAAAACAAAGTTTCATATTTGACTTGATAATGTTGGAAGAAAGATCCTTAAACATGGCTAATGCTGCAGTTGAAATATATGGCAGAGAATTCGACTTGAATCTTTTACCTGATGAACCAGAGTTTGCACCATTGGCCTTTGACGTTTTTAAACCTTTAATTGAGCTTCACACCGAATTTCTGTTGAATCCAATAACTTGGAAAATTGAAACTAAAGGTAAGTTCATTACTGGGATTGGTAAATTATATTTAAAATGGTGCCGGGAGGCACATGACTCCTATATTATATACGCTAAAGCGATGGCCACTGTACATGAAATACTGAAATACGAAAAGAAAAGAAAAAGCAAGTTTGCGAACTGGTTGACAACAATTGATAATACCCCAGAAATTACAAGATCAAAGATGTACCATGATGTCATATTTTTTGGTGGTTTCTTCAAGTCATTACAAAACCTACCAATTACTCTAGAATCAATTCTTAAAAACACTGATGCCTCAGACGAAGATTATGAACCTCTAAAATTAGCAATACAAGAAGTAAAGAAATTGAATAGTGATGTAGATAAAGCTCATGGTGAGGCAATAGATCATCGAAATCTCATTAGATTTTCTAAGCAACTTATATTTGACACGAGAAAGCAAGAAAACACAACTGGTTATGCCAATCTATCAACACCTTCGTTAAATGAAGAAAGAACAGTCATTGGCCACACATTAATTGAAGATAAGCTGGATCTAGGGTTAATAAACAATGAAAGAAAATTAATTTTTGCAGGACCTCTTTTAAAGAAAAGAGAAGTTTGGCTTGAGTCTCTATCAGTCTACGTTGCATTGCTTGATAATTATATGCTAATTACCGAGATTACAGTGAAGGACAAAAAGAAATGGTATAAATTGGTGGAAAGACCTATTCCAATAGACTATTTAAGTGTGGAAACACGAAGACCATTAGACGAAACAAGAAATTTTGGGAATGATCAATCAGCAACTAGTGCACGCCCAGAACGTTTAGGCCAGACTCCACTAACTGCTTCACGACCAAACTTTTTAAATTCCGCAGTATCTAAGACATTATACAATTCAGAAACTGGTAATGATTCGGAAAGTGGACCAGCTTATAAAGACAATAATGATGCCTTCTTAACATTTAAAATTAGAAATACGGCTACAAATGAATCATTTACCTTTCTTGCATCATCTACAGAAGATAAAGAAAAATGGATCAACTCTATACTAGGAACTGTACAAAAAGCTAAAGAACGCATTCAAACCGTCTTTGATTTTGAGATTTTGAGTGCTCGGTTTGCTTATTCCGAAAAAGATGCCCCGGTAAGTTTACCTGTTGCTGTAGAAGGTTCGGAAATGGATATTGCGTTGAAAACATATGATACTAAGAGAAAAGAAGATATTATATTTCCTTTAGTGTCTAACGTCACCACCAGCACAATATTTAATTACGAAGGAAAGAGGTTTTTGTTGGTTGCTTCTAATTACGGTATACTGGCGAGACTGGAGGATGGTACTGATAGGCCTTTCCAACTGGTAATCCAATGTAAATCTGTAACAATGTTGGAAACTAATGATAAATTAAGTTTACTTTTTGTCTTGGATAACCATAATCTCCTTTACTTTAGTTTAGCAAGTATATTAGGGGCTTACTATGACAAAAATAAATATCTTTGTGATAACTCAATCATTGGCATAGTTATTAAAGACAAGGTGAATTGCTTTAAATTTGCAGAAGACTTTGGTAATTCCAAACATTTACTCTTTGAACGAAAAGGGAGAGTATATGTTTTAACTCCAGAATTTGATCCAATTACAAAAAGAACAAAATACTTCAAAGAATATAAACAGTATAAATTACCATCCTCCCTCATCAGTATCGAAAGCTTAAAAGTGACTCGAATCATACCATTTAAAAAGTCATTTCTGGTTTGTACCTCTAAAGGTTTCATCTTATTCTTAGATCAATTTGGGGATGATGGAATGAATATTCCTATTATGAGTGAAGATGGAAAATTATCAGAGATTTCATCATCTTCTAGACAAAACAAGTCGGGTTTACAATATAACACTAGCGAGACAGATTCAACAGATACTGTAAAATCACAAACCGTAGAGCACATATTAAAAGATGTTTCGAATCATCGAACCATTCCATTAAACTGTTTCCAACTTAATAACAATACCAGTTTCATTTTGGTTTATAATAAAGTTTTGATTAAAATCAATTGTTACGGGATGCTAGAAGATTGGAGAAATGATATTTTGACACTCGACTTCAACTGTACTAACGCAATAATATTCGAGACATATCTAATTTTAATTTCTGAAAGTTTAGTACATGTGTATGACATAAACAAAGCTACAACTTTACCACTGAACAAACTTATCCCAAGTCAAATTATAAAAGGCAAGAAAATTCAGCTTTTAAATACAGCTCCAGATGATCCAGATGTAATATTGAATTTGAGCCATCCTAATATTCCTAATAGACAATTATTATTGAAATGTAACACTACACGTACTTAAATTTTACTATATATTTTATATACATTTCATCTAACTTATTCAATGATAACCTTGCTTAAGTGACTCTTAAAAAGTTGGATTATCTTTACAGCGGTTATTTAATTTTTCAATAAACACAAAATCTACTATTTTGATTTTTAAGAATCACCAAGGTAAAAGAGATTTTATTATTGATAAGTTAGACAAAGAAGAAGAAAAAAGCATCTAACTACCAATCATAAAATGATTAACATTGATCTATTAATTCGGTACATCTTTGTTCCCCTCATAAAGTACCCACTTATAGTCCTCTTCCCATTTCAGGATATCTTTCCAGCTTCAGTAATTTATTTCTCCATATTATATAGTATTTGCATAAATGGTTTTAGTTTACTCAATTCAAGTTACGAACAAAGAGTATTTGCGAAAAAGAAATGGTTGAATTATGACCAAATGAATACACCAGTGGCAATTATTACAGGTGGTAGTAATGGATTGGGTAAGCAAATCATCGCAACCCTTTTATCCAAATCAAAGAAACTTACAATAATAAATATTGATGTTCAAAAGACTGATTCTAATATTTTAAATAATTCTAGAGTAATCTTCAAACAATGTGATCTTTCCGATACTTTAAAGGTTGAGAATTTATTGAAGGAATTGAAATCATTAAGTGGTGAAAGTATTTGTTTAATTGTCAATAATGCTGGTATGAGATCAGCCTATTCTAATTTCAATGAAATAAGTAATTCTGTATTTCAAAAGATCATGCAAATAAATTGTCATTCACCTTTTAGAATCATGCAGGAATTAAGACCAGCTCCATCCTCCACTTCTCAATGTTACATTGTTAATATTGCAAGTACATTGGGCGTTTTATCACCAGCCAGGATATCTGTATATGCGGCAAGTAAAGCTGCTTTAATAAGTCTACACAATTCCTTAACGTTTGAATTAAACACACAAGAAAATTGTAATACAAGAACATTATTAGTGGTGACTGGTCAACTAAACACTGACATGTTTAATGGATTCATTGCACCAAGACAATTTTTTGCCCCTGTTGTAGACAGTAAGTACTTAGCTGAGAAGATAGTAGCCAATGCATTACAAGGTAGACAGACAGTGATTAACGAACCATTCTATGCCAAATTTGCTTATTTATTAATGTCAATGCCACCTAGTATTCAATCCATTGCTAGAAAATTTTCACAAATGGACATATGTTTACCTGATGAAATTAAAAAACATAACCAAAACTGAATAATTAGCGTCTAATGATAGTTGTGGTGAATCTAGACTATATCAGTGGCATATCATAGCTATTTGGACCCACGAGTAAGTAAATTCTTCTCGTTTTAACTCGTGGGCAAACCGGGTAAAGGTCCTAATTGCATCTGCTTTTTTTTTAATTACTAAAATTTCATTGTGAAGGAAGAATGTCTGATTTTTAAGAAGATTTGAGCAGGAGCTATCTTAGACTATTAGTAACGTTGTTGAAATGTAAGAAAACTGACATCCACTTATCCTAGGTTGTTCACCACTTTATATCAAAAAAATATTCCAATCGTTATTTTGGAATCTTCTAACTATTAGGTCTCATTTTTTTTTCTTTTTTTTGACTTGGCACAAGTATCAGTATGGAGAATCAGATAAATTCCCAAGGATCACAACCAAGTAACAAACATATGAATACAAGTACTAATAAGAATAAACAACATTCTGGAGATGATAATATAAGCTCCAGAACTCAAAGAATGAAGAAGAAAGACTCTAAAAATAAACAAACTGATCAACAACCTAAACAAGATAAACCCAACCAAACTACCAGAGGTGGCGGAAGGATGGGTCAATATAAAAGACAACAAATGAAGATTGATTCTAGTTACAAAAAGTCACATGGAGAAGATTTAGATTTATCTATTCAAGAGGAGATAATGGGTGGTAATTTTAAAATGAAGGGGAGGAAAACAAAAGTATCTATTAACCATTTGCTTGATTTCACTTTACCTGAAGTAGAAAGAGAAACTGATAATAACATTGTGAGAAGAAGTCAGCGTAAAAAGAAATTATACCAAGGTGAGCATATCAATCTTACAGGTGACTCATTTATTAACGTTA
The DNA here is from genome assembly GCA_003708525.3 of Monosporozyma unispora. Taxonomy (NCBI): domain Eukaryota; kingdom Fungi; phylum Ascomycota; class Saccharomycetes; order Saccharomycetales; family Saccharomycetaceae; genus Monosporozyma; species Monosporozyma unispora. Next base: position 151,322 of record PPON03000024.1, on the reverse strand, counting down.
ATTATCGTTTATTGATAAGAGATAACGAAAATTATTCTGAACAAATAAATAACCCAAACAGTATAATAAGTGATGATAATATCGTCGCTGTGGTTGTACCGAGTGGCCAGAGTTGTCCTATCTGTCTTTGTGAAAAACCTATTGCTCCAAGAATGGTAGGGTGTGGTCATATCTTTTGTTATACATGTTTAATCAATTTCTTCTCTGTAGAAGAATCAATTAAAGATAAGAACAGTGGGTATATCAAGAAGAAAAAATATAAGGAATGTCCTTTGTGCAATAACATTGTAAGACCTCAACGTATCAAACAAGTTGTATACCTTGAAGATAGCGATCTTTATCTTAAAGATCAAACAGTTCCTAAACAAGGCGCACATATCAAATTGGATCTGATGTATAGACGACATGGTTCCATCCTAGCCTTACCACTGAGCAAAACTTCTAACTTTGATGAAATAGACAATATACCCACCATTCATAATTCAATCGAAGCTAAATATAGTCGACTTGTGAAATGTGATGCTGAATACACTTTAAAACTATTAAATGATGACATCGAAACGATTCAAACTCAACAGGAAATTGATCAAGCTTTATATAATGATGATGATAAGTTTACCAAATTAGCTATCGAGCAAATTAATAGTACAATTATATCTGTCTTAGCAAAAAATGAAAAGATAATAGCATCTGATGTTCAGAAATTATCATTAGCAAATCAAAAACAAAAGTCAAGTTTAACAAAAACCATTGACGATGAGTCCGGATACTTTTTCTATACTACATCCCATGATTCATCTACCAAGTTTTATTTAAGTCCATTGGATGCCAAAATTTTATTAACCATATTTGAAAAATATTCTAATTTCCCTGCTGAATTAGAAATTAAAGTTGAAAATATTCATTATGGTGCGGTGATTTCAGAACAATTAATTCGTCGTTACAAATATATGAGTTACTTACCTTTAGGTACGGAGGTGGCATTCTTGGATATTGATTGGAAGGAAATTCCATTCTTAACTGACGAAGTTTATGAGAAATTTAAGACGGAATTAAAACAACGTCGCAGAGAGTTAAACATGAAGAAACAAAGAGAAGATCGAAATAAGAAATTGTACGAAGTTAAATTAGAAGAAGAAACTGCAGCTTTTTATAGAGCTGAGAATGGCGAATCCTACCCAACCTTCGAACATACAGAAGATTATAAAAACATTTTACATTCTGATGTGATGTTAGATACTCTATGGTCATCAAATACTGTAAATGGAAATATTTCTGATACCCAGTCTAAGAAGAAGGGATACAAACAAAACACCATATGGGGCACTTCAATATCTGTCATTCCTGATGAAAAAACGTCTCGAGAAAATGACGAATTTGCAGCCATGTTATTACAAAAGATGCATGGAGAACACACTGCTGACGATAGTGAAACAAGTACACCTGGTGCTGTGTCGATGGAAAGTGATACTAACACTTCCAGCCAAAGTGATCAAAATCTGGCAAGAAAATCTGGAAAGAGAGGTAAGAAAAAGAAGGGCAAAGTAGTCCTATTCAGTACGTAACAGTATATCGTTCTAGTGACTCTCTCTATACAACTAATACTTATATATTATTATCTTCGATAAGTAACATACTTCTCATAATTTTCTATGAAGTTATGTGTCAATTGCTTCTTTAGAACCAATTCATTTTCTTCTTCTTATTAATGGGTTGCCCGAATTTAACTTGTCATCTCGCGCTTTGTTCCTTTTCATTTATTTTGTTTCCTCTATAATTAACGAAATAATAACAATGTGTCGACAACTGAAATTTCAAATTAAATAATGAATAAATAAATAAATTGAAACAAGATTTGCAATCCTAAATAAAGGTACAAAGGAACATTTAAGGTCTCTACTCAATTCAATCGTTTTTTTGTGTAACATCAAACAGTTAACTCAAACTACATAAGACCATCCAAATACACAGCATCTTAATATGAGTGGTAAATTTGTTCGTGCTTCTAAATACAGACATGTCTTTGGTCAAGCTGCCAAGAGAGAATTACAATACGAAAATGTTAAAGTCACTAACAACGCTTGGGATTCTAATATCATCAAGACTAATGGTAAATATATCTCCGTGAACTGGAATGCCTCCGGTGGTGGTGCCTTTGCTGTTTTACCGATTGAAGAAGTTGGTAAGGCTCAAGATCAAGTCCCACTTTTCAGAGGTCATACTGCTCAAGTCTTAGATACTGATTTTGATCCATTCAATGAACAAAGAATTGCTTCTGTCTCTGATGATTCCAAGATTGCTATTTGGGAAATTCCAAAGGACTACTCTTTCAAAAACTATGTGGATGAAAATGGCGATCCAAAGGATGTCAAACCAGTTAAGATCATTTCTGGTCATTCCAGAAAAGTTGGCCACGTCTTATTTCATCCAGTGGCAAAGGATATCTTAGCCACATCATCTTTAGATTATACTGTTAAGATTTGGAATGTGAAAACTGGTGAAAATATCTACACTTTAAAACATCCAGATATGGTTACCTCCATGTCCTTCTCCTATAATGGTTCTCATTTAGCCACTGTTTCTCGTGATAAAAAATTGAGAGTCTGGGATATTAAAGCTGAAAAGATTGTTAGTGAAGGTGTTGCTCATCAAGGTGCTAAGAATCAAAGAGTGGTCTGGTTAGGTAATTCTGATAGATTAGCTACCACTGGTTTCTCCAGATTAAGTGATCGTCAAATTGGTATTTGGGATGCTTTCAACTTAGAAAAGGGTGATCTTGGTGGTTTTTACACTGTCGATCAGTCTTCCGGTATCTTAATGCCATTTTTCGATGACAGCAACAAAATCTTATATATCGCTGGTAAGGGTGATGGTAACATTAGATATTATGAATTCCAAAATGATGAATTATTTGAATTATCTGAATTTCAATCTACCGATCCTCAAAGAGGGTTTTCTGTGGCACCAAAGAGATGTGTTGATGTCAAAAATAATGAAGTATTGAAATGTTTTAAAACTGTTGTTGATCAAACCATTGAGCCTGTTTCATTCTTTGTGCCAAGAAGAGCTGAAGAATTCCAAGATGATATTTATCCAGATGCTCCATCTGATCAACCAGCTTTAACCGCTGAGGAATGGAGCTCAGGTAAAGAAGTCGATGGTCCAATATTGATTAGTATGAGATCTATATATGAAGGTACCACTCCAAGTTTCCATGAATCTACCAAGGCTGTGGAATCTAAACCGGCTCCAAAGAAGGAAGAACCGGCCCAAAAGAAGGAAGAACCAAAGAAAGAAGAGTCCCTTAAAGTGGAAAATAAAGCTAGCCCAGTCCCATCTCCTGTTAACAGTGGTACTTCTACTCCAACTACTTTAAGTGATAGCTTGAAATCTAGTGGTTCAGTGAATAAACTATTACAAAAAGCTACTGACATTGATCAAGATAACGCAGCTGAAGACCCATCTAAGGATACATCTGGCTGGGATGAAGAAGATGAAAAGCCTGCTCCTCCAGAGGAAGTGTCTGTTTCTACCACCTCAACTATCGAAACCGCAGTTAAAGAAGAAAAGCCAAAGGATGTTAAACCTGAACCAACTTCTATCGCTACTGATATTTTAAATAAAGAAAAAGAAAAGCCAAAGGAAGTCGTTAAAGGAACTGCCAAGCTAGCAAAAAAGGCTGTTTCTGAAAAGAAGGAAGAAAGTCCAACTCAAGCTCCGGTAGCTCCAATAACCGGTTCTCCCGCTACCAGGTCTTTAGGTTTGAAACAATCTGTTGAGACTTTATCCACTTTAGTATTAAAATTGGAACAAGTTGTTGAAAACTTAAGTGCTGCTAACATCGAAAAGGATGAACGTTTAGAAGCTCTTGAAAAGAAGATTGAATCTTTATTACAAAAATAGATGTTACTTTGATGATTGTATCATCATCTCTTTTCTTTTTCCTTATAATGACTATAATCTAACACACCAAACCTTTCCAATTGTAACAAAAACTTTTATATTAAAGATGATAAGTAATGTATACATACGTTCAAAAATCATATGACAATTATATTAATGATGTAATATTAATAATATTATAGCGAGAAATGTCACTATAATCCTCATTCTGTAAAAGTACCCTATCTAACTTTATTTTGTGTTGCAACGCCATACTTAATTTTTTAGTTTTTTTCAAAGACGCGTAAAAACTTTTCGTTTTATAATCCATCGATTTGAAATAAAGAACCTTTAACACAAAGAACAGTGTAATTGATCTTTGTTAACAGAACAGAAATAGTTCGATAAGACGTATTACTCTATTGACATCGACAAGTGAATATATACTAGCAACACCAAGGTGAAGCTTGAATTTTTTGTTGCCTTCTTTTTATTATCTGTGTAATATACTTTATATATACTATACCTTAGTGAAATTCACTCCGATTTCATTATAGTATACAAATATTTACACATTTGACAATAAATCCTACTGTCATTCCTTTGCATTAACTTCAATTGCGTAATAATTATAAAAGGCTAAATATAACAAGAAATGTCTTCAGACATTACACTTAGTGGAGATCTGATCCAAAGAGCGAAATCTTATACCTCCATTATTGAAAAAGTTTACGCAGGAAGTAACCAAGATATAAATGAATCTCAATTATTGGGAGAACTATTAAAGTTACTGTCTGAAGTTCCACCAGATTATCATCTTTTCTGTGATCCAATTATTAATCCTATCTCAATCTTTTGTTTAACGATCTTTTCCTTCAATGAACAAGATACGGTCAATTGGATTAAAAACAAATTTAACCCAATATTAAGTAAATGTGAGAAATGCATTTTAAATTTTACCCGTGGTAAATGTAATATGTTACAACATTTTGCTATTCAGAGAAACGTTCCGCATGAGCATGTATCCAAATTCAATGATATTGTCTGTCAATGGAGGACCAGTTGTTTGTTCCCAGTCTTACAAAATATTAAGATAATCAATGACAAAACAGTTGATTTAACCACAGAATTAGAAATGACAATATACGAATCAATTTGCAACCCTCACATGCTAAGGTTGGATAAGAATTTTAAAAATTATTTTGATGTGATCTTCAAATACCTATACAACAGCAAGAACAAACTACTGGATTTTAACGATCCTGATGGATTTAATGTTTTTGTTCCAGGTATAATATATTGTTGGTGTGAGGGGTCCCAAGAAGAAATTAATTGGTCCAGAGATTTTTTAAAAAATTTACATCAGAATAATGTTACTATAAGCGCTACTTCTTTAACAGCTGATATTTTGCAAGAAGTTTATTTTCATCTATTATTTATAGAGAATCCAGCTAACTGGAATGAAATTATTGTCTCGCAGTTTTGGATAAGGTTTTACCCCATCTTTAAGTTATTCGAAAAAGATGTATTTCTGGAATACTTTGTTGTACCTAAAAATATAGAATCATTGAAACAAAATATTAGATATCCAATTGAATCCATCTTTATTTTATGGTATAATCATTTAGTAAAACAGTACAATGATAAACCTTTAGATTTCTTATTGAGAATACTGAAAATGTTTTTGCATAAGTTAGGATCCGATTTTTGGAATAAGATTGAACCCTATTCATTCCATAGCATTCTAGACACAATTTTCGAAAGAGATACTTTTGCAAAGAAACTACTTAGAATTCAAGATGTACCACTTCCTAATAATGAATTAGACCACATTTTTGCATCTGGGTCTGTATCTGACCTTCTGTCATGGACATTACCATTCTACCAATCTTTATCAACCTCTAAAAGAATCCAAATGGTTAAGAAAGTGTCGATTTCATTTCTAAGAGTGATTGCAAATAATCCTAGTCTAAAATCACTCCCCAAAGCATGTCTTATGAATTCATCCACTGCATTGTTAAGTCAAGTCCTAACCATCACGAAAGAGGAACGTTTTCAACTTTATCACAACGAGGATTTCCAAACAATACTTTTTACAAAAACTGATTCAAGAACTCTTTTAAATAATCCTTTAATTCAAAATATCATGGTTGCATCAGCTACCGACCCTTCTGGGTTTTACCCTGGGTTAGGTGCGGCTTCCTCTTCTGTTGCCGAAGCTTCAATGACTATTATCACAAAATGTATCGATTACGATATTTTGTTATTGTGTCAAAGGACCTATAAATTATATGCTGGTAAAAGCATCAGTGATTTACCAATGCCTTTGACATTGTTGGAAAATACTACCGCAAAAATGGATTTGCGTTCTTTTACTAATGGTCCACTTTTAGCAAAAGAACTTTTGGTATCGTTGAGAAATGTAAACGGTTTGTTACCTGTTCCTGGAAAATCACCTACTGTAGAAAAGCATAACGCAACGGTTGCTAGCTATATAGCTTATGCTACTAAACTTATTGAAAAATTCACAGATATATTGCCAAAACAACTTTCATTAATTTTAGCCGAAAAGGAACCCTCTCTTGGCTTTTGGTCTTGTATTTTTTCTTCTAATACCCAATTATACCAAGCTGCAACAAATATTTTATATGATACATTTGATGTTGAAGGTAGATTGGAAGGTATCCAATTTATTCTAAATCATTCATTAAACAACCAGTTGACATCAATAAATAATGTTCTTAAACAGCTTATTAAATGTGAATTTTATGAACCATGCCCAAGGGCTGTTAGAGTTTTGATGGATATTACAAGTGCTTTTGCTGATCCAATTGGCGGTATTATGGCGAATTATTCTACTCTAAAAAATGCAGAAACAGATAAGGCTGTTGCCAAATTTTGGCAGTATTCCTGGTATTTTATGGATACCATATATCGTTGCACACTTACCTGGGCATCTAAATACGATTATTCCGAATTAGAAAACTTTACAAAAGATACTTTGGAATTAAGCAGATCACTCGTTTCTTCTTATAGAGAAATTTCTGACATTTTAGGTAAAACTGAAGTTGATCTTTTCGATTGTGTACTAAAAACTTTCAACAACATGTTGTATTGGTTACGTTTAAGTGATGAAGAATTATTAGACTCTTGTGTTAAATTAATTATTGCAACGGCAGATTTGGCTCAAGAGAAAAATATTAAATTTGATGACACATTAATAGAACAGATGGCTAAATATGCTTCCAAGTCTAGAAAGTTTTCAAATAAATTATCAGATACCCAAACCTCTGAAATCTTGTCGAAAGCGAAATTATTTAATTCTGATATAACTAATCGTGTGATAGAAGAAGCAGAAACATACCACAAAGAAAAAGACATGCTGAAACTTAAAGCAAAAGGTTCTGCGAGCCCAACTCCTTCTCAATCCCCGATTGAAAGTAAGGCTGATTTCTTACAAAGAAAGGCGCTTTCGTCTTCTATTATGGGAAGACCCAAACCGGCACAACCCAAGATTACTTCATTTGGGAATTTCCAATCTACCGATATTTTGTCTAGACGGTCAGCTCGTCCTGTTAAGCCATTGTCAAGAATGGAACAGGCCAGGAGACAATTACTTAATAATAGGGTAGTCCATCCACCAAGCACATCAGTGTTTCATACTAAACAGACCTTGGCTAAGCCCAAAAATGAGGATTTGAGTAGTGATGAAAGTGATGCCGAAGTTGATATCCAAAGTGCCAGAGAGCTATTTGCTTCTACTAAACATAAGGATAAGGGAATTGAAATTCTAGATGTAAATGGGAAGGCTCTTAAGAAAGATACACTTGCTCAAAGAAAGAAGATGGAAGAAGAAAATATGAGAAAGAGGCTTAATGTTGACTTGAATCCTTTATATGAAACTATTCTACAATGGGATTACAACAGAAATAACGAATATCCGACTGATGATGGTATTGAAAAGTATTCTGATATTCCTGATGAATTTACTTCTAGTGAGCAATACCACAGAATTATGAAACCGTTACTTCTTCTAGAATGCTGGCAAGGTCTTTGTTCTGCGAGAGACAGAGAAGATAATAATCCTTTCAGTATTGTAGTTGGTAATAGAACTGCTGTGTCAGACTTTTATGAGGTTTATACGTCAGTTCCAAAGCAAATGCTTCAGAAGGGTGGTATCAGCGAATCAGATTTAATTGTTTTAGCATATTTACCTGATCAGCAACGAGGCAGTAGATTAACCAGTGATAATTTTAAGGCCGCTACTCATACTTGTCTTGCCAAGGTTCGGAACATTAAATATACTAAGAATGAGTCTGCAGATCTAACACTAAGAATACATAGAAATCACAAGTTCTCGAAGTTCTTGACGTTACGTGCTGAAATATTTGCTGTTAAAGTTATGCAGATGACTACGGTGGAAAGAGAATTTCAAACCTTGGAAGGTCTAGAATATTACAATTTAGTTAATCAAATTTTATTAGCGAAATGCTTACCGCCTCCACTAGTTCCTCCTGAAGAAATTGAAAAAGTGAAGACCAAGTATAAGTTAAATCTGTCACAAGCAGAGGCCATAATAAACAGTGTAATGAAAGAAGGTTTCTCTTTAATTCAAGGTCCGCCTGGTACTGGTAAAACTAAGACTATCTTAGGTATCATCGGATACTTTTTATCTATTGTAAGGGCACAACCTTCTAACATTATTAAGGTGCCCACGGCTGATGCTTCCACTCAAACTCTAGAACATATGCTAAAGAAACAAAAGATTTTAATTTGTGCACCTAGTAATGCAGCCGTAGATGAAATTTGCTTACGTTTAAAAGACGGGGTTTTGAATACTTCTGGGGTTATGTACAGACCAAATGTGGTCCGTGTTGGTAGATCAGATGCTGTAAATGCTGCTATCAAAGATTTAACTCTAGAAGAACTGGTGGAAAGTAAGTTAGGTGAAAAAAGTTACGAATACACTCATAATCCTGAACTAGACCGTAAGTTCAATGATGCTGTTAATGAAAGAAGAAAGTTAAGAGCAAAATTAAATGCGGAAGATGGTTTACCTTCGAGTACCCTGTCAAATGATGATATTGCCAAATTACAATTGGACATCCGTCAATTAAGTAAGGTCCTTAATGAATTAGGTAAACAACGTGATGAAATTCGCGAAAAAAATTCTATTACCTATAGAAGCAGAGACCTTCATAGGAGAAATGCTCAAATGCAGGTTCTTGCTGGTAGCGATATTATTTGTTCGACTCTTTCTGGTTCCGCTCATGATGTATTGGCTACTCTTGGGATTACATTTGATACCGTAATTATCGATGAAGCTTGTCAATGTACTGAATTGTCATCAATCATTCCTCTTCGTTATGGTTGTCAACGTTGCATTATGGTTGGTGATCCTAACCAATTACCTCCTACAGTTTTGTCTGGTGCCGCTAGTAATTATAAATACAACCAATCTCTTTTCGTGAGGATGTCTAAACATAGTGAACCATTCTTGCTAAATGTTCAATATAGAATGCACCCAGATATCAGTAGATTCCCATCTTTGGAATTTTATAATGGAAAGTTAAAAGATGGTCCAGATATGGATGTCATCAATAAACGACCATGGCATGAATGTCCTCCTTTGACACCATATAAATTTTTTAATATTGCCACTGGTCAACAAGAGAAGAATATCAAAACGATGTCATTAACCAACAGCGAAGAAGTCAGAGTTGCTATTGAACTGATTGATTTCTTGTTTAAAAGATATGAAGCTAAAGTTGATTTTGCTGGTAAAATTGGTATCATCTCGCCTTATAGAGAACAGATGCAGAAGATGAGAACTGATTTCGTGAGACATTTTGGTGGGATGATCAATAAATATATTGATTTTAACACCATTGATGGTTTTCAAGGGCAAGAAAAGGAAATTATCGTTATATCTTGTGTAAGAGCAGACGAAAACAACTCTAGTGTTGGTTTCTTAAAAGATTTTAGACGTATGAATGTGGCTTTTACAAGAGCCAAAGCCAGTTTGTGGATTTTGGGTCATGAAAGATCTTTAGTTAGAAATAAACTTTGGAACCATCTTATTACCGACGCTCATAGCAGAAAATGCGTAGAAGAAATTCAACCAGGTTACTTTAGAGGGATGCAGGCATATGCTTCTAGATTTGAGAGAAGTGGTGTGAAACATGGCAATGACGAATCTGACCATTATGATCCGTTAACAACAATATTTGGGTCAACAAAAAGAAACAAGCTTGAAGAAATCGTGGATAAACCTTTGAAATCAAAGAAACGTGAGTTTGATGACATAAAGGGTGATGATCTCGATGATAAAAAAAAGAAAAAGAAGAAAAAGAAAGATAAAGATAGAGGTGAAAAGAGGCCAATGAAATCCAACTTAGAAAAGAAAGAAGGTCGTCATTATTTAAAATCAGAAGGCTCGCAAATTCCAGCTGGAACAAAGAAGAAGTCATCAATTTTTGGTGGTACCACTTTAAGTGATGATATGGTTAATCAAAAACCTACAATAACTAAAAAGAAAGCCAAAAGTAAGTTTGCAGAGAAGCACATCTCCTTCTCTGATGATATCACATATATTTCAGATGCACCATCAAAAAATGTTGATACTAAGAAAGCAGGTACTGAAAAGAAAATAAAGTTGTCTTCTATCTTGTCTAAATCCAAGAAAAATACAGAAGATGATGGAGACGATGATTATAACCCAGCCGATTACGTTTCTCAGCAAACTAAGTTCGAAACTGCCAACCTGAAAAAAACTAAGGTTAAGGTTGATGAACTTTCCAGTGATTTGGTGTCGTTTGGATCTCTTGACCCTGAAGTAAAATCAGCAACCCAATCAACTACAGATAACGATACTGTTTCAACCAGTCTTGTTAGTATTGAAGCAGGACCTCAAGATGACAGGAAATCGATTCCGCATCGTCCATCTCCACTATCTAGACCTAAGGAAAGGAGAAGAACGTCGTCAAGTCTTTTCATTCCAAAAAGAAAACCACCGCAAAAACATTGAACTATAGATAATAGCATAAATAAAATTTTATTTACCATTTGCATATTTAATAATAAAGAATATATTTTTACATAGTATTATATAAAGAACATGTCTATTCGTTCTTTTTGTTAGTAGTATGAGATGTTGACTTTGTGTAGTCATGAGAAATTCCTATTTTTGGAGGTGATTTACCAACGACAAACGGCGCTGAAGTGTTGGTAATAGGATTTATATGGAAAGTTGAATGTATCTTATATGTTTTATCTCGATTTGAATTATCATCTTTGTTTTCAGATGTCTGACTTATTTGCGTACGCTTTGGGGAAAGTTCTTTACATGCCATCTTTAAACTGTATATTTCATCATCAATCAACTCTTTAATTTTGACATTTTCTGTGTATCTCAATAATGATTCTAGATAATCAATTTTTATACTAATTTTTTGAATTAATTTTGACGGTAGAATTGTTTGATCCATAGCAAGTACTTGATTAAGATAGTCTTCTAATTCTTCTAAATTTGTTACACAATCTTCCCATAATTTTTTATCGGCTAATAATTTTGAAGAATTACTTTTCCTATGTGTCAACTGATCCTTTAATTCCTTTATCTTCAAATCAATGAATTCATCGGAATGATTAATTATATCTCCATTCTCTTCCTTCAACTTTCTTTTACGTTGCTCATTCCAGTATAGAGATAGATGGAAAAGCTTTTGGCTAATAGGTACTCCAACGTTAGAAGGCAATACTAATCCACATTTGTTTAGTAGGTCATTTATATTGGTTTCAAGCGAGTTTAATTCATGATCAAATTGCCTTTGTTGTAATTTAATGTAACCAAGCTTTTGTCTTCGTTCTTTCTCTATAAAAGAAGCGTCCTTCTTCAAATTATTCATTAAGGTGTCTAAGGCTTTAATTTCATTTTGAATTTCATTATATGATTCATCTAATAAATGCAATGCTTTTTTGGTTTGAGTTCCAGTTAGCTCAACATCATCATTTATCACTTTAGAGTTATCGACATCATTTGTTGGCTCCTGGGACAAAGATGTATTATCTATTCCTACCATCTCAATATACTTGTTCATTTTATATCTGTATGATGTTTTTATTTCAATAGAATTACCGTTGGATGGTTGAGATGCTAAATGTTCTTTTTCAATTACTTCAGTTGTATAGTTCCACTCATTTTGCTTCCTTTGTAACTCATTTTGTCTCTGTTTCATCTTGCTTATGGAAATCTTGGCTTTTCTAAGAAAATCAATATCTCCTTTAATCTTTCCATCATACGAAATTAACATGTTATTTAGAACATTAAAGTCATTTAAACACACTGTTATATCATGTCTAATATTATTTAGAGATAGATTATCTTTAATCTTCTGATTTGATGAATTATTGTTATCATCTCCCAATAATGCTATTTTGTGCACTTTTACTAAATGATCGAATAACTGATCAATTTCTACTTGTTGTTGTAATATTTCTTCCAATTCCATTTCATAATATTATAAAGTATTTTAATAGTACTCAGTATTTCTAGTGACCTTTACCCATTACTTAACAATTTAATCTTTAAATAGTGTTTAACTTCCCTTTGAACTAAAATTCTATATTTTTACTCTTTCAATATAAATTTTAAGAAATATTCAAAAATTTAAAAGCTCATCGCAAATTTGAATTAAAGTTGAATAATTACCGAAGAGACTTCTAAGTTCACTTTTATAAATACTATAAGGATTCCAGGACATTAAAGTAACATCTTTATACCACTAATAAACCCATCCAAGAATAAAATTAAAGGAAAAATGTCTGAATACGATGAATATTTAATGGTTCAAGCTGAATCTGGTCAACCAAATTTAATGTTTGCTGATGAAAAGCAACAAGCTCGTTTTGAACTTGGTATTTCCATGTTAGTTCACAGTTGGGATGCTTTAGACATTGCTGTCATTAATCAATGGGGTGGTGTTGAATCTTCTGATAAAAGAGATTGGATCAGTGGTGTTATCGTTGACTTATTTAAAGATAATAAAGCTGTCGATGCTCCATTAATTGAAGAGACTTTATTATATGCTATGTTAGATGAGTTTGATACTCATGTTGATGATGGTACTGCTCAACCAGTTGCCAACAACATGATTAAATTATATGATGAATGTAGTCAATTAAACTTTAATAGAGTGGAAGATTTATATACTAAATGGTTAGAGAAACAAAAGAATGGTCCAAGTAAAGAAAGATATGTTCAAGTGGATGAAGTCACTAGTGATGAAGATGAAGAAAAAGATGATGATGATGATGATGATGGAATGGACGTCGATATGGAACAAGAAATACCTGCTTTGGCTACTAAATCAGAACCTGTTGTCGATGATGATGGATTTGAATTAGTTCAAAAGAAAGGTAAGAGAAGACATTAAATTATATGAGATATTATAGAAGTGTGTACAGTATTATGAATATTATTATTATCAATTAAAATTTAATAACTTACCAAGAAATAGAACTCTGTAATTTCCATTAATTATCAAATATTATTTTTATTTTATCTATAGATATTTACATAATATTCATACATGAGAAACTGTTCATTATAAGAAAAAAAAAAATAGATGCATAGTCGTATTACCTAGTAATACCTTCTAATGGGTCTCATCAAAGATTCACTATTAGTTGAAATATAGGGTCCATTATCTTCATAACTAGTATCAACAACATTAGAGAATTTAAACTTTTTCAACAAAGAAGATGTCATATCAAGGAAGGATAACTCTTCTTTTTCCTCCTTCTTTACTGTAAATAGTTTAATTTTGGTATTAACCCAAATATTATCTCTAACTAATTGTTCATCGGGTGAAACTTTGTATAAATCAATTGGATAATTGAATGTATTTGAAGTATCAGGTTGAATCTCATCATCGTTATCATCAATTTCTTCCTTTATAGTAGTATCATTTTCTTCATCCCCTTTATGGAAGTTACTCCATGAGAACTTAAAGAATCCAGAAGATGATGATGCAGAAGTAGATAATTGGTGTTGTTGAGTATTATTATTATTTGTAGTGGGTTTTTCATTATCATTATTATTATTGTTGCTGTTGTTATCTTGATTGAAAAAATTTAGTATAGAACTATTATTACTTTGAGTTCTAGATAAGTTTGAGTTATTTGAGGACCACCTCTCTAAACTTGGTAATAAAGGTGATGAAGATAGGCTTGCTCTGTTATTAGTATAATTATTTGTATTTTCCATTGACACCACACCAGATAATCTTTTATTTTGTGGTGTTGTTTCATTAGTTTTAATATCAGATTTATTTGTGTCGGTAATGGGGTTGGAATCACCAATAATATCAGATTCATATTGATATGGATAAGAATGAGAATTGAAAATATCTGTCCAGCATAATTTATATACCCATTCTTTAAACCCATTATCATTAATAGAGAATTTAATACCATCATAAAATTTTGTATTAGTTAAATAAATTGGTAATTGTGAATTAATCTTTTCATTTAATTTTGGTTTAAAGACATCAAATTTTTTCAATAAGATTGTAAATTCAGAATTTTTCTTTGTCTTTGGAATTTCTGGGAATTCTAGGATAAATAATTTAATTATTCTAGTTAATAATTTTAAATCTTGATAACCTGTCCAATATTTATTATCAGTTGGGTCAATAGATAAATTTTGTAATGATTTTAATTTATAGTTTTCATTTAATCCCAATGGCCAGTGTGTCTTAAAAGTTGTATAAATATATTTATCATTAATGAAAAGATCATTAATATAATCTGAATGTTCCCAAATTTTAATTTTTTTCTTATCATTATCATCATTATTAGGATTATTACTTAATGTTGTGTTAGTAGTGTTAGTATTCATATTTTCATTGGTTGAAGTTTCCTCATCTGAAGAATATTGGATTGTCTTATTGAATATTAATGTTTGATTATTTGGTGTAAAACTTTCATTACTATCACTTGATAAATCTGAATTATTATTATTGGTGTTAATTGGGGTAGTGGTATTAGTAGTAATTGGAGTACAACATTTTTCATTATTTAAATTATTTGTAACTAAATCATGTTCATTTAATTGAATCATAAATTCAATTTTTTTCAAGTTTTGAATGGTTTCAAACTTGTTGAACATATAATCATTTAATTTTGTTGGATTATTGAAAATAATTTTACTAATAAATGATAATGAATCTTTAATTTGAAATAATAAATTTTGATGCCTAGTTAATAAAAAGATTAAATTTTTGGATTGATTATAATTAAAATTAATAAATTTTAAAATTGATCTAATCATTAATGCTAATTGATCTAATTTCCATGATGGTAAAGATAATGATTGTGATCCATTTAAATAAATTTCATTATTACCAAATGATGATAAATATGATTTAATTGACATCTTTGCAAAAAGATTTAATAAAGCTAAAGCTGCATTATATGATAAGATATCATTTGATTCATTATTATTATCAAAATTTGATGTTGAAGATGATGCAGATGATGATAATGGTGTATTACCGTTATTTTCAATATTTATAATATTATTATTAATTGGTAAAATATTATAAATAATTTCAAAATTAAAATTATTTGGTATTAAATTTTGTTTTATTAATTTAATATTCCAATTTGATAAATGAATGATGATAAAATCTCTATAAGTTAATGAATTAATATTATTTAATTCTAAATTTGATAATTTGAAAAAATTTGGTAATTTATTTGTGTAATAATTAATTGAAAATGTTGTTAATAATTTGTATAAAGTTAATTTTTCATTTAATAAAATCATTGTTAATGTATAACATAATGGAATTAAAGTTGATTTATATTTGGGTATATTGGAATAATATTTAATATAATAAATATTGAAAATAATAAATTTATTTGCAAATTTATCAATAAAATAATTTTTAAATTTGGGATTAAATTGGATTAAAGATTTTAATAATAATAAATATTGAATTAACAATTCTGGAATATCAGGTAAATTTGTTGTATCATTATCCGATTGTGAATTTGTATGAGTGTTATTATTATTGGAAGTATTTTTATCATTTGGTATAGATGGATTTGAATAATCATTTGTGGAATCTAAATTTTTATTAAAAGTTAATGGATTTAATTCAATTTCGATACATTTATCAATTGGATATTTAAAAATTTTGGTAAATGATGAGACTAATAATTTAAAATCAAATTCTCTTTGTAAAAAAGTTGATATGAAGAGTTTTATTATTGGTGAATTTGAATTTGTGTTTGAATTTGATAATATTATATTTATAAATTGTATACCTGTTTGAACAAGTTTTAATTTTAAATTAATTAAATTTTTATTATCTGTTGAAATGGAATCATCAATTTTTTTCAATTGATTTAATTGATTATTATCTTTATAATATGTTGAAATTGATGATAAATTTAATTTAAAATTATTTGCAAATAATGAAGAGATATTTATTATGGAAAGCAACAATTTAAACAACATTGGATCATTTGATTGAGAAATTATTTTTAAAAAAATATTTTTTTGTGAATACAGTTCATTTGAAAGAAGTGTAATCCATAAATTTAAACAAATTAATCTATTTGAATCTAAATGTGGATATTGTCTTAATGTAAAATTATCCTTTGTACCAATACCATTTTCCCATAAAGTTTCAATATCATCTGAGTTATAAATTGTGAAACCTTGCACAAAAGATAATTTTAATAAATTATCAATAATTAATGAACCTAATGAGATTGAAGGTAGGGAAGTGATATTATTATTTTTTATAATAAAATTTTCATTTAAATTTAATATAATATCCCATGACTCGTCATTCCATATGAAATCATTATTAATATTATTTGAAGAATAATAAATTGGTAATAAATTAATTAATAGATAAATAGATTTTTGTAAATTACATTCAATATCCTTTGTTAGGATGTTATTTGATAACATTTTAACATGTAATATAAAATTCAATATGACGAATCTTAATAAATTTTCAAAATTTTGATGGTTACTAGATATGATATTGTATAATATAGTTTTATTAATTGTTGGTATTGATAATAATTCGATATAAAATGGGTTAAATATCGATACATCGAGATTATCGAGATTATCGAGATTATCGAGATTATTATCAAAAATTGTATCAATTATAACATTTGGATCAATATTATCATTAAATAATCTTAAAATAGGTTTATTAGGCGATAATAAATGATTTAGATGTAATTGCCACCCCTGATTTAATTTTGAATCAGTATTGCCCATTTCTCCTTGTGTTTGTTGATTTAGTTTGATTGAATACTGTTTGTGTATAGTTAAGTTTAATGCTTTGAATATTTCAATGAAAAAAAAAAAGTGGTAATATAAAAAAAAACCACAATATCTGAATATACGGGGTGAAATAGTCGAGTATAATAAAACATAATATAATATAATATAGTATAACTAATCAAAAAGATAAATCTATCTATAAATGTATGTATTATATATCAGAGATAAGATTTAATATCTTCTCTTACCATTAGAATATATGACTTCTTCTTCTTCTTCTTCTTCTTCTTCTTGTTCATTACACATTTGGATATCTTGGTCTGTATTGTTGTTAGTTGTGGTAGTAGTAGAATTATCAAGTGTTGTGGTAATAGTAGAATTAGCAATTGATGTGTTCTCGAAGGTACTATTATTTGATAATGGTGGCGATGTTGGGTTGAATTGTGGTACTATCAAACCAGCATAATTTTTAATATTGTCATCAATATTCAATGAAGCATTATTTAAATCCGATTTTTCTCTATTCAATAAAGTATACCCTTGATCCACACGTTGTCTAATTCTCATGCCGACAGTGGCTAGTTCATTTGACATATAATGTGGATTTGAACTATTTGTATTGATATACTTACTATTCAATGGATCACTAATTCTGGCCATTTCTTGACCCATCTCGCCTACACCATATGATGTTTGTCTCTTGCATTGTTGTTGCAGATCTGGCGGTGGTGTGGAGCGTTGCATACTTGTTTGTTTCTTTGTGTGTCTGTCTTTCTGTCGCTGTCTTCTCGAGAGATCGCTGGCTTCTATATCCACAGTCCTCTGGGCAATGTATCCGTTGTCAGGACAACCAGTTTGAAAATCTCTCCACTGCGCTGCACTGTAGATACAGTATACAATTTTTGTAGCACCCCCAGCACAAGCCACTTGTTTTCCACACACTGTGCTATTTGTTGCACTGCAAATAGCACACCCATCTTGTTACAGTATGGCGTGCGGAGTGATGTACCTGCTGAGAGACGGAGAGGCCGAGAGACCGAGCGTATGTCGAGCTTATGTCGAGCGTAGGGTGTGGTGGAGTGTAGTGAGTAGAGTAGAGTAGAGTAGAGTAGAGTAGAGCAGAGTAGAGGATATGTCGTTGTCTCCACTCTTATCACGCTTGTCGCCCTGTTATCTCCACTATCTCTTTTATCACATCTTATCTCCACTGTGAATATAATGATAGCAGCTCTTATCAAGATGTCAATTTGGAAAAAAATTACTTATCGGAGTTTGTTCTTTACAAGGGGTTGGTTGATTAATAAAATATGTTTATTAATAAAACATAATTATTTTATTAATTTAGCAAAGGGGTTAGCACGATCATATATATACTTATACTTGGTTGATTGAAGCTTTGAATCCTCCTCAAAACATCAACACAACAACACAATATGTCTCATCAATTATCATCACAAGAAACAATTGAATACGAAAAAAAATATTCTGCACACAATTACCATCCATTACCTGTTGTGTTCCATAAAGCCCAGGGGGCTCACGTTTGGGATCCAGAAGGTAAGGAATATTTAGATTTTTTAAGTGCTTATTCTGCAGTAAATCAGGGTCATTGTCATCCGCATATTATTAATGCTTTAATTAAGCAATCACAATTATTAACATTATCATCAAGAGCTTTCCATAATGATGTATTTGCTGAATTTTCAAAATTCATTACTGAATTCTTTCATTATGATATGGTCTTACCAATGAATACTGGTGCTGAAGCCGTTGAGACTTCATTAAAATTAGCTAGACGTTGGGGTTATGAAGTTAAAGGTATTCCAGAAGATAAAGCAATTATATTAGGTGCACAAGGTAATTTCCATGGTAGAACTTTTGGTGCAATTTCATTATCTACTGATTTAGAAGACTCCAAAAAAAATTTTGGTCCATTCTTACAAAACACTTCCTCATTTATTAAAGATCAACCAATTAGATATGGTATCATTGAGGATTTAGAATTAGCTTTCCAAAATCATGGTGATTTAATCGCTGCAATTATATTAGAACCAATTCAAGGTGAAGCTGGTATCGTCGTACCACCTCAAAATTATTTATCACAAGTGGCACAATTATGTAAAAAATATAATGCTTTATTCATTGTGGATGAAATTCAAACTGGGATTGGTAGAACAGGTAGTTTACTTTGTTCTGATCAATTTAATGTTCATCCGGATGTCATCTTATTAGGTAAAGCATTATCTGGTGGGGTCTTACCTGTATCTGCTGTCTTAGCATCTCGTGAAATTATGTTATGTTTCACCCCAGGTTCACATGGTTCCACATTTGGTGGTAATCCATTGGCTTCTGCCGTGGCCATTGCAGCTTTAGAAGTCATTAGAGATGAACATCTTGTGGAAAAAGCTGCAGAATTGGGGGATATCTTACATAATGAATTATTAAGATTACAAGATTTATCAAATGGTATTATCTCAGAAGTACGTGGTCTAGGTTTACTTACTGCCATTGTCATTGATCCATCAAAATTTAATAATCATACTGCATGGGAATTATGTCTTAAGATGAAAGAATTTGGTGTCTTAGCTAAACCTACTCATGATCATATTATTAGATTGGCTCCACCTTTAGTCATCTCTAAAGATGATTTATTAAAGGGTGTTAAAGCCATTGCTGATTCAATTGATGCTTTAAAAGCTTGAAATCAATACGTATATTTTTACATAGCTATTTAAAAAGTTTATCTATTCATATCATTAATATTGATTATTTTTTTTTTTTCATTATATTACACAACTTATATAAAGTCTACTCATCTTCTGGAGTGGTAATCAAAGTCACAGAATCACCACGAACAAAAACCATCTCACTGGAACGTTCATTACTTTGTAATTCACCATCATCTTTTAATTCATATATGGTTTCCACTGCATCACTTAATACAATGTTACAATGAGAATCAAAGGCTTGTAATGTACCGGTCATAGAACGTGCACCACGTAATTTAACATGGATTCTTTCGTCAAGGTTTAATTTTAATAAATCTAATGGTGTGTTACTGCTCATATTTTCTTTGTTATTCTTGTGTGCTTATCTATAGTGTTCAACTTTTGGTAGGGAACAACTTTGTTATTTTTATAAATTTTTCATTTTCAACTGTTTCTTTTTTTTCTTTCTTTATTGAAAATAAAGATATTATAACAATTTCACTCTTTAAACTTTGAAACATATCAAAAGATTATCATTTCCAAAGATATTAAACACAATATAACATATATTAAAGAATGGGTGGGACTACATCTAAGATTGTAGATGATCTTTTAGAAGATACAAATTTTGATCGTGATGAAATTGAAAGATTAAGAAAAAGATTTATGAAATTAGATAGAGATTCATCTGGTTCAATTGATAAAAATGAATTCATGTCTATTCCTGGTGTTTCTGCAAATCCCTTAGCTACAAGAATTATGGAAGTCTTTGATGCAGATAATTCTGGTGATGTAGATTTTCAAGAATTTATCACAGGTTTATCTATCTTCTCTGGTAGAGGTAGTAAAGATGAGAAATTAAATTTTGCATTTAAAATCTATGATATTGATAAAGATGGTTTCATATCAAATGGTGAATTATACATCGTATTGAAAATTATGGTCGGGAATAATTTAGATGATGATCAATTACAACAAATTGTAGACAGAACAATAATGGAAAATGATAAAGATGGTGATGGTAAATTGAATTTTGAAGAATTTAAAAATGCAATTGAAACCACTGAAGTTGCCAAGAGTTTAACTTTACAATGTGATATTTAAACAAAAAAACACTTTTGAAAAAAAAAAAAAAAATAAAACACAAGTCACATATATATAATATTCAATAATACCTTTTCAATAAACATTTTAAACTACATAGACCTATAATGATAATCAATTAACTTTTTGAACTGTTCTTCATTTAGAAACTCTATAAATAAATTACACTTAAATATTGCTATATATTGAGTATCTATGGTATTTACATATTAGCTTCAGAAGAAATTATAGTCTCTACAGTTTTCAATAATTCATCAGAGCTGTCATTGTTATTGTTAGAAGAAGATCTACTATAACTTGGGTTTTCTAATTGAATTTTAATTGCTTGATCTAATTGTAATCTTAATTGCTTAATCAAAACAGCATTCTTACACCATGTTCTCACTGGTAACCAATCATCAACAACAATACCAGGTGAATGATTATCACCATTAATATCATATGTGATAGGTCCACCAAATAGTAATAAAGATAATGTAGAAGTTGGTGTAATTTCTCTTAAAAATAATTTACTAGTGAAATGAGATGAATTGTATAAGACAAATGGAAATTTTAACATTGGATTCTTATTTGTATATTTCTCATTAATATCACTCATCTCTTCTAATGATTTAATTTCTTCTAAATCGACAGAATTTGAATGGAATAAAATAGAAGATGGATGAATGAAAGCTCTTGTCGAGGGAAATGTTTTATTTTCTTCATCTTGTTGTGGGAAAGGTTTCTTGTCGTCTTTATTCAATTCAAAGATCTTATCCACATATTCTTCATTTCTAATCCAATATTTAATGGCTTTAGCCTCGGGATCCTTTTCAATGGCACCAGATGCAGTGGCTAAATATTTAGCATCCGGTAATTCTACTCTTGCCACATTAGGATAATATGCACCAGTTAGGATCGCTTCCACTAACTCAATATTATGTTGGTTTCTATTAAATTCTATGGATTCACCTGGTTTATAATTAAATGGTAAGAATCCGATATCTTTCAAAATTGAATAATATTGTACTCTCGATGACATGATATCATTCATTCTATTGTATGATAATAGATTATCCTTCATAAATTGACGTCTCTTAACCCTATCATCGATTTGAAGGTACTCTCGAATGATTTGTACAGCAGCTAAAACATCACCTTTCGTCTTATATTGAGATAAAATCTTTTTAATCTTATCTCTATTCTCCATACCACTAATAAATGGTAACCCACCAATACTTAATAAAGATGCGGTTAATATACCAACGTCGGTAATACCAAAAAGGATACTATAAATTAACAGTTTACCATGTTTGCTATCCATGACTGGCATTAATGAAATGAAACGACCTAATTCAGTTAGTGCAAAGTCTTCTGAATCTAATAAACCCACAGTGGTAAGCATTCTTTCAGCTTTTTTTAGGGCTTTTAATGGTGGACATTCAAGACCGGAGGCTAAAAATTTAGTAACATTCTTAACACCCATTGCCTTCACAGAAATGTATAATGATTCCAAAGCAACACGTTTGATTTCAGGTGTTGGCATTTCGACCATATCTTCCTCATATAATCTTTTGGAAAATAATTTATACGATAAACCTTCTCTAACTCTACCAGCACGACCTCTACGTTGTTTAGCCTCGGCTTTAGAAATGAAGGACTCAATCAATCTAGTAGTGTTATCATTTGGATTATAATACATCGTCTTAGCTCTACCAGTATCAATAGTAGCAACACAATCATCAATGGTAATAGAAGTTTCAGCGATATTAGTCGAGACAACAACCTTTCTCTTACGTGGGTATCTTCTGAAAACCCTCTTTTGATCCTCTGGGGTTAAGGCAGAATGCAACGGTAGCACAACCAAATCATTTTCAGATTTTAAGCTTCTCAATAATTTACAACATTTATCAATTTCAGCAATACCAGGTAAAAAGATGATGATTGAACCATCATTATTTGCTTTTTCTAATTGTTGATCCACATGAGCAGCAACATCACATAACAAATCATAATTGATTTGACCTGATTTGAAGTAAAATGAATCTGCGTCTGGCTGTACGTATTGGCCATCAGCCACAGAGTCATCATCATCGTCTCCATCGTCAACATAAAAGTTATTGTTCTTGGTATTAGATTTCTTTTTAATAGTGAAATTCAAATCCTTTAAGATATCGTCTAAGAAAAAATCTTTAATTGGGAATGTACGACCTGTAATATGACATGTAGCTAACTTAGGGAAGTAATTCTTAAAAAGATCGACATTTACAGTAGCACTCATTAACACAATTTTCAAATCTGGGATCTTACCCATTAAATTTTTTAACAAAGTAACAACAAGATCAGTATCTAAAGAACGTTCATGAACTTCATCAATAACAACAATGGAATTGTTTAATAATGTTTTATCAGATTGTAAAATCCTAACCAAAACACCTGTAGTCATAAACTTAATTCTTGTGTTTTTCTTAGTCTTATTAACACCTCTAATAACATAACCAACTTCATCACCACACTCAACACAACGTTCATCAGAAACACGTTCAGCTAAACCAATAGCAGATATTCTTCTTGGTTGTGTACAAATGATATTGGTGGTCTTGGAATGTTTCATTAAAGAATCAAGCAAGAATTGAACCACTTGGGTAGATTTACCAGAACCGGTTTCACCAGTAATTAAAACAGCATCATTCTTTTCGATTAAATCTACAATCTTATCTTGCATTTGCCAGGCAGGAAGTTGGCTTCTAACCAATTGCATTCCTTGAAATTCTTTCGATTTAATTCTTTCTGTATATTGTTCTTGTGCAATTTTCAATTGTTCTGGAGATAAATGAGCATTTCTGGAAGAACGACTTCTATTAAAGTTCTTATCACCCTTGATTGAGCCTTCTTTTTTGGCAAAGCTAAAGTTGTAAATATCTTTCTCCGACAGAAGTGGGCCAGGATTGTTGATAATATTTTTGATATTATCCTGTAACCATTCAAAGATAGTGTAGACCATCATATCACCAACAAAACTGTTTTCTATAATGTAATCTAACAACTTTGTCATGATTTGTTGCTTGATATAGTTTGGTAATTTGTAAGTCTTATCAAAAGTGGAGACAATTATACCTGGTAAAGAATTTGGATAATTACGAGTTCTATAAATTTTTAATTTCAACTTCAATTTGACATCCAACACCATTGTATAGTTGGAATCTGGAACAATACTTTCAATTGAGTCTTCATAAATACTTTGTAAACTTTCCAATTCTTGATTCCAGCATTCGATGGATTCAGTTTCAGCCGTATTGTCAGCTTTAGGAAGCTTCTTGCACTGAGGATTGACTGATTCTGTTAAGATACGTGCTGCTTCATTTTCATTCATTCCGCATTGTTGTAAAGCAAATAAAACTTCATCTTCAGATGCACCGCATTCACTTAATCTGTCTACAATCATTCTTGTGACTAATGGAAGAGAAGATATCTCAACTTTATTTTTGGTATCCTCCTTTCTCTTATGGAAAAATACAGGTAAATCATCTTCTGGTAAATTGAATAAGAGAAATGAAAGTGGATCCCTATATTTCATTGCTTCTTTAACGTGTGCTTCTCTGAAATGAAACGAAAGTAACTTTTCTTTCAGTATTTCTCTTTCAATAGAATCCATTTCTCCAGAAACATGTAAAGAAGTCCAGTCAATCTGACTTTTGAGAGATGACTCGATTAACTGTCTTGTCGACTCATCTAAATCAATAAATGCGGCTCTCTCCCAAATTTTTCTAGGAAATCTGGTAACATGTCGAGAACTGACCTTTTCCATAGCTGACGATTTCTTAGCTTGGGCTGGTTTCCCAACTTTAATTTTACTATGATCCTTGTGACCGGATTTATGGCTCTTATTTGATGTTTGAATTTCAGTAGAAGAAATGACAATTGTAGTTTTTTGTTCCTTTTCTTGCTGGTTTACTTTGGCTTCTCTTTCCTTTTGTTTTTGTTGTTGAAGTTTTCTATCTTCGAGTAACATAGTAAATGGTTCAGAATTAAAGATACGTTCAGCATGGTAAGTGTCCCCATCACTAATTAATTTCTTTCTATAATCATCTAAAGCATACCATATAGTTTTGTGGTTTGGTGGTAACATCATATGTAAATTTGTATTATAAGCAATTCGACAAAGAGCAACTGTAGCAGCAAAATGTCTTGCTTCATTAGGGGTTTCTTGTGGCTCTGATACGCCTTCACGTTTAATCTTATCGTATGTTGGATCATTCATTCTCACATGTAATACTTCCTTGGTCTTTGGATCTGTATATGATAGTACAGCAACGGCTAACATACCTTTCTCACCCATCCTCTTCATGTCATACTCAACTTTATTCCATTTCCTCTTTTGACAGAATTCATGTAACAAAGTATGTGGTAATTTACCGGTCCAACTAGATGTCGAGGTTACTTTAGCTCTTTGCGCTTGTTGCTTAGCACGTTGTTCAGCTTTAGGATCAACTGGTTCCTCTTTAGCATTTTTACTTTTCTTCCCCTTCTTCTTTGAGCTGGATTCGTCCTGTTTTGACACAGCTGGGCTGGAAGATTTCTTCCCCTTCTTAGCCATTCTAGTTTGCGGTTGTGATTGAGGTGAATTTATGTCAATATAACCTTCCAATTGGTAATAGTCTTAGCGCTCATCGAAATCAGCATTATGGTTATATTTCAATTAAAATCTTAATTTTACCGAGAAGATATCGATTTTTTTCACCCGGACGATTTCTGAAAAATTCAAACTAAAAAAATAATAGAGAAACACAGTAAAGAATATGTTATATTGAGTTTAGAAAGTTTAACTTGTAAGGTTTAAAGCACTAGAAGAGGTTATACAGAAACCATTCCTAACACAATTAAGTGGAATAGACATAAGCTGTAAAAATGGTTGCCAGCAATGTGTTAGAAATATTAAGAACCCATTTGAAAAATGGTGAGAGTATCAAACTTTTAAATGAAAATAACGATATTGTTGATGATATTACACAAGCTAAAGATGCTGTCTTAACAAAGAATGATTCAACCAATGTGGCCACTTTGGTAAAGTTTGAATTATCCCAAGAAACCAATTTCTTAATTGATGATAAGCCAGTGGAATTAAGGGTAGTTCTTCACTGTTATATGCATAAGGATTCCAGTATTACTGATTATTTGGCAGATTGTCAAAAGAAACAATTGACGAATGTTTCTTTTCTTCAGAGAAATGATCTGATTGGGTGGTTAAGTGGTAATAATGAAACATCTCAATATTTGAAGAGTGTTGTCGACGAAGATGAGAAGAAGGCAGAAATCCAAAATGAAGCAGCCCAATCTCAAGATCAATCCTTAAAACAACCTGCTGCTAAAGTATCTACCGAAACTAGTATAGATGATAGTACATCAGATCCAATCTTAGCTGAAGCTTTAAAACATGAACGTCAGTTATTAGATCATAATTCAAGTTTAAGAGGTACTAAATCTATTGATTTTGGTTATCTAATTAAAGATGCCGAATTAAAAATTGTTCAATCTATTAAATCATCTATGCGTGGTAAATCTGCAAATGGTCATGTTTCCAAGAATGCTTCAGCTCCACGTAAGAGATCTGTTCAACATAAGGATCCAATCATCTTAATTCCATCTGCTGCCTCATCTATTATTACCATTGCCAATATCAAACAATTTTTATTAGAATCAAATTATATCAATCCTCGTGAGATTTCTGTATCATTAAAAGATGATTTAGTCACTTTAGAAAAGAAATTCGACAAGATACATAAACCAATAAGATTCCTTGTGGTGAACAATACTAGAATGTTTACTAAGCCAGAATATTGGGACAGGGTTGTTGCCGTTTTCACTACTGGTCATGCATGGCAATTTAACAACTATCAATGGAATACTCCACAAGCATTATTCCAACATTGTAAAGGTTACTATTTCTATTTCAATGGTGAAGAAGTTCCACAACATGTTCAACAATGGAATGTTCAAAGAGTTGAATTAGACAGAAATAGAAGATTTAAGGATGTTGAAATTGTTCGTTTCTTCTGGAACAGTTTGGAACAAGAATTACTAAATAGAGGGTTTCACTAGTTATTAAATAGTTGTATAATAGTAAAAAAACAAGAATGAATATTAAATCTAATGAATCATTAATAGTTTATATTGTAATATTATGACGTTTATTCGTGAATAGAGGGGATATATAATATTTGCTATCTAAAAATTGTTTTTGAAGTAATATACCCCACTCATTTGTTCATCAATTACTAAAATTCCGTTATCTATACAAGACTGAAGGATTTCCCCAATAATTGAAACTGTCCAAGCGGCATTTTGCCTTTTTACGGTTTCGTCATTATCCGTCTTTTCTGTATCATTTGCCATTTCATTTAGCGTTTGAGTAATTTTCAACACATCAAGACCACCATCTTTAGTTAGTATTTTTAAAATTTCTTTTTGAATAAAGTCGAATGAGTTAGTGGTAGCCAGACATAATATTCGTTTGTTCAATTTGATCAGTTTCAAATCGTCTAGACCTAACTTGGGAAATCTTTGACAAGCATCTTTCAATTCTTGTGGTGATATTAATCCAGTACCAATTCGCATAGCTTTATTGTACATCGCATAGAAATCAACCAAAGGGATCAACACATTATTGTTAATTTCATTATCCTTAAACTCTATCATTGCGAAGTCATAAATTTCTCTAGCTATTTCATCAAGAAATAAGTCTTGATTCGAAAACTTATCACGATCAATTATCAAGTTTGATTGAGGCTGTTTGTTTAAATCTATTTTATTGATACCTTGATTCAATTTTAAATTCTTATCCTTCATCTTATATAATGTTTCAATGGACTCAGCTAAAGACATTAATTTATTCAAATCTTGTAGTGCACTTGTGAATAAAATATCATTATTCATCAACTGGGTTTCTCTATATCTTTCCAACCCATTAATACCCATGAATTCAATTTTCTTCTCAGAAGGCTTCATTTTTGAGTTTTCGATAATATTTATTACTTCTTCACTGGGTTTCACATCAATACCATTAATACTAGCCACATTTTGGTTAAAAATTCCCACCTTCTTCAAGTCATTGACTTCTTTAGCGGTTGCTTGTGCAAACAATGTTCCATCATCTTTTCTAAAACTAATTTGAATATATTGAGGTCGTATTAGGGAAACGATGTGTTTCTTGGAGGATGACTTTTCACGTTTCTGTCTTGGTAATTTTGTACCACAAACTTCACAAATCTTCATCGAGGGATGATTGAGAAATGTACATGTAGGACACGGGACCATTCTCGATTCAGTATTATGTGTTGTCTTATTTTTAACTATTTTTGTCATGGTATGTTTGATCGAATCCTCTGTCATTGTGAAATCCATTGGTATCCCACAATTATCACAAGCTGGCATTTCTGTGGATTCAATAGTGATTTTTCCATTAGATTTATTTTCTGCTTGACAAATTGGGCAAACCCAATCTGTACTATAATTATCATCATCACTTTCTCTAATATTAGGTGATTTCTCCTTGGATTGAGAGCTCTTATCCTGTACAGGGTTTAATTTTGGAGGTGATAAAAATAGAATCAATCTGGATGACCTCTTCAAAAAGCCAGGTTGATATTCCACTGATCCAATTTCATTTAAATCTAGTGCCACAGTCTCATTAATCGGAGAAGTATTATCTACATAAATAATCCGTTGGTTTGTTAAAAAGATTCTCCCATTTTGTTTACTTTCAATCCTTTCTTTACCTTCATATAACCCTACTGAATCACAGATGATAATATCATGTTCATTTTGTGATAGTAAGGGTCTCCCTGAACTCTTAGTCTTCACTGAATGGAAATAACTCATTGTATTCTTCTTTTCCTTGGAATTAAACAGAAATTTACAATTCCCTATTGTTCAATTTATCTACCCCACTACTCTTTTATGTAATATATATTACCAATATCAGTGTCAAATCAGCCCAACAAGAATCCAACTACCTCTTGAATCAACCTATTCTCACTAACACTACAGTATTATTTCACTATCAATTTCCTTAAAGCCTTAATTGGAAACTTGCAGTCACATGGATTACACGTGATGTGCCCCACCTGTCTCGAAGAAGAAAATTGATCTTCAAAATGAACTATCCAAGTATATGACAAGATCTGATATCAGCTCAAA
Source organism: Monosporozyma unispora (assembly GCA_003708525.3). NCBI lineage: Eukaryota > Fungi > Ascomycota > Saccharomycetes > Saccharomycetales > Saccharomycetaceae > Monosporozyma > Monosporozyma unispora. The sequence goes on along the minus strand of PPON03000024.1, from coordinate 122,138 downwards.
GAGGTAGTTAAAAGATGTCAGGGATAGACTAAAAACAAGACTGAGGCGTAATTGAATGTCTAGATTATTCATAGCAATGATACAATGTCCGCTCTAGGTTCTTGTGATTGTTTAATGGCTCTACGACCCAAAATGGCAGCTTTGAAAGTGTCTTTCTTTGTTTCAAAGCAAGCATTTTTTCTATAATTAGTAAACCAAGCCTCTTGAATTTTCGATGCTCTATGAGTTTAATATTGGACTGAATGTGGGCACAGAAGAAAGCTATATTGTTTTAGTAAGTCTGGGGTCCGAAGTCACTGCTGGGTGAGACATTTTAATACGTCAGACACGGATTTTAGACACATCAATATATTTGGGATATATATAACCAACTGATCAATTTTTAAATTGGATCGAAATATCAAGAAATATACCAAACGCGTCAAACAGTTCACAAACCAATATACAACTACACATTACAAGTGATGTCTAACGCTTTAGCTTTATTCTTTACAGCATTGTTTTCCTTTGCTGCCCTCATATTATCCTGTATTGCATGTGCAGGGTCCACCAAGAATTATTACCCATTGAATCATATTTACACCTCACAAGTTGATCTGACTAAAGTATCGATTAGTGATGTGATATCCAGTAGTACAGTGGCAGAAATTAGCTTTCCTGGGTATATTAATATAGGTTTATGGTCATATTGTATTGAAACTGCAAATAAGAGTGTTACAAGTTGTACCTCACCAAAAGGTATCCAGAATTTCAACTTGAAAGAGTTATTAGCTGATAATATTAACGATAATTCTATGCTATCTACTTTGGATTCTGCTTCTGTGTTATTACCACAAAGTATACAAGATAAGATGCCATATTTCAATGATTTAATTAAATGTATGTTCATTACTATACTAATTGGTATAGTATTATCTTTTTTAAACACAGTAGTTTGTATCATAAGATGGATTATTCATGCTAAATTTGTACAAGTCATTGGTGGAATGCTTTCATTCTTTGCATTTTTAGCATTATTAATCAGTGCTGGGTGCTGTGTTTCTGCTCTAGTGATTATTAGTAGAATACTAGATAAGAATGATACTTATGGTATTAAATTAAATTTTGGTCAAACTTATCTAGGTTTAGTATGGGGTGGTGTTGTTGCTGCATTCTTAAATTTCATCACATGGTGTTGTGTTAGATCTGTTAGACGTCCACAAGTCGCTTACATGTCTGAACCAATTGAAAAGAAACCGTTAATGTATTGAACCTGAAAAGAAAAAATACATAAATGTAACACTATATACCATATTTATACATTCATTCTAGTAGGCTTTTTAAAACATTAATAAAACAAGATTTAAATTTAAAGGATCTATTATTATTTAAAATATAATACAAAAGTCTTTTCTAAATAAACAAAGGTTATATAAATTGTATATACAAATGTGAAACAATGGGGATTTTTAATGCTAAAAAGAACTGTAAAGGGGGAATTGGCCCACATTGTATTGTCGTTGTTTTTTTATTTAAAAACATGAATTCTGAATCATTGTATATTCTTAGTTGATTTATTATTAAGGAATATTGGTTATGGATGGATATTGTTGATATTGTATAAATTTAATTAAACTTTTTCTTCACCAGCAGTGATTTCATTCTTAGAAACCTTAGATGATGCAGAAGAAGAGATTTCAGCTGTAGCTTCGACCGTAGTGGATTCATGTTTTTCACTTGGGAATGGTAAGTGACCATCATGAGCACCTCTCCAGTGATTCAACCACATAACACCAACAATCATGGAAGTGACGAAGGAAATGGAGAATGCACACCAAGATAACCCAGAATAAGCACTACCACTGGTGTAAACAACGTTGCATTTATCCTTGTAAGTACCAGATTTAATAATAGTGATCATACAAGCAACAATAGTAGCAGCTAACCCAGAGAATAATGGACAGAATAAAGATAAAGCCATTAAACCGAACCAACCCTTATGGGATAAAGCAAATTCATTATGTTTCACTAACATAAAGATGAAGAAACACATGATACAGAATGAGGACACGATGTAAATGATATTACAAGCTAAAACAGCTTTAATAGCAGGAACATATTCATGTTGTTTCTTCAATAAATGACCTTGTAATTGTAAATCATCAGCACCAATGTTCAAAGCCTTTAAGTATGGTTCGAAATCAGAATTAATTAGAGCTTTGTAAATAATAGCTCTGAAATCTAAGTTTTGAACAGCATGAGATTTAGAACAATCCATAATCTTACCTTGACCATCTAAATGACATAATGAGAAGATAGATAATCTGAAAGCAGATGGGATATGTAAATATTCAAAAACAGATGGAATGACATCGTATAATTGTTTATCAGTTGGGATTGGAGTTTGAGTAGCATTTTTCAATAAACCTAATAATGGAGCAAATTCAGCAATATTAGCAGCGGCAAAAGATGTAACATTTAATAAAGAACTGAAAGAAGCAGCTGGATCCTTAGAAGTTTGTAAGATATCAAATAAATATGGAATGTATTGATTATTAGAAGTATCAGTGGTTAGGATACCTTGTAAGGTTTCTAAAGTCTTAACATTAGCAGCTTGATCCTTGGAGTTAGATAAGATGTTGTCTAAAGTGGTTAATTCAGTAGTGACATTCTTGTTACCCACGGCAGAGACTAAACTAGTTAAAGAGCTTAATAAAAGAGTCTTATTAGTGGCATCATCAAATAAGTTAGTGATGGTGGCTAAGACACCCTTAGCACTTGGAGAAGAGGTTAAATTAGCGGCCATAATGTTACTTAAATCACCTAAAGTCTTATTAGCATCCTTAGCGTTAACTAATATGTTTTCTAAAGCAGTGGCAGAACCAGCTAAAGATGGTGGAATAATGGCAGACATCTTTTCAAAGACCTCAGTTAAGTTAGAACCGGTACTGATAGCATTTTCTAAAGAGGTGAATAAAGAAGTAGCCAAACTAGTTGGGATTGTAGCATTCATTAAAGTGTTTAAACCTAAGAAAGAAGAGGTGACATTATTAGAATTTTGTAATAAATCAAAAGCAGGTAATAATGGAGCCATATCAGCTATAGATAAATTAGATAAAGCGACTAATCCACCAGTGGTATTAGCTGGATTAGTAGAATCCTTTAATAGAGTAAAAGCAGTATTTTCTAAAGCTAACATAGAGGTAGAATTAAAATCTTGAACTTCACCTAATAATTTTTGTAAATAATCCACAGTGTCATTTGAATTTTTAGAAGTAGATAAAAGTTCATTAAACCCTTGTAATTCAGTTTGAGTGTTACCTTTCCCCACTGACATGACTAATGGAGTTAAATTCATAATAGCATTTAAAGTAGTAGTAGTATTTTCACAATTAATTAAAAGAGTTAAAAATGGTACTAAAACAGAAGTCTTTGACATATTTTTCATGGCAGAGAATACTAAATCAGAATCAGCACCTGGAGTTAAAAGAGCAGAACCTAAAACATCAAGTACTGGAGCGAAAACAGGAATAACTTTTGAAACATTAATATGAGAAATGGAGGCATCACCTAAATAAACATTTGTAATTGGTTTATAATTGGAAGAAGTACCAGCGGTAGCGATACAAACAAAAAGTAACCCAGCAAATGTGAATAAGATAGAAATACTTAATAGTATTCTTCTACTTAGGAAGACCATTATTTATGATTGTTGTGATTGATTTACGTATAAATTTTATGTATTGAAAAATAAATTTGTGATAGATAAGAATAAAATTGAAAAGTTGTCTTTAAGATTTATATATTAAATTTTCTTGTTGATATACTTATATAATTCAATAGTATTATAAATTTAAATTACATTATTGAAATGGACAAACCACACCAGATCAGGAACATAACTCTTTTAAAAACAATACTTTATTGAAATGACAAATAAAAGATAGAATGTTGAAATCAAACAAAGAAATAAATTTTGTTGCAACAAAAATTGATATCAAAACAAAAATTTTGGCTTTATTGAGAGATAAAATCTATTGTCATAGGAGAAAGAAAATAGAGTGTAATTCATTAAAATATAGTTAAACGATAAATTCCACGCAGACACCGTTTAATAGGGATATTTTATTCTTTTATAAAGCGAAAGAGGTTTAATATTGACATAAGAAGGAAATCGTTGAGTTAGAAAAATTATTTGTATTTAAAAGTTATTGTTTCAATAAGAGTAAAACAATTTAAAGTAGTAAAATATATTGTTTACATCAAGGCAAGATCTGGTAAAAACAATAAAGATCTGGCTGTACAATTTTGAGGGTCTATTGTTTCCTTTGTATTGTTATGAGTTCCTATTTCTCAACAAAATTTTGTTACTTTGAAAATTTTAATTGCAACCGGACAGAAAAATATGTCCGTACTGGGAAAGTTGCATTAAACGATAATGGACAAAAACAATCATTACGAATCATTTGCAAAAATTGTTGAATAAAATAAATTTTTTTCTTTCAATGAGTGATGAGAAAGAAGTGTGTTTGTGTGTGTGAGAAAATCTCATAGTGTAATTCAGATTAAAGGGGAACTTTAACAGTAAATGAGATAACTTTCTACACTTTAATTAAGTGGAATGGGTAATTCTTCTCGACTGAGTATGTCCCATTAGGGTTCTATTATCTTTTGTAATATATAATATTATATTTTGTCTGTTTAGGAAATTGTTGAATAAATTTATAGTTTCAATATATTGATAGCCGCTCAATAAAAGAAATACTGCAAGAAAATCTTTGAATACTCATTGAGGAAATACTCACTTTCACCTTAAGTCTAATTGGTTTGGAAATGAAATGAAATGTATGTATATTTATGTATATCTATTATCTTGGTATTGGGGAAATTGAGAAAGAATGAGGGAGGTAAATCATATAGTAATACTTAGCTCATTATAAGGATACACTTGTGAGAAGATTAAATCTTGGGATAACCAGAGATATAGAGAAAATCATTTACATGATGATATTCATACTGTTGCTACACTACAAGTGTATTAAGGATACAAAATGAAAACAGCCATGTAATGTAACGGCTGCTACTTTCTAAGAATCAGTTATCCATTTGGGGTAACAAGTCCGATTCGGGATATTAGTTCCAAAAGAGGAAACTTAGATCTTTTTCAACAAAAAAAAAAGAGTCGTCATTCTCAAATTTTTAGTTTTTTTGCGCAAGTGAAATTGAAATTTTTCACCAGTCAACAAAATTCCATGTGAAATGAATTGGGAAATTTAATTGAGCTTTTTTTTCTCTTCCTCATTGGATGTGTTTCTCTATTAAGAAAAAAAAAATACGCGTAAAGAATAATTTTGACAGGTGTCGCTAATAAGAAGGCTTTATCAAGAAGCCCAAATATCGTTGATTTTAAATTCAACTGTTGAAAACAATTATTAACGCGTTCGTTTTACTATATTACTTATATATAATATACTATACTTTATAACCATAGTATCCACGAATCAACGAACGTGGATTTTGAATATTTACTACTATACCACTTATAAATCAATTCATACTAGTAGTATTATAACAAATATATCACCCCCAACGGTTACCCGCACAACGCCTGAATATTTTTATTAGAAATTTTTTCCATAATTTTTCACTGTGTGGCATGTGAAATATTACGACATTTCAGTATTTGCATGTGCAAATTTCACCGTTGTTTCCTCGAGAAAATGGAAATAATTTTATTATGGGTGGATATTACACTACACTATGTAATATCCACCCATTAACAATCTACGTGTCGCAACAATCATTATCGTTTGTTTCTTACTCTCTTGCACACACTCTTGTTAATCTTTGTCAAACCACTCAACTGGTTTATAAGAACTTTTCATATTCAAATTGATATAATTGGTAATTTGCACATTCTCAATTGTTTGTGTTTTTCTGGATTCTTCTTCACAATATCTTTGACACAAATTACTGTAATTGACAGATTTCAACATATATATATATCGTTAAGGTATTTTTATTTTGGTCAGTTGATATTTTAAAAACACTAGAATTTATATATCAAGTAACAAACCCCAATTGATACTTATTTTTTATTATAAAGATATCAAGACTTTTTAACCATATAGAAAAAAAAATTATTAAGTAAAAGAGTGCAATAACACACACACATACACATAGCCAATACCTCTTTTCCTTTTTTTGTTTATTCTTTCGTGATTATTAAGTTTTAGAATTTTTTGAACAATTATCAATCCTACTACTATAAAAAAACTATTATATTTATTATATTCTCAATATCCTCTCTCTTTACACTATATTTATATCCCAATAACCCACATTATTTTTTCATTATAGAATATTTATAAAATTAAAATAGAAAAATTACAATATGTCTACTAGATCATTAACTTTAACACACGGTTCCATTGAACATAAATTATCCGTTCCAAATGTTTCCTTCTTTGCTGCGTTCCAATTACAAGAACAATTCTCAAAGACTTTACCGGAACCAACTGAAGGTTTTGCAGGTGATGATGAACCATCTTCTTCTGCTGAATTATTAGGTAAATTTTTAGCTTATATCTCAACTTTAATAACACCAGAAACCAAGACACAATTTGATGAAGTCTTAACCGTGGCGTTAAATGAATTTGAAAATAGTTATTTACATGGTAATGATATTCATACTTTAGCGACTAATTTATTAAAGGATAATGAATCTACTACTATCTTAAAAGTTAAAAATTTAATTAAAAATTTCTTAACAGCTACTTATATCTCTACTGGTAAGATTGCTACAGCTAAATCAAAATCTGCTTTATTCCAATCTGTTGATAATAAAGAATCTGAAATTGTAGCCATCTTTGGTGGTCAAGGTAATACTGATGATTATTTCGAAGAATTAAGAGAATTATATAACATTTACAATGTGTTAATCTCTGATATTATTCAAATTTCTCATGAAACTTTAAATAACTTAATTAAATCTACTCCAGGTGCTGAAAAAGTTTTCACTCAAGGGTTTGATTTATTAGAATGGTTAGAAACTCCATCAAAGACTCCAGATGTTGATTATCTTTTATCTATCCCAATCTCTTGTCCCTTAATTGGTGTCATTCAATTGGTTCATTATGCTGTCACTGCTAAGATATTAGGTTTCACTCCAGGTCAATTAAGAGATCATTTAGCTGGGGCCACTGGTCATTCTCAAGGGTTAGTCACTGCCATTGCCATTGCTGAATCTGATTCTTGGGAATCATTTTTAGATATTATTAAGAAAGCAATTTCAATTCTTTTCTTCATTGGTGTTCGTTGTGATCTAACTTATCCAAACACTTCATTACCACCTTCTATTGTCGAAGATTCTATTGAAAATGGTGAAGGTACTCCATCTCCAATGTTAACTATTTCAAACTTATCTCAAGAACAAGTTCAAACTTATATTGATGAAACAAACTCTCATTTACCAAGCGAAAAACATGTTGTCGTTTCATTAGTTAACGGTGCTAGAAATTTAGTCGTTTCTGGTCCACCACAATCTTTATATGGGTTAAACTTAGTACTTAGAAAGGCTAAGGCACCAGCTGGATTAGATCAAGCTAGAATTCCATACAGTGAAAGAAAATTGAAATTCTCTAACAGATTCTTACCAATTACTTCACCATTCCATTCTCATTTATTAACTCCAGCTAATGATGCTATTCTTCACGATTTGAAAAGTCAAAATATTGACATTAAACAAGATGATATTAAGATTCCTGTTTATGACACCTTTGATGGTAAAGATTTAAGATCTTATTCCGGTTCTTTAACCTCAAGAATTGTGGATTGTATTATTAACTTACCAGTTAATTGGGAAACTGCTTGTCAATTCCCTGCTTCTCATATCCTTGATTTCGGTCCAGGTGGTGCCTCAGGGTTAGGTGTCTTAACTCATCGTAATAAAGATGGTACTGGTGTTCGTATCATTGTTGCCGGTGCTTTAGATTTAAATGCTGATGACGATTACGGTTTTAAACAAGAATTATTTGATATTTCTACCACTGGATTAAAGAGAAATCAAGATTGGTTACAAGAATTCCGTCCAAGATTAATTAAAAACAAAAATGGTAAGGTCTACGTTGACACTAAATTTTCTAGATTAATCGGTAGAGCTCCATTATTAGTTCCAGGTATGACTCCAACTACTGTGTCTCCACAATTTGTTGCCGCTACTATCAACGCTGGTTATCAAATTGAATTAGCTGGTGGTGGTTATTTCTCTCCAGAAGGTATGACTAAAGCCATTGATGAAATTGTTGCCGAAATTAAACCAGGTTACAGTTTATCAATCAATTTAATTTATGTGAACCCAAGAATGTTACAATGGGGGATTCCATTAATTAGAGAATTAAGAGCTAAGGGTTATCCAATTGAAGCCGTTACCATCGGTGCTGGTGTTCCATCTCTTGAAGTTGCCACTGAATATATTGAAACTTTAGGTTTAACTCATTTAGGCTTGAAACCAGGTTCTATCGATGCTATTTCTCAAGTTATTAACATTGCTAAAGCTCATCCAAATTTCCCAATTGTTTTACAATGGACTGGTGGTAGAGCTGGTGGTCATCATTCTTATGAAGATTTCCACGCCAACATGTTACAAATGTATTCCAAGATTAGGAGACAATCTAACATTGTGTTGATTGCTGGTTCTGGTTTTGGTTCTGCTGATGATACTTACCCATATTTAACTGGTGAATGGTCTACTAAATTTAACTACCCACCAATGCCATTTGATGGGTTCTTATTTGGTTCTAGAGTTATGATTGCCAAGGAAGCTAAGACTTCTCATGCCGCTAAGCAAGCTATCATTGATTGTACCGGTGTTCCAGATTCTCAATGGGAAAACACTTACAAGAAACCAACTGGTGGTATTTTAACCGTTCGTTCTGAAATGGGTGAACCAATTCATAAGATCGCTACTCGTTGTGTTGTCTTCTGGAAGGAAATGGATGAAACTGTCTTCAACTTACCAAAGAATAAATTACAAGTCACCTTAGATGCTAAAAGAGATTACATTATTAAGAAATTAAATGCTGATACTCATAAACCATGGTTTGCTACTGTTAACGGGGAAGTTCGTGATATTACTCAAATGACATATGAAGAAGTTGCTAAGAGATTAGTCGAATTAATGTTCATTAAGAAGACCCAATCTTGGATTGATCCAACCTTAAGAAACTTCACTGGTGATTTCTTACGTCGTATTGAAGAACGTTTCACTGATAAAAAAACTACTTCTGTCATTCAATCTTACACTATCTTAGATCAACCACAAAAGGCTTTAGATGCTGTCTTTAATGCTTTCCCAGCTGCTAAGGAACAATACATGAATGCTCAAGATGTTGATCATTTCTTAAACATGTGTGAAAACCCAATGCAAAAGCCAGTTCCATTTGTGCCAATCCTTGATTACAGATTTGAATTCTTCTTTAAGAAGGATTCCTTATGGCAATCAGAAGCTATTGAAACTGTCATTGATGAAGATGTCCAAAGAACTTGTATCTTACATGGTCCAGTTGCTGCTGAATTCACCAAGAAGATTGATGAACCAATTAAGGACATTATGGATGGTATTCATGAAGGACACATTGAAAAGTTAGTTAAGGACTACTATGGTAATGACAAATCTTCCATTCCAACTGTTGAATACATTGGTGGTGAAGAACCATTAGCCACTCCAGTTCAAAAGGCTGAACAAACAATTGTCTTAAAGGCTCACACTGCTACTGATGTCAAGGAATGGTTCAAGTTGTTGGCTGGTAACAAGAAGGACTGGAGATATGCTTTTTTCACTACTGAAAGATTTGTTCAAGATAAATTATACACTACTAACGCTGCTCAAAAGGTTTTCAAGCCATGTCACCGTATGGAAGTCACTATTGAAAATCCAAATGAATCTTCTACCACTGTCGTTACTTTAACTGAACGTGTTCAAGGTGAACAAAAGAAGACTGCTGTCTTGAGATTAGTCAAGGACAATGTTATTCAATTAGGTTTAATTGAAAACAGAACTATGGATGGTGTCCCAGTTGTCTTGCCATTACTTTATACTTACAACACTGCTGATGGTTTTGCTCCAATTGTTGAAATTATGGAAGACCGTAACAGACGTATCAAGGAAATGTACTGGAAATTATGGATTGATGAACCATTCAACTTGGATTTTAACCCAAGAAATGTCATTAACGGTTCTGATTTCACTATCACTGCTAATTCTATTACTGAATTCACCCATGCCATTGGTAACACTTGTGAAGATTTCGTTGCTAGAGGTGGTAGAAAATTACTTGCCCCAATGGATTTTGCTATTGTTGTTGGTTGGAGAGCTATTATCAAGGCTATTTTCCCAGAAACTGTTGATGGTGATTTATTAAAGTTGGTCCATTTATCTAACGGTTACAAGATGATTCCAGGTGCTTCTCCATTAAAGGAAGGTGATGTTATCTCTACTTCTGCTGTTATCAAATCTGTTGTTAACCAACCAAATGGTAAGGTTGTTGAGGTTATTGGTACTTTATCCAGAAAAGGTAAGCCAGTTATGGAGGTTGTTTCTTCTTTCTTCTACAGAGGTACTTACAGCGATTTCCAAAACACTTTCCAAAAGGTTACTGAACCAGTTTATCAAATGCATGTTAAATCTGCTAAGGACATCGCTGTTTTACGTTCTAAGGAATGGTTCCAATTAGATGATGAAGATATTGATTTATTAGGTAAGACTTTAACTTTTGAAACTGAAACTGAAGTTACTTTCAAAGATGCTAGCGTTTTCTCCTCTGTTCAATGTTCTGGTCCAATCAGGCTAGAATTACCAACTAAGGAAAATGTTGAAATTGGTGTTGTTGATTATAGTGCTGCTGAATCTTACGGTAACCCTGTTATTGATTTCTTAAAGAGAAACGGTTCCACTTTAGAACAAAAAGTTAACTTAGAAAATGCTATTCCAATTGCTGTCTTAGACAGTCAATCTCCAAGTACTAACGAAACTTATGGTAGAATTTCTGGTGATTTGAATCCAATTCATGTCTCTCGTCACTTTGCTAGTTACGCCGATTTACCAGGTACTATTACCCACGGTATGTACTCTTCTGCCACTGTTCGTGCCTTAATTGAAAATTACGCTGCTGATAGTGTTTCTGCCAGAGTTCGTGCTTACAACTGTCAATTCCAAAACATGGTCTTGCCAAATACCCAATTAAAGACTAGTATCCAACACGTTGGTATGATTAACGGTAGAAAGTTAATCAAGTTTGAAACCAAGAATGACGAAGACGTTATTGTCTTAACTGGTGAAGCCGAAGTTGAACAACCAGTTTCTACTTTTGTTTTCACTGGTCAAGGTTCTCAAGAACAAGGTATGGGTATGGACTTATACGAAAAGTCTGCTGTTGCCAGAGATGTTTGGGACAGAGCTGATAACCATTTCAAACAAACTTATGGTTTCTCCATTTTAGACATTGTTAGAAACAATCCAAATGAATTGACTATTTACTTCGGTGGTGAAAAGGGTAGAAAAATTAGAGAAAACTATACCTCTATGATCTTTGAAACCATTGTAGATAACGAAGTCAAGACTGAAAAGATCTTTAAGGATATTGATGAAAAATCCAACTCATTCACTTTCAAATCCCCAACCGGTTTACTTTCTGCTACTCAATTTACTCAACCAGCTTTAACCTTGATGGAAAAGGCTGCTTTTGAAGACTTGAAGGCTAAGGGCTTAATCCCAGCCGATGCTGCCTTTGCTGGTCACTCTTTAGGTGAGTATGCTGCTTTATGTTCTTTAGCTGATATTATGTCCATTGAATCATTAGTGGAAGTTGTTTTCTACAGAGGTATGACTATGCAAGTTGCTGTTCCAAGAGATGAACAAGGTAGATCAAACTATGGTATGATTGCTGTTAATCCAGGTAGAGTTTCTGCTACTTTCAACCAAGAAGCCTTAATGTTTGTTGTTGAAAAGGTTGCTAAGAGAACAGGTTGGTTATTAGAAATTGTTAACCACAATGTTGAAAACCAACAATACGTTGCCGCTGGTGACTTAAGAGCTTTAGACACATTATCCAATACCTTAAATGTTATTAAGATGCAAAAGATTGATATTGTTAAATTAAGAGAATCTATGCCATTAGAAGAAGTTGAATCTCACTTATTTGAAATTGTTGATGAAATCTCTAAAAGAGCTTTAGCTAAGGAACAACCAATTGAATTAGAAAGAGGTTTTGCTTGTATTCCCTTACGTGGTATCTCTGTTCCATTCCATTCTTCTTACTTAAGAAGTGGTGTTAAACCATTCAAAAATTTCTTGAACAAGAACGTTATCAAGGAAAATGTCAAGGCAGATAAGTTGATTGGCAAATATATTCCAAATTTAACTGCCAAACCATTTGAATTAACCAAGGAATACTTCCAAAATGTTTACGATTTGACTGGCTCTGAACGTATCAAAACTATCCTTGATAACTGGGAATCTTATCAAAACTAATAACAGTAAAATAAACTGCCCATATTAAAATATATATTATTTGGCGTATGTAAAATAAATATTTCGTGTGTGTAAATTTCTAATAATAATGTTTCTTATAAAGTATAATTGTTTAATATTATGTTTCTATAAAATATGTATGCTAAATTATGTTTGTTACAGGGCGAAGTTTTTATTCATAATGTTCACTGATCTCATTGCAATATTTTAGAATATAATGATGAAGGAGAGTTGGTTTAATGAAAAAGTTTTGCAATTCTATTAAGCACTTCTCGTTGTATCTAGATGGTATGTTATTAGTGAACTATTTAATTTATGCTATGGAATGTCAAGTCTGAAAACGAATTTACCCATGGTTTATCTTTCAGGCTTTCGCCATTTTTAAAGTCTGTGACAACCTTAGCATCTTTAAAATAGGTGGTTATTGAATAGTAATCAATTGTTGGTTCTTTAAATATATACTTATTATTCTTTTTATTCTTTCTATTCCTTTTTGAAACAAAGGTAGTAAAACCGTCAGCAGCTGCATCTAGATTTTCACTTTCAAAATCCTTCTTAGATAAAGGTTGATTTTTTTGTATCAAATAAACTAATTTACTAATAACAGGATATTTTTCATGTAATTGTGATGCAGTGTATCTATCAGTATGTTGAATAACATTATTAGCTAAATAATATTTGGGCATCTCCTTTACCAGAACATTCTCTGTTAAGTCTAATGGGGCATGTGGAAGAAAGTAAAAAGTTGAATCGCTAAAAAAGTTTGTTGAAGGCAATTTCTCGTCAATGGTCCAAGTAGACCCCATTTGCTCTATGAAATTTTCGTCCTCATCTATAAATACAGGATCAAATATTGAAACTAAAAGTTTATCTGTTTCGTTGAAAACTTTAAGATATTCGACGATCTCTAACAACAATGCTAGTTGATATCTTGCTGGAAAATCATATGTAAAGCTACCAATCGCTAAACATCTGACTGCTTTGATCGATCTTGCAATGGGTTTTATCTGAGAACTCAAATCTTCAAACATTAAAGACTCCTTTATAATTTCTCGACACTCATTTAGTTTGGTTAAAAAATCAAATGGTTTAAGTTTGTTTCTATTCTTTTTTGTAACTGTAAAGTTATCTGTCATTAGTGGTTGATCTATGAGTCTGATATGTTAAACTATTTTATTTAAAAGTGCATCGCAACTTTTATCTATTGAAGTTTCATTTAATTTCAAAACTGAAAATTGCTAATTTTTCTAGGTGCCCATTAAAAATTAATTGTTAGCTTAACAGAAAGCTTCAGATATGAGAATGTGAAATAGAAAGGTATGTTTAAATAATAACTTGAAATTGTGTAACTAATTTTTAAAGCAATAAAATAATCAGCTCAGATTTAAGGTTGTTTGAACAATGGGGAATATTGTAAGAATTTCAGAGATTTTTAAAGATACCGTGTTGAATACACTGAAAACCAACAGATTGATTACAATTTGGATTTTTATAAGTTTATAAATGGTTAAATTTCTATTTAGGGGGAAATTGGTGGGTTGTAACCAATATGTTAGAGTTTGAGGTGAATTTTTTTTTAAATTTTAGGTATTTGTTTTAAAAATTTGGTAATGATCACAATATTAAGAGAGAAAACTTCTATTCCTAAAATAAACAAAAAAATATATTTATGGATATAGTCCAATGTCATTTGTAATCAGGTTATTTAATTGTTGTTACGTTGTTGTGTTTCTTTTTGTTAAAATACTGTTTGATTTTGGAATGAAATAGATCTGTCTACTTTTGCTTATGAACTTTTTAATCACGAGATTACTACTCTACTTACAATAATGTTTATAATTTGCTAAGTAATCACAATAAATTAGTTTTAAAACTTGAAAAGTTTAGTTATATTAATGTTCAGATTGGAGAAAATTACCACTGGTTTTCTTTAAAGGAAGTTTCCTAAATCTATCTAAGCATTTTCTCAACTATACTCTCAACAATAATGCTGAAATAAGGAAACAAAATACAAGCAAGGTTACAAACTGTTTTTCTTTCATGAGTATTAATGAGAAGCACCTTTGAATGGTAATAATTGGTAGCCACCATTTAACAAGAGAAAGTTCTGACAATTACAATTCTAAAACCATTATCTTCTCTTCTCAAAAAACTTAGTGTAAATTTAGTTAGTGTTATTGTTAATATATGCTTGAAATTTGGGAGAAATTGGTCTTACCATAAATGTACTTTTCAATTTTGTTCTTTCAAAAGACGTTGTGTTAGAATTTTGGAATTTGTTTTGCGACATCAAATTTGCGGCGTAACGGTATCGGTATATTTGCTTGGGCGTTTTTGAATGGGTTTGCTGTGTTTGGTGTTCGTCTGGTCTTAAACCCAGAGTTTCATGGATACGTTTTTTTATCCCCAGTATATTCAAAAAGGAATAGACCTGTTTAATAAGCATATAAATATAACCTTGAATTTTACATATATATAAAATATGTAGTTATATTAACTGATTAGTTAGCTAAAATAAGTAATTTAAAACAGGTAGTATTCAAACTGGCTCCACTTCAGGATTGATTGAGTTATAAAATATTCTATGCACAGGTATTCTCCTTACTCTTCCTAAACAGGTCACATATGAAAGCGAGGCAGATGTGAAACATACGCCTGGGATCAAGATGCCTAAAAGAAAAGAATTAAAGAGACCAATTTCCTTGTCATGAACTAAGGGCATAATTTTAAGTACAGCTATCCAACTAAACAACGTTTGCAGAATGGACCATATACCTACTGGCAGACGGTGCCTCTCTCTGAAATCATCATCACCAGGAGAATGTAAATACCTCACCCTTGTATTCAAATGCAATATAGGTAAGTGGTAAGAAACAAACTATATCCATTCTCATCAACCAATATATTACAGTTCCATAATGAGGAATTACAACAGTCATTGCTAGAAAGCCAAACAAAAACGGTCCACCGACAAACAGCATAATTATGACCATGCTAAGAGCTAAGTGAGCGATGTCTCAAAAGTCTTCCTCCCTTTCTTCCATCCTTGGGGTTTCACCAATATCCGCCCTGTACGTTATATCAACATCAAATTGTGTCGTTGGTATTGCATCTGAAACGTGGGGTACACCTAAACTGGTATCCACATTTGAAAAATCAGTCATATTGATTATTATAGTAATACGCTAGTAGATTAGCTGATTTGGATTGTTATAGTTAATTTATATACGTCGAGGTCTCTAATCTTATCCTAACGTTTTGATTTAATAGTACTCTTTGTAATAATTCGTTGTCAACAAAAATGTTAAAAGTGGAAAAGAAAAATATTTTGAAAATAGTAGTGAAAAGTTGGCTGCCATGTGTAAATTTGTTCACATATACTATACTATACCCTTTTTTTAATGACTGTAATATAAAGTGTATTAATAATTACTTTCAAATATGTTTTCACTCTGAATAATAGTAGTAATTAGGTTACCCAATATAGTAATGTTCAAATCGTTAGTTAAATCGTCTATCAGAAACAAATTATCTGACACTTGGGGTTAGCAACTTTTTGATTCATGTTAAATTCTGGGAGGTGATATTTTAAACCAGCTGTAACTGTTGGAGGTGATCTAAGACTCAAAAACTTAAGCATTCCATCTTAAGTGTTATCTTTTTGCCTGTTACCGTGAATGACCAGTTATTTAAAGCCAAACAATATTCAGAATGTTTTTAAACCAACAGTATCAATTTACCGCTAAGATTAAAGGCATGCTTCACCATATTATATCATAAAGTTAATAATTCTCAAATGGAATTTGATAAACTGAAACAAGCGGTAATCATACTCAAATATAAACATTTCATTCATTTATTTTCAAGATAATATTAATTGTAAATAAATAGAACTACCTTCACTTGAGTTGTGAAATAGTAAAACCCAACTAGAGTTTGGACTTTTAAAACTATATCGCCATTTTTGAATGTTAACACAAGATATCAGCACTTTCTTTTTAATATTACGTTGCTTAAAATATATCAATTAGAAACTTTTTTTCCATACATTTTTCCACCTCTAGGTTACCTCCAATTTAAAAAGCCAGATCACAGAATTATTGACTACTATTAAGGATTCTGGTGGGCATCATATCAATTTAAGGTTGATAATATGCTTCCCATTTTAGAGGTTTATTTAAGTGGTGTTTGGTTGGTGCTACTAAAGCTTAATTTCTATACATTTTGGCTCATAAATAGTTAATAATGTTAACCATTTACTTTTTCATTTCGGCATATATCAACGACAATATTTTAGCATACTAATAGTTACAACCAGAACAACCACCATGACCTGAGTGATTGTTTTTGAAGTTTTTGACTGAGGAGAGTCACCTTACAAGATGTCACCTACCAGGAAAAACTGTAGAAGACAAGAGTTTTCATAATCGTTGAATAAACCTACAAACCTTCATTAGGTCACTGAAATAATTTATGGGTATCATTAAATGTGGTAAAAATTGTAGTAAAACCGGTAGAGACCATCTATTTGTTATATTGATAGAATATTGAAGCTAAAGTGAATTGATAATATATAATGGTTTACACCCTATATCATAATTCAACAAATCAGTTTGAAAATTTGTGTATGAGGAAGTTAGAGTCAAGGTATATTAAAAAAGAAGATTGAACAAGTAAACCAGGTAACCATTCTTCTTCTTCGCTTTCAAATTGTTGTTCAAAAATCTAATTTAATTTAAGATTAACTGATGTTATGTCAACTTTTGGAGATTTACAAAGAAATATAAAGTGAATATTGTTAGATAACAGGCATTGTCACGGTATAAAGGTTTATGTTGTATTTTTTACTAAGACACGGTGTTTCATGATATGCGACATAAGATAATTTTCACAAGACTACATATTTTAGATTTGGGCATGTCGTAGTGCTGTGAAGAGAAGTTGTCTCAACACACATTATTGAAACTTATTTTCTGTCTAAGAAGAGTCTAAACAGAGACAAGTGCAGGTCATAGATATTAATATGGTACTAAATATGTTTTGTCTTTACAATATTCCCTACTGTTGGGACCATTGACTATTATTATATTTTATGAAGTTGGCTTACACCCAAGAAACTTTTGATCAATAAGACTGCAATTTCTTTAGAGACAACAACTAATGTTTTATTTAATATCATTCATAAAATTTTCTTATATTTAAAAATAAATATAATGTATTTATGTATTCAATGGATATTGTTTGAAAGTTGTACGACAAGATAATAAATATAATGGAAAAGAAATAATTAAATGAACAGAAACAAATTATACTGGTCTAGAGTTAAATGAATATCAATGTTAACTTTTTGAATATAAAGAATCCATGAATATAAATGATTTACCAATATGTAGGTGGTAATAATGAATATGCAATTAGGAATGAGTAGTAATGGGAAACACATACTTTTAATAATATCACTAGTGGGTATAATCTATGCCACATTGGCTTTGTAAAAAAAGCAAAGAAATGCTCTCCAACAAAAACATCTCTAAATAAAAAATAAAACATGCCAGAAGAAGAACAACAAAGAAGCAGTGACAACCTACAGGTTGATAAAGGTATTTTGGCGTCTTTAAAGTTGGACACTATACTTGGCTGGGTTAGAATTCTTTTAAAGTTAAACAATGTTGTCAGTTCTTTGTTTAACTATGAGAGATTTTTGGAACAAAAGCCTAACTGTAGGTTATGTCCAATAATATGTTACCAGACAAAACATAGTTTTAAGAATAAAACAGATACATATAACCTGTGTCCCATTCACATTGTAAAAAAAAAGAAAAATGTTTATTATAGTTCACCTCCAAACGAGTTGCTGGACTTGGGATCATGACACTTTAACTAAATACGAATTGAGGTTAGAGGAAAGCCATCTTCGTCAGATAGGAAAATTACCTTCGTTGTGATATTTTCACAAGTATGTTGCCTTTTGTAACATACAATTGGGCACTGTTTACAGTCTGTCATTTTGTCAGTAAACTTCCCATAAGTAAACACTGAACTTATAATGTTTAACTTTAAAAGAATTATAACCCAGCCAAGTATAGTGTCCAACTTTAAAGACGCCAAAATACCTTTATCAACCTGTAGGTTGTCACTGCTTCTTTGTTGTTCTTCTTCTGGCATGTTTTATTTTTTATTTGGAGAGCTTTTATTAATGAATCTTAACAAATAAAGAACGAAAATGAAAATAGGGAAACCATAAGGGGAATAAAAACTATCTTTTAAACCGATCTCTAAAAGTGAGATGGAATACAGAACTTTTGAATTCGAATCTGGCAATTTTTTGCTTCGTTTTATATGTTTTCAAAACTGTAAAAAACTATAAGTTCGCATAAATATTACCGGTACCCTTAAAATCTCCACTTTAATTTTCTTCTCCAACGTTTTTTTCGGCGGCTAATTGTTATTTTTCCTGTTTTTTTTCCTTCGGGCTTTTTTCTAATCATAATAGTATTAACGTTTCCTAAATAGGGAAAGAAAGCGGCGGGGACAGGAAAAGTTATAGAGATAGAGAAAGTAATAACTTAAACAGACTGGATTTATGGTGCTGTTCTGGTGTTTTACACATAAACAGTCCTTCTAAATATGAAGTCTTGATATAGTGATTTTGGAACTATTACAAATGGATAATATGTAAGCGTTCTCCAAACACTCACAGGATTCCATCATTAACTAGTAGTTACTTGGATTTATAAAGGTATACATTAAACTTTTACCCACCAATACCTCTTTTCAGGATCAAATCGGCGTTATTAACGGCTCTTCCCAAAAGAACAGTATATTAAAACACGAAAAGAAGGTCTGTAAAAGAGATACTTAACTAAAAGTAATATACATATACTATTTATTGCTCTCAAGTTTATCATCAATAGATACTGTAGAAGAGGAATGGGACAATGGAATAGATGGAGAACCAGTAGAAGAAGCTTCCAAATCAACTTCAGATTTATTACTTTCTCGCTTCAATTTACTTTTCTTAACTTTATGAAATGTTAAATTAGGACTAGTAATATTGACTGGTGTAAACTTAGATGGCATCTTAACTCTCGTAAACTTATTTCTCAATTTTTGTTGCACATAATCCATATCTAAATGTTTCGTTAATGATAATTTTGGAATACAACTGATATAATGTCTTTCATCTAATTGAACATCTAACGGGTCTTGTGTATGACAACCAGGAGACATCTTTAATCTGATGGAATGTGTCTTTTGTCCAGTAGAATCTGTACTTTCATATAATTCAAAATTAATTTGGGATAAATAATCAAATTCAGGTAAAGCGTTTCTTGCAATTCTCATTGGAATACCAGATTCATAAATGATGTTTAACAAGGTGTAAATATGTGATTCTTTAGTGAAGTAAGCAACACACGCTGGCGATTCTCTGTTCTTCATATCATCAATATCATTCAAGATTTGTTTAGCTAAAGGTAAAGACGTTAATAACCCAATATCCAATTTTTCAGAATCTTGAATACCATATTCCTTTGGACAAATGAAATCAAATAACACTTTGGCCAATTTATAAAGTTCTCTTAATTGTTTAAATTTACGTTCAGCAAAAGCAGATGTTAATTTAGAATCATCCTTGGTGGTCTTACTACTACTTTCTAAGACCCAACCCAATGAACCGACACTGGTCTTACTAGAACTAGAACTATTGGATCCACTTTGACTATCAATGATCTTGAAATTGTTTCTGGCCAAGATATTAATTGGATATCTGTTAACTAAAGAATGTGTATCCAATTCACTGTCAATCAATTCGGAACAACCATGTGGATCAAAAATATTCTCCAAAAATTCTCTATTGTGTAATGCATCATATTTCATGGTATCATACAATTCAGAGATTTTGGATGGATCAACTTTTTCGACACTATGAAATTCTTTAAACAATTTATCCCATCTTTCCTTAAATAAAACAGGATCCTCACCACAACACCATCTTACTTGCATCTTTTCAATATCTCTCGTGGAAAAATTATAATCTAAAATCTTTTTATGATAATTCATTAATTCTACAACCCTCTTTATGACTAAATAAGGTTCAGGCATCTTAGGTGGCCATGTAAATTGTGGTGGTGCTTCTTTTCCTTCTCTTAGTAATGGTTTCAACTTCTTTTTCACTTTATCCATTAAATCCTTAGCAGCATTACTATCATCCAATAAATCTTTTCTAATACTGATTTCATCATTACCTAATTCATCTGCACCAAATAAAGCTGAAGCCCAGAATTGAGCAGATAATAGTACTCTTCTTTCAGATGAGGAGAAAATTTTAATATTTTGTAAAATACTCTTATTCAATAAATCGAAATCTTGACGCATTTGTTCACCTAACTCAGTGGCTTGATAGCGAGCAGAATGGGTTGGTTCACCACCCCATTTCAAAATAAATTGAACCTTTTTTACTTCATTTTCCTTGTTAATAACAGGTTTCAATTGAATCTTAGTACCTGGGAAATCAATCTTTTTCATTAATGTAGTAAACAATAATTTGACTTTCACTGGATCTTCTGCTTTTTCTTCAAGAGCAATATTTAAAGCTTGGGAAACAATTTTCAAATCATTAACATTTCTAATAACAACTTCTTCCTTATGGCCTTTCAATAAAGAAATGAAAATTGGGGAAGTAAAAGAATGTTTAATTTTTTGTTTTGGTGTTCTATCAGCATGACGAATAACGGTAACAAGACCTTTGAACACCCATTTTTGACTCTTCTCTTCTCTAATTTGTGGTAGAATACGTTTTTCAATATCCATTCTCTTCTTAGCTTGGATAAAAGTTTCTCTTAAAATTTTTGCTGAGGAATCATAGTAAGCACTGTTGTCCTTGACAAATGAAAACCCATTAACATCAATAACATAACTTTTGCCAGCAACTCTTAAAAGATCAAACCCACAGATCATTTGTGAAAATACTTTAGATACACGATGTGCAATATCCTTTTCTTCATCTGACAACTCTGTAATATAACGCACTTCTTTACCATGTGTATTTCTTCTCACAATACCATCAACAACAGGGGACTTTCTTGTCTCAGCATGACAGAATTTCTCACCTACGGTATAAGCTTTGACATCTTCAAAATTATCTGTATCCATGAATTCTTCATAAATGTATGAACCATCTGTTCTTGGGATAGTTAAAGTTGGATCAAATTCAGACGATTTATTCCCCACTTTTCTAAACAATCTACGACCACCACCACCGTTTTTGGAATGATAGTAGATGAAAATATTATGATCTTCACCGTCGACGGGCTTTTCAACAAATGGTTTTGTCATAGTTTTACCATCAACTTCCAAAGTATCTTCATCAATCATATGCCATTCAGGTTCCTCAATAGGTTTTAAAAAAACACCCTTTTCTAATAATTTATTTCTTAAATCTTCATTAGCACGAGGGCCACCATCTCTGCTGATCTCTAATCTTGGAGCAGTTGGAACCTTAGCAGCCTCTAGAAGTTTTAGACATAATCTTCTATCCCATAAAACCTTTTGCATAATAAGATCATTAATAATGAATGGTTTTCTTAATTTAGCATAGGCAATGGCTTTATCCAATGGGAACCCAGTAGAGAAGAATGAAATTAAGAAATCACAAGTAGGCCAATTTTCAATATTTTCATCTAAGATAACCTTATCACCAAAGATAATGGTTTCAAATTCACCATGTTCAATCAGTCTATTTAAGATATGGCGCATTGGCTTGGATAAAACTTTAGCATCCATAGCACAAACACCAATCTTACCAATTTTGGGTAATACAGGTTTTACTTGACCAGTAGAAGACTTTCTTGAAGAAGTAGCTGAGTTAGGACCGGATATGGGCAAGTTGACAGATGATGATTGCCCTGGCGTATTCAATCCAGAAGTGCTTAATGGAGTCGAGGACACCTCACTAATGGCTTGTTCAGTCAACGGGATTGGGTTTAGATATTCTGATAAATCGGATCTCTTGTTTTCTGCCTCATTCAATTTTAAGTTTTCCATGGTAACATCACAAGTTTGATCTAAAGATGGAGTTAGATCTGGTGGATTCTGGGAAGCACCACTTAAGGTTCTCTGTAACACATGTTCAAAATCCATATCATCAAGGGATTCTCCAGTAGGAATAACAGCTGGTGGTAATTTTAAAGACATATTCTCACTGGTAGATGTCTTAGGGTTAAAACCTTCCAATATGGGAGCAATGGATTCCATGGCTTTTTGAGTGTTTCTATTCAACATTAGTGGAGAGATGGAAGATGGTTCAATATTATTTTCGTCACCAACTGGAACCTTACCTTTCTTCTTGGGGATATCAATCCCAATAACTTTCTTATTCTCGACCATTTTAGGGAATTGATAAAGTCTGCCAAATTCAGTATTTTCACCAGGAATCTAAAGCAAACAAGCAAAACTCCGTATAATAAACTTAAACAGAAAAACCTTAATCCTCAGATCAATAGCTATTCCAGTAACAGGTTGCCTCTTTTATAACTAACTCTTGAGGTGCAATGGCTGTAGTTTGCAACTAAAGATTCACTTAAGGCTTTTATATTTCAAAATTGCACGTGTATTTTTGAAATGAAAAATTTTTGAAATTTGCGATGAGCTTTAAATAATTTAGTGTTAGATGGTCTTGTAGAGATTAAACACAGAATACAACATATTATTCTTGAACCATTCCCATAAGTCGATTAAAATCCGTTAGAATGACTGAGATAACTAAGAGAAGAAAGGTTGAGACTCCAAAAACTGTCCATTCTTCCAAAGTTTTTGCTCCGTTTAGAGTTGTTGGTAATGTCAGTAACGGGACTCCATTTGCCATTGGTACATTAGGTTCCACCTTTTACATTGTCACCAGTGTTGGTAAATCTTTCCAAATTTATGATGCTAATACTCTACATCTTTTATTTGTCTCTGCTAAGGAAACTGATAGTGAAATCACTGCTTTAGTTTCCCATTTCCATCACGTCTTTGTTGCATTCGGAAACAACGTTGGTGTGTATAAGCGTGGACTACAAGAACATTTGATTACCCTAGACTCCAATGCCACTGTCAGACATTTATCTGTTTTTGGTGACTACTTATGTATCTCTACAAATGATAACAATGTCCACATTTACAAGAAAAATTCTCCACAAGATAAATATGCTACCGTCTTCTACACCAAATTTCTGATTTCTGATTTACAAGGTGGTGAAATCATTGCTTTAACCCATTTAGCCACTTACCTAAACAAATTGGTTGTTGTTACTAAGTCGAATATTCTATTATTTAACGTCAAAACTGGGAAACTATTATACACTTCTGATGAATTTGCTGAACAATTAACCTGTGTTGAGCCAGCTCCAGCTTTAGATATTATGGCTTTAGGTACAGCTACTGGTGATATTATCATGTTCAATTTAAGAAAAGGTAGAAAGATTCGTACTATTAAGATTCCACAAACTCGTATTTCATCTATCTCATTCAGAACCGATGGTTCTGCTCATTTATGTGTTGGTACCTCTGTTGGTGATTTGATCTTCTACGATCTAGACCGTCGTTCTCGTATCCATGTCTTAAAGAATATTCACAGAGAATCTTTTGGTGGTGTCACTGCTGCTTCTTTCTTGAATGGCCAACCAATTATTGTCACCTCCGGTGGTGATAACAGCTTGAAAGAATATGTTTTCGACCCATCTTTATCACAAACTGATGGTGAAGCTGTGGTTCAACCACCAAGATATTTACGTTCCAGAGGTGGTCATTCTCAACCACCATCCTGTATTAGTTTTGCCGATTCTGAATCCCATTTCTTATTATCTGCCTCTAGAGACAGATCTTTGTGGGGGTTCTCTTTAAGAAAAGATGCTCAATCTCAAGAATTATCTCAAAGAGTTCATAAAAAGGCTGATGGTGGTAGAATGGCTGGTGCTGTTATGAAAGAAAAGTTCCCAGAAATTATTGCAATGACCATTGAAAACGCTAGATTAGGTGAATGGGAAAACATTATTACTGCTCATAGAGATGAAAAGATTGCTCGTACTTGGAACATGAGAACTAAAAGAGTTGGTAGATGGACTTTCAGCACCAATGATGATGGGTTTATTAAGTCTGTTGCTTTATCACAATGTGGTAACTTCGGTTTGGTTGGCTCTTCTAATGGTTCTATTTCCATTTACAACATGCAAAGTGGTATACTGAGAAAGAAATATAAGTTACACAAGAGAGCTGTCACCGGTATTGCCCTTGATGGTATGAATCGTAAGATGGTTTCCTGTGGTCTTGATGGGTTGGTTGGGTTTTACGATTTCAACAAATCCACTTTATTAGGTAAATTACAATTAGACGCTCCAATCACCTCTATGGTATACCATCGTTCATCTGATTTGTTTGCCCTAGCTTTAGATGACTTATCTATTGTGGTTATTGATGCTGTTACACAAAGAGTTGTTCGTCAACTTTGGGGTCACAGTAATAGAATTACTGCTTTTGATTTCTCTCCAGATGGTCGTTGGATCGTATCTGCTTCTTTAGATTCAACTATTAGAACTTGGGATTTACCAACAGGAGGTTGTATCGATGGTGTCAGATTAGCTAGTGTGGCCACTGGGCTGAAGTTTTCTCCAAACGGTGATTTATTAGCCACCACTCATGTTAATGGTAATGGTATTAGTATTTGGACTAACAGAGCTCAATTCAAAGCTATCTCTACTAGAACAGTTGATGAAGAAGAATTTGCTAGGGCCATCTTACCAAATGCTTCTGTTTCTGGTAACAGTTCCATACTTGCTGGTGCTCTCGATGAAGATGAGAGTGAAGAAGATGCCAATTTATTCAATAAATATGATTCCTTAGAACAAATCAACAAGGATTTAATAACACTATCTTTAGGTCCAAGAAACAAGATGAACACATTACTAAACTTAAATATTATCAAACAACGTTCCAAACCAATTGAGCCACCAAAGAAACCAGAAAATAACACTCCATTTTTCTTACAATTACGTGGTGAACAAGTCGGTGATGATGCATCAAATAGAGAAGGTATTGTGCATGAAACCCCAGAAGAAATTCAAAAGAGAGAATTAGCTGCTGAAAATATTGAAAATGCTGAATCTGAGCTACAAAAGTTCAAACCAACTGGTCGTGTTGGATTTGAATCTAAATTCACTAGATTATTAAGAGAAGGCCACGAAGCCGGTGATTATTCTAAATTTTTAGACAATTTAATTGAATTACCACCAAATTCTGTTGATCTTGAAATTAGATCATTAAATTCTTTTGAACCATATGATGAAATTGTTTGGTTTATTGAATCTTTAACCCAAGGTTTAAACTCCAACAAGAACTTTGAATTATATGAAGCTTTTATGAGTTTAATCTTTAAAGCTCATGGTGATGTTATTCATATGAATAATAGGAATGAAGCCATTGCTGAAGCTTTGAAACAATGGGAAGAATCTCATAGGAAGAACGACAGATTGGATGAACTTGTTAAATACTGTTCTGGTGTTATCAATTTCGTTTCAAGTGTGTAGAGTGAAGACATATTACAATCCTTCCTTTACGATATAGAACATATAGCATATTTTACTATACATAAAATATCTAATAATAGTTGTACATTACTTTGAATTAAGTTTATTATGTTAAAGACAATTTCATATTAGAAAAAGTGTGAAATTTAAAGAAACTGTAATCAGGAAAGAGAAGAAACATACAAAAAAAGGCTAATACTCTAAAATAAGCACGCATACATAGTAATACCAATGGGATGCAATCAAATAAGGCTTCTTTAGGTAGTTTAGTGGATAATATCACCAATTCAAAGAACCCAACAGAAGTTTCCAAGACATTAAAGGAGATCGAAGAAAATAAAGATTATATTCAAGATGTTCAATTAAGGAAACTAATTACTCTACATGATCAATCTTTTAAAACGAAATGTGTGGATCCATTAACTGAGTTATATGAGAAGTATTCTCCACTACTGGAAAGAGATGGTAAGATTCAAAATGAGGCAGCAATTGTCGATAGGAATTTAAGAATTATTGAACAAACCCTTGAGTTTGTGAGGGCCAATCAAGGTAAATAAGCTCAGACATAATTTGTATCTGTCTTGGCTTCTAGAGTTAAATGTATAATTGCAAATTTATCTTATAAGAAATGAATATAATGTACTAATATATAACTATATGAAATAAAATGAGAACACAGATATATATCAGTTTAATGAATGAATGAATTAATTTAACTATTATAATTTGATAATTTATAGCTAGTTTAGCGGGCTATTCCTTTAGCAGCGTTATCCCAAGTCTTTGTTTCCATCCAACCAGAATTAATGACTTTCATAGCATCTTCTAAATTTAATGGTTCACGTAATGGTTTATCTTCCATAACCAATTTCTTATAAACTCTATAATAATATTGTTCTGGGATGGCAGTAAATACATCTCTATTATGATCAGTAGATTCTTCTTCATCAGTGGTACTTTCAGTCCAAAGGTTCCGTCTTGTTTGCCATATGATACCAGCATCACAAAATGGTTCCTTTGTTTGGTTTCGAAGCTTTTCACATTCTTTCACTGCATCATAATCATCAAAGGACATTTTATTATTATCTTTGCTGATTGTAGTGCTATTATTATCAATGTTATCATGTGTATTATTGGCATCATCTGATGCCATTTCTGTGTTCCCACGACTATTAACCTTTTCCATACTACTTGAACCAGTTTCTTCATCAGTTATCTTCATTTCTGTGGCACCTGCAGTAATTGGTGGAGTCAATATCGATACACTAGCTAATCCTGTATCATTATCAAATTGTGTTAGATCTTTACTAGTGGTGTTGCCTGTTACAGGTTTCTTGTTTTTATTAAATTGATATTTCTTACTGTTTTTAGCTGTCTTCTTAGTATTAGAGTTCGAGTTAAACAAAGCTTCAATCTTTTTATCATCTGAGGCAGAAATATCGTTCTCTTCTAGATTACTTAAGGTATCTTCTGTGATCTTTTTAAAGGCAACTTTCCATTTTTGTAAAGTGCTTTGAATATTCGATTTAAAACTTCTCTTTTTCGTTGCAGTAGTCGCACTCATTGTAATACGTGTATGAACTAAGTTATGAGTTTGTCAATAAACTTCTTAGTGATGGTGTGGTGATGAGTTGAGGTCTGATTCTTGTTTGTAAACACAGTAAAATTCCTTTTTTAAGTCGTTCCTCAAAATAAAATAAAATGCAACAGTCAAACAAACCAGTAGCCAAGAGGGGGGCCTATAATATAGCAAAACTAACCAACAAACAAATGATACCTCTAAAAGAAAGGACTTTCCTTATAATAACAAAAGAACTCCTCTTTCAATAGTCATATTTTATGTCAAATCACAATTGAAAACAAAGTGAAAATTTATTTTGCAACATTGAAAATTTTCGTCATTTTTCGCTGTGCGAATTTCTTTCTTTCAGTCATTGGCAAGAAAAATATGTGAGAAATAGGAAATAATACCTTATTATAATAGGTAAGATAAGATAAGCAAAATGATTGATAAGCGAACATTACTAATTCTTGTAAGGAATCTCGATGCCTGTGGCAAATTCACTCTGCCCAAACCTTTTGAAGTGGAAATTGGATTCTAACCACATTAGCAGCTCAACCATGCTTTGCAAGGACATGATTTGTTTTAAATATCGTTTCAACACTTGCATGTTTTCTAACATACAATACACATGATGAAGGATTAACTGGATGGGTAACCCACCAATATCAATACAATAGTAAATGAATCTTTCCAGACATCCCCATGGACATTTATCGAAACCGGCAAACAATGCAGGGTTATTTAATAATCCTCTAGCAGACATAACACCATGAGCACCAGTAAAAGCCTGAATTCTGATCATATCAGAGACAGTAAAACAATCACCATTGGCTACCACTGGAACATTTTTACCTTTTAGACCATCTATAATATATTTAATGGCATTTAAATCCACTGGTTGAGATGATCTCGTACCCTTTAGCCTACCATGAACTGTAATCCAATCCACACCAGCGTTACAAAGTCTTTCACATAGTTTCAAAGTTCTTTCAGGTATTTCATGTTCATGAATTCTTATCTTCATTTCCATCCTTAATTTATTACCATATTTAGTTTTAACTTTATCGACCATATCAACCATTAAATCTTCATTATAAATTAATGCACAACCAATCCCTTCTCTAACTTGTTCTTTAATGGGACATCCACAATTGACACCAATACCATCAACATAGGGACAAATCATTTCAACCACTCTTAGTAAATCTGTAGTGTTATTAACACCAACTTGTGCAATGACAGGCGTATCTTCTTTATTTGTAGTAAAATCTGATATTCTTGCATTTTTATTTCTAACAAATTCACGAGCTAAGATCATTGGTGTATATACAATATCAGTATCGTAATAATGACATAATTGTCTAAATGCTAATTTAGAATATCTAACCATTGGACCCGAGATGGTAGCAGGTCTACCATGTGTCGTTAATCTTGTCTTGATTATATGTAATGGATCATTTACTTTTGTTAATGGTTTTGGTTCTAATGGTTCGAATAATGATAATTTTTCCAAATCTTTGGCAACTGCTTCCATCTTTTACCCCTTGTCTATCAACTCTATCAGGTTATATCAGGATACAATAATGTTATCTAGCTATTTATATTGTCATCTATCTTTGATAATTGTTGTTTTATATCTTTAATTTTGCATTGAAATTTTTCAAAATCTTGGGCCATCGCAATAAAATTTCGAATTTCAATCTAATTTATTACTACGATAACCATCATCCTCAGTACCACCAATGGCCTCACTATTCAAAGATAACACTTTGTAAAAACAATATATTCCTGTTAATAAAAATAATACAAGTAAAATTGAATGTACCACTGTGACCCCGACAATATATGTGATCCAAGTATGTTTTAACATAAAATTTCTTATACCTTGTTCATAAATTGTCTTAAATTTTAAATGTGAATTTGGGTCAAATGTTAATCTTTTCATTATATTAACAGTAGTTTGATCTTCAATTGAATGTGGAACAATATCGCTCTTGGGGACATTAAATGTAGAAATGGAATCTAATAAGATATGAATACTTTTAGCCTTTGTTGGAATAGTTATCTTATCATCTATGATTAATTCATTCAACCAATTATCATGATATGAATCCATGAAAGTATGTTCTGTGGATATGATAGATTTTGAATAATGTGATAATTTTTTACCAGATATCACTTCTTTATTGTTCAATCCAGGTTCTAATAATAAACTTGATTCACTTGTATCCTTATTTGAACAAATTACAGGCAATTTAACTTTATATAATAATTGATTCTTTGGATCATGATTAATCCAAATCTTTATTTTCACAGTATCTAACAATTCCATATTTGGGTTATATTTATCATATCCATAAAATCTATGTTGACAATAAAATTTAATATTAACATCTAATTTATAATCTATTGTGGATCTCAATGGAATCAATTGACTAACACCATTAGAAAAAACTTCTGGTAATGGACTAAAATCATATCTTTTAAATTGTTGTTCAAATTTATAATTATGTGGAGTGATTAATATATTTAATGGAATGGTTTGAATCGAGTCTAACGATATCAATCTGTTATATAAATCATTAAAGATAATACATGAAAGTGGGAAGATTACAATCAATTGGAATATAAAAATAATAACAATATATGTATACCATTGTAACCAATGGAATGGAGTGGAAAGGTTAATTCTCATTCTTGGTTTGATTTGATTGTCTTGAATGAGTTTTTTTATTAGTTTTGTATAATGTAATCTGTATCTTTTTTTATAAAAACAAAAACGGTTAATCTTTAAAATTAAAATCTATTGGCATAAAAAAACACATATTTATTTATAATACTATATATTGTATCAAGAAAGAGATAGATAGAAAGAGAGCCAAATATATACATATATATATATATATATTAAAAATAAAAATAAAATATAATACAAAAAAAGGTTTAATAAGGTTTTTGAATAGATGACGATGTAAAAAATTCTTGTAACAATGATGTGAATATTTGAGATAAATGGATAACAGTCATCGAAAAAGATAGACAATTATAATTTCTTGTGTATATGGAGGTATCAAAAAAAAAAGGTTGGTATTCAATGTGTAGAATGACCTCTATGATATTTTAACCCATTTAAATTCTTATAACGTTTACCACAAACTTCACAACGATATGGTTTATCCTTTTCATAACCCATACCTTCAGGATAAGGTTCATTTGAATCAGGATCTAAAATTGTAAATGTACCATCTGGATTTTCTAAAAGTTTTTGATTTTGATGACCATGTAATCTATGATATTTAAGACCATTTTGATTTTTATAAGTCTTTTCACAACCAATAACTGGACATTTAAATGGTTTATGTTCTTCATGATCCATAACGTATAATCTTCTTGCGGGATCATCAATAAAATTTGGCCTATTATTATTATTATTTAAATTACTGGTTGGATTAAGATTAATAGTTTGTGAATTTGTTGTTTGTGTATTGTTGTTATTATTGCTATTATTATTGTTATGATGATTATTATCATTATGATTCATTGTTAACCCATGATTACCATGATTATTATCATTATTAAAATTCATTGTGGGCATACTAAATGAATCTCTTAATAAATTATTGATATCAGAATTAGCCATTAAGATATTATGTAAATTACTATTATCCATTGAATTAATTTGATTTTTCATATCATTATTACTACTTGTATTAGTAGTGGTGTTATTATTGTTGTTATTATCATGCATAACATCATCTTCATCCTCGTCATCCTCATCATCATCCTCATCCTCGTCATCTTCATCTTCATCGATATCAACCATACCATGACTCATATTTAAATGATTTGAAGTACTTAATGGATCAACCATAATAGCTGATGGAATTGAACTATTTCTTAACCCTTGTGATGTGATTTGTCCTTTTGTACTAACGCTACTATTATTATTATTATTCTTAGTATTGTTATTAGTGTTATTATTATTATTCAATCCAATATTCAAGATATCATCATCCATAAAATCTAAATCAATACCAGCACTCATTAATGAATTATTTTTCTTTGAAGTTGGATTAATTGATGCATTATTATTATTATTATTTCGTATTATCATATCTTTACTCTTATTGTTATTAAAAGTATAATTGTTTAAATTATTCTTATTACTATTCTTCGGTATTGGAGAATTATTTGTTGTATTACTTGATGTGTTAGTATTGTTATTATACAATTGTTGTGATAATGTTGAATTAGTAGGTTTTGTAGAAACCATAGAATTATTAAACGTTCTAGAATTATTGATTGTTGTTGATAATTTTGAATTATTATCAATATTAGTTGATTTTAATTGTTGTTGAATAATATGTTTATGTTGTTTTGTATATTGTTGTTTTGATAAAGTTGGTTTTTTAATATTAGCATTATTTGAAATTGGATTTGTTGAATTGTTAATATTACTATTGTTATTTGATGTAGATGTTACAGTATTCCCACCAATATGTGCTTCTTCATAATGTCTTAATAAATCATGTAACCCCGGTAATGAAAGACCACAACAAGAATAATCTTTACAAAACTGTTTTTCTAAATTTGGTAAATAAGTACTTGTATTAAATGGTGGTGATTGAAATTGTGGGTTTGAAGGTTGTGTTGATAAATTTAATGATAGATTTGAATTATTTAAATTATCCACTTTAACAGACTTGTTATTATTCATATTATTAATAGTGGATAATCTTCTATACGAGATTGAATTTCTATTAGCATTATACATTTTAGTATTACTAGTATAATTCGATGGAGTATCATTGTTCAAAATAGGAGTGGTATTGTTGGGTATTATGGTGTTGTTGTTGTTATTATTATTATTGGTAGTAGCACCACGCAACATAACCTCATCTCTAAGCCATGACCCAATAGTGACAGACCCCCAAGAGACCCCACCCATGCCTTGTGAATGGGCAATAGAATCTCTTCTTAATTTATTCAAATCCACATTACCTGAGGGAGGTGTCGAAGTCGGACTAACACTTAAAGCGATACTATTATTTGTCTTTTTATTATTTGCGGTAATACCACTATTCATATCAGTATGTGATATAAATATTGCAGGAGTATGAGAGGTAGTGGCGGGGGTAGAAGAATTATTAGCAGTGGTAGCAGTGGTTGATGGAGAATTATTAGTAATATTCTTATTTGGCGTTAAAGTACTAGTGAAATCCATTTATTCTTGAGATGATAAGTATGAATATAAGTGAAGTATAGATAAAGGGATGATATTGATCAGATCAGAGATATAGACTTTCCTTGTATTGAAACTGAAATAGTAAAGATATCTTAGTATTATAGGATCTCAGTGATATGAATAAGTATAAGTTGTGATTAAAGAATACAACAATGTATAATCCTTTACTTGTATGTGTTTATAGATAGATAGATAGATAGATAGATAATATTATAGATACGTAAAAGAGTAAGAGGCCATCACATAACATCATCAATAAACAGTTATATGTGATACATTTATGTTAAACCGCCTTGTTTCGTCCGCGATGGTAATTCCCATTGAATTTGAAATTTATATTATCTAAACAATAGATTAAACACGGAGCGAAGGGGGGGTTCCATATTTTATTATGGCAGAAGCAGGGTAACACGGTTGGAGCAGTGGCCGGGTAGCACATTGTGGAAAAGTGGGGCACGCGTGTCCCAATTGGGTAATTTGCTACTTTGCACTGTTAATGAAAAATTTGATATTTAGAGATGAGCTCTCGATATTATCATTGATATATATATATATATACAGATTAGAGAAGCAAGAGAGACCAGCAATGAAGAGAGAGTTAGGTGAACAGGATACTACTGGCAGTGCTGACAGTGCTGGCAGTGTGGATGACAAGAGAGTGTGTTTACCCAAGGGTGTGGCACATTTGAAACCACAATATATCATTACAAGTTCTACTGCAACTAATAGTGAGATTCAATTTAATGATGAAGAAGTGGCTTCTGCTGATAGATTTGATAATATGGGGAATGATTCAACAAACACTCGTCGTGCCAAGAAACAAAAGAAGAAAAGAGGTCAGAATAAGAATCGTGATAATAGACAAGTGAAAGAAACATTTAAAAATCAATACGTCTTATGTTCAAAACTATTACAGGGACAAGACGCCAGCAACTGTCCCTGGGGTGATAAATGTAGATTTAATCATGATATTAATTTATATCTTGAACATAAATCTGATGAAATTAAATGTGATTCCATTTACCCTAATGTATTCTTATCCTATACTACAAATTCGCAAGGTGAAATTAAATTTGGTTGTCCAATTTATAATTCTTTAGGTTATTGTCCCATGGGTTATAAATGTAGATTCTTATCATATCATATGAACCCAGAGACAAAAGATATTTCCAAAATTGAAGATTTTAAAATTGATGAGAAAGTACCTTTATATGAAATTAATAAAGAAATTAATCATATTACATATGATGACAAAATTGAATTAATTAAACGTAGATTCCCATTTAATAAATCAAATCATATCTTAGAAATTATTGATTCCATGCAACAAGAAAATCGTGATGTTATGGTTGTTAAAGAAACCACAAAAGATGAGGAGAAATCACCACAAGTCATGCAAAGAGAATTAGAATTAAAAGCTCAAAGAGAAAAACAAAAGGAAATATATCTCAAATACAAAGATACGAGATATTTCACATCAGAGAAAAGACAATTAAATTTTAAAGATAAAAAAATTTTGTCACCATTAACCACTGTAGGAAATTTACCATTCCGTAGATTAATGAAAAAATATGGTTGTGATATTACATATAGTGAAATGGCCTTGGGGGTACCATTAATTCAAGGTACAAATTCTGAATGGGCCTTACCCAAGGCACATATAAGTGAACAAGGCGGATTCGGGGTACAAATTGCATGTAGTAAAGTTTGGCAAGCCTCGAAATCAGCAGAGATCCTAGCTGAATACTGTTCCCAAGGGATCAATGAAATTAATCTAAATTCTGGTTGCCCCATTGATTTATTATATAGACAAGGTGCTGGTAGTGCATTATTAGACAATCCTGCCAGATTAATTAGATGTCTTAATGGTATGAATTATGTCTCTGGTGAGATCCCCATCACGGTCAAGATTAGAACCGGTATTAAGGAAAATAGTCCCATGGCAGATTTATTAGTGAAAAGATTAGTTAATGAGACTGATGTTGCCGCGATTACATTACATGGTAGATCACGTCAACAAAGATATACTAAATTAGCCGATTGGGAATATATCAGTAAAGTTGGGAAAGTTCTACGTGAGGAAGAGATGTTATACCAGGACAAGAACAGTGATACCCACGGACGTCAATCACGTATCCAATTTGTTGGGAATGGTGATATAAATAATTGGGAAGATTGGTATCATTATCGCGATTCGATCCCAGAGATGGATAGTATAATGATTGCTCGTGGTGCTTTAATTAAACCATGGATTTGGGAAGAAATTGATTCGCAACAATATTTAGACAAGTCAAGTAGTGAAAGAATGGATATTTTGGCAGATTTTACCCGGTATGCAATGGAACATTGGGGCACAGACGAGTATGGTATTGCCCAGTGTAGAAGATATTTTTGTGATTTTATGTCATTTTTCCATCGTTACATTCCAATGGGTATTTGTGAAAGATATCCAGTGAAATTAAATGAAAGACCACCACATTGGCAGGGGAGAGATGAGATGGAGACTAAATTGGGATCCCTGGATTCACAAGACTGGATTAAATTGAGTGAACAGTTCCTGGGTCCCGTGGAGCCTAACTTCAATTTCACACCAAAGCATAAATCCAACTCATATAACTGAGTGTATACACTTATCTGTATACACTTATCTGCATATACTTATCTGTATATCACTATTATTTTCTGTATACTATCTGATTAGCCGCTCACACTGCGATGTCCCCAGCGCCACCCGGCCACCCGGCCGCCGGCCGCTGCCCAGCAAAGACCCAGCCACCGCGCAGTGGCAAAACTGCCCGCTGTGACGTGTTATTGTCATTTTGTCGATTTTCCAACACTGCCAGTGTTTACCATAATAAACTGACGACAGCGCGAACCCAGCAATATATAAAGGACACAATATTGTTTGGCGATATTTGCCATTTCTTGTTTCTTACTTCTTATTTATTTACTGCCTATTGTCTATTTCTATATTATATATAACTTTATATAAACACTGGTTTAATATATCTTCTATCTTGTACTAATACCTCCCTACATTCCGTCCTCGGCTAACATATAAGCAAGGTGACTTTTGTCTATTCTACCACTTTTTTTTTCAACCTCTAGTTTATTTATCACATCTATATACTCTTACTAGTGGTTAAAGATGGAATCTCCACAACCTATATTACCAGAGAGTAAGACAGAAAATATTACAACAGTGAACGATACAAATACAACCATCACCCCAACTCAATCCACTACAGATATGAATACGCCAATGCAAACGCCGAAAAGTGATGATACTATAACTGCCACTATAGATTCAACCACAAATATTGCCCCAGATTTACAAAATTTAGATAATAATAATACAACTAATACTACCACTGAGCAAACTGTTAAAAGTGAAATCCCACAGACTCTTCCAATAATCGACCCGACCACAACAAAACCTGCACCCAAACCACCACAAGAACCGGATGTTAATAATTTACCCAAAGAGCCAATCCCAGATCATCAAAAGAAACATGCGTTAATGGCAATCAAAGCAGTGAAAAGATTAAAAGATGCTAAACCATTTCTTTTACCAGTGGATACAATCGCATTAAATATACCATTTTATTATAATTATATTACCAAACCAATGGATTTATCCACAATTGAACGTAAATTAACTCTTAATGCATATGAAACTCCGGAACAAATTATGGATGATTTTGATCAAATGGTGAAAAATTCAGTACGTTTTAATGGTCCCACCTCAGTAATATCACAAATGGCAAGAAATATTCAAGCCGCATTCGAGAAACATATGTTAAATATGCCAGCAAAGGATGCAATTAATTTTGATACAGTAATACATCCAAATGGTCGTGGTGGTAAAAAAGGGAAAAAAAATAAAATTGATTCCGATCAACCTGTTATAATTAGACGTGCTCCAACACATAATGGTAGACCCAAAAGACAAATCC
Source organism: Monosporozyma unispora (assembly GCA_003708525.3). Taxonomy (NCBI): domain Eukaryota; kingdom Fungi; phylum Ascomycota; class Saccharomycetes; order Saccharomycetales; family Saccharomycetaceae; genus Monosporozyma; species Monosporozyma unispora. The sequence continues at coordinate 85,303 of PPON03000024.1, read as the reverse complement.
ATCCACCTAAATCAAAGGATATTTATCCTTATGAAAATAAGAAACCCAAATCTAAGAAATTACAACAAGCAATGAAATTTTGTTCATCCGTGGTGAAAGAATTAATGTCTAAGAAATATTCAAGTTTTAATTATCCATTTTTAGAACCTGTTGACCCCGTGGCAATGAATTTACCTACATATAATGATTATGTTAAGACACCAATGGATTTAGGTACCATTCAAGAAAAATTATCAAATTGGGAATATCAATCAATGGAAGAATTTGAAAATGATATTAAATTAGTTTTCAATAATTGTTATGTGTTTAATCCGGATGGAACTATTGTCAATATGATGGGTCATCGTCTTGAAGAAGTGTTTAATTCTAAATGGGCGGACAGACCAATTTATACAGATTATAATGATGACGAGGATGAGGAAGATGATGATGATGGGTCTATTAATGATGATGGGTATGATAACGGTCTTGGTGATGATGGTGATAATAATGGATTTGATTATGATAATATAACAAATGAAGAAATTGATGAAACACTAATAACAAATCCAGCAATTCAATATCTTGAAGAACAATTAACCAGAATGAAAGTGGAATTACAACAATTGAAAAGACAAGAAATTGAAAGAATTAGAAAAGAAAGAAGATTATTAAAGGGTCAAAGTAATGCTTCTAAATATCAACAAAGATCAAATACAAAGAGAAGATTAAATAAAAGAGGTGGTGCTAATGGTGGTGGTCCAAATAAATCAAGAAAATTAAATCGTGATCGTAAAAGAATTAAAACTGTGGTCACTTACGATATGAAAAAATGTATCACTGAACATATTAATGATCTTTCTTCCACTAATTTAGAAAAAGTAATTAAAATTATTATGCCAAATAATACGGGTCAAGATGAAGTGGAATTAGATTTAGATACTTTGGATAATAATACCATCTTAACACTTTATAATACATTTTTCAGACAATTTGATGAATCTACAAATAATAATGATCATCATATTAATACACCAATTTCAAATGATTATAATGATCATTATTCTCCATTATCACCAAATTCTACACTGAATCATAATAAAAAGAGAAGATCAAAACAATTAAGTCAAGAGGAAGAAACAAGACAAATTGAAAAGATTAAAAATAAATTAGCTTATTTAGATCATGCCTCCCCATTAAGTCAAAATGGTTCACCAACAAATATGAGACCAAATATGTTAAGTAAACAAACATTATCAAATTTTTCATCATCTTCAAGTGATGATGATGATGATGAAAGTGAAAGTGAAGAAGAATAAATCTCTTCTGAAACTCACTCCACCCCCTTCTCCTTATTCATAAATTCAAACTAGCTCCATACAATGTCTTTAATCCCAATCCAAATAATTTATCACTATTATTATTACATTTTTTATTAATTATTAATTAAATAGAGACTGCATGTATTGTAACATTATCAAATCCGACAAATATATTAATTAGTGCAAATTAGCTAGCTTATCGTTTTCACTCTAAGCAATTATATATAATTTTTGTTAAAGATTAGCTTATATATAAATTAATAATTATCTTATATGTCAAAATTTGGTGTGTAATTTTTTTATTCAGTTTCCTTATTTAATTTTAATATAATAATTTTTTTTTTGGCATTTTAAAAGTTGGAAGAACAAGAATAATAAGTATAACTCTGTATTGAAAGAGTTAGTGCAAACACAATTGAACAAGGACACAATGTCATTCACGGAAAAGTCACTTGAAGAGTTGTATCAATCATTAAAAGATATTACAAATGATCCTGATGTCGAATTATTTGAAGATAAATTGACCAAATTAGATCTTTCAGAAGAATCAAAGACTCCAAAACAAATTAACACAGAATTACAACAAAAATATTTAAGTCCATCTAATGTATTACCATGGTCACTTCTAGATGTTGTTCAAAAGGTTCCTGAAATGGATATTGATGATTATGATTATAAAGAATTCTTAACCATTCCACAACCAATTTCACGTACTGCTTATTATTTCAAGAGAAGAGGTATTGAAGGTAAGATTCATGATTTTAAAGAAGAAGTAACATTAAAGGATATTAAAAATGCTAATTCATCTAATTCTTTATCTTTAACAAGAAGTGTGAATCATCATGGGAATACCATTAGAGGTAGTACTCAACAATTACCTTTCACTCCAGGGGGGTTATCAATGCAATCTACTAATATGGGGAATGCCACTAAATTATTACATAAGGATAAAGATGGATTATTTGATATTCCTGAGGGGTTAACCAGAGGTATCTTACCTCAACTTAACAAGGAGGAAGTCGCAACTGGTGTGGATTCTATTGATGCATCATTAAGTGATGATGAATTCCAAAAATTGAATGATATTGATAATGGTCAAGAAATTGAAGATGAAGTCGTTGAAAGAAGATTACAAGCTGAAGAAAAGACAAATTCTCAATTGTCTAATGCTATTTCTAATTTATCATCTACTACTAACCCAGCTGAAAAGGATATTCCAATTTTAGAAAGTCAAGATAGTACATTAGAAGATATTGATGATTTATTACCTGTTGATATTGATTTTGGTAGATCTATTACTGTTAATAAGAACATTACCAAGAGAAAAGAATGGGCTCATGTTGTTGATCTAAATCATAAGATTACGAATTTCGATGAATTGGTTCCAAATCCTGCTAGAACGTGGCCTTTTGAATTAGATACTTTCCAAAAGGAAGCTATTTATCATTTAGAACAAGGTGATTCTGTTTTTGTCGCTGCACATACATCTGCTGGTAAAACTGTTGTTGCTGAATATGCTATTTCCATGGCAAAGAGAAATATGACTAAGACTATTTATACCTCTCCAATTAAAGCTTTATCAAATCAAAAATTTCGAGATTTCAAAGAAACATTTGAAGATCTTGATGTTGGTTTAATCACTGGTGATGTTCAAATCAACCCAGAAGCTAATTGTTTAATTATGACTACAGAAATTTTAAGATCAATGTTATATCGTGGTGCTGATTTAATTAGAGATGTGGAATTCGTCATCTTTGATGAAGTCCATTACGTTAATGACCAAGATCGTGGTGTCGTTTGGGAAGAAGTTATTATTATGCTACCTCAACATGTTAAATTTATTTTACTATCTGCCACTGTGCCAAATACATATGAATTTGCTAATTGGATTGGTAGAACTAAACAAAAGAACATTTACGTTATTTCCACACCAAAGAGACCTGTTCCTTTGGAAATTAATATATGGGCAAAGAATGAATTGATTCCAGTGATTAATCCTAATAGAGAATTCTTAGAGGCTAATTTCAAAAAACATAAAGATCTTTTAAGTGGTGAGAAACCAGGTGCTCCAGCTACTAGGGGTGGTAAAGACAGCTCCAGAGGTAGTAACCGTGGTGGTCGTGGTGGGTCCAACAACCGTGGTGGCTCTCGTGGTGGCCGTGGTGGTTCTCGTGGTGCTGGTGCAGTCGGTTCCAATAAGAGTCAATTCTTTAGAAGAAGTGGCCCATCAAAGAAGACTTGGTCCACTCTAGTCAATTACCTAAGAAAACAAGACTTACTTCCAATGGTCGTTTTCGTGTTTAGTAAGAAGAGATGTGAAGAGTATGCTGACTGGTTAGATGGTATCAATTTCTGTAATAATAGGGAAAAATCTCAAATCTATATGTTTATTGAAAAATCCATAACCAGATTAAAGAAGGATGATAGAGAGTTACCTCAAATCTTGAAGATTAGATCGCTGTTGGAAAGAGGTATCGCCGTCCATCATGGTGGTTTGTTACCAATTGTCAAAGAGTTGATTGAAATTTTATTTGCCAAGGGTTTCATCAAGGTTTTATTTGCCACTGAAACTTTTGCCATGGGTTTGAACTTACCAACAAGAACAGTGGTCTTTAGTGAAATTCAAAAGCACGATGGTAATGGTCTAAGAGATTTAACTCCAGGTGAATTTACCCAAATGGCTGGTAGAGCTGGTCGTAGAGGTTTAGATAAGACTGGTACTGTTATTGTCATGTCTTATACCGAACCATTGGCAAGAGGTTCGTTCAAAGAAGTTACTCTTGGTGTACCAACTAAACTAGAATCTCAATTCAGATTGACATATAATATGATTTTAAATTTATTAAGAATTGAAGCTTTGAAAGTGGAAGAAATGATCAAATATTCTTTTAGTGAAAATACCAATCAGACCTCTCATCCTGAACACGAGAAGAAAATCAAGGAACTACAAGGCGAATTAGAAACCATTTCCAGTGAACAATGTAACAGTTGTAACAGAGACATTGAGAGATTCTTGGATGTTACCGTGAGATTGAAACAAAATAGTATTGATATTATGACTGAATTAAACAATACTCCAGAAATTTTCAAAGTGTTGAAAATTGGTAGGTTAGTGGTATTCAGAGATGAAGAGGACAAATACAGACTAGGTTTTGTGTTCAGAAACGACACCAAGACTGGCTCATGCAGCGTCTTATGTTTCACCGAACCAAACACTTTACCAAATGGTGATCCGAATTATTTACCATACTTGGGTAAGTTAACCTCATACAGCAGAGTTAACTTTGAAAAATTCAAAGCTAATGAACCATTGTTTATGAATATTCCATTGACCTCTGTCGAATACATCACTGCTTACGTTTTAAAAGTTCAATTCAAAGCCTTCTTGAAGAAAGAGCCAGAAGCTTTAGAAGAAATCAATAAGGAAATCTCTACTGTAATCAAGAGTTCTTTGAAATTAAGAGAAAGAAAGTTCGATATTAAGGGTAATTTGCATTTACATCAAAATATTTTAGAAAGAGAAAATATTATGAAACAATTAGTATCCTTAGAATCATATGAATGTCCAAGACTGGCTACTCATTTTGTACCAGAATACAATAAACATAAACTAGAAAGTGAAATCAAACAATTACATCACTTGATGTCTGATGAGAATTTGAACTTGTTACCAGATTACGAAAAGAGATTAGCTGTTCTTAAGTCAACCGGGTTTATTGACAAAAATAATACTGTTCTTCTTAAGGGTAGAGTTGCTTGTGAAATTAACTCAGGTTATGAATTGGTTTTAACCGAATTGATTTTAGACAACTTTTTGGGTGATTTCGAACCAGAAGAAATTGTTGCTTTACTATCTGCTTTCGTCTACGAAGGTAGAACTAGGGAGGAAGAACCACCTATTGCAACCCCAAGATTAGTCAAGGGTAAGAAACGTATTAGTGAAATTTACCAAAAAATGTTAACAGTCTATGAAGAGCATCAAGTTCCATTAACTCAAGAAGAAGCAGAATTTCTTGAAAAGAAGAGATTTGCTTTAATGAATGTTGTCTATGAATGGGCTCGTGGTCTTTCTTTCAAAGAGATTATGGACATCAGTCCTGAAGCTGAAGGTACTGTTGTCAGAGTCATTACATGGTTAGATGAAATTTGTCGTGAAGTCAAGACTGCATCCATTATTATTGGTAACTCTACTCTTCATATGAAGATGAGCAAAGCTCAAGAATTAATTAAAAGAGATATTGTTTTCGCAGCAAGTCTGTATTTATAGATTTTTGTAATATTTCTTTCATAACTTTTTACTTTAGCATTTATACATTAATTCTGTCATTATTTTCTACTGGAGTTTGTAGCATTTTGTTCAAAGATTTTTATAACTTAAAAAAAAATTCATCAATCTTTGAATTTGGGATGAGCTCATCAGGTAAGTTTAAGATCCAGTTTAAACCTAGAATCACTCAAAGATAAAGGATATCCCAAGTCAAATTACAGAATGGCTCCAAAGTCAAGTTTATTGAAGAAGTCCTCATCTGCTGGTTCAAAAGCAGATGGTGCTCCTAAACAACCAAAAGTTAAAATTCCAACTGAATTCATTACTCGTCCATTACACACAAAGGGTAACTATAAAGAAACATGTTATGCCATTATCAATCCAGCAATTCTAAAAGCACTGGAGATAACCGCGGGTTCCATATGTTTAATCAATAAAGTTGGGTATAATGGAATTGCTATACAAGCCAAAGCTGCTACTGATGCCGCTCATCCTGCTAATGTGATCTTATTATCAGCTCCAATTAGAGCTGTGGGTAATATCTTGTTAGGTGACCGCGTTGAAATCAAGAAATTAGCCTCTCAACCAACGTATGCTTCTACTATTACAGTGGGTTCATTACAAGGAACCTTGGAAGATACATCTGCTAACAAAAAGAAGATTGAAAAATTACTTGATGATTGTGGTATCATTATGCCAGGTATGGTCTTCGATGATTTTAAATTAACTGAGGATAATACAACTGAACAATTTGATATCTTAATCACAGACGTTGCTGATAATAAGTTGCCTGATATTTCCAAAATGACTTTACAAGACAGTGATGAATCTGACACTTTCTATTTATCACCACCTGTTTTATTCAAAAAAGGTTCCACTACAATTAATTTAACCCAATCTACCTTTGTGAGTTCAAAACATAATTTGCCTGAACATTACAGCTATAGCAATGTCGGTGGGTTAACTAAAGAAATTGAAGTTTTACAGAATACCATTGAATTACCATTAAATCAACCAACTTTATTCAGCGATTTTGGTGTCACCCCACCTCGTGGTATCTTACTACACGGTCCACCTGGTACTGGTAAAACCATGTTATTAAGATGCGTTGCCAACACTGTTAATGCTCATGTCTTAACTATCAGTGGTCCTTCTATTGTTTCCAAATATCTTGGTGAAACTGAAGCTGCTTTAAGAGATATCTTTAATGAAGCACAAAAATATCAACCTTCTATGATTTTTATCGATGAAGTTGATTCTTTAGCACCAAATAGAGCAAATGATGATTCCGGTGAAGTTGAGAGCAGAGTTGTTGCCACATTATTAACTCTTATGGATGGTATGAGTGCATCTGGTAGAGTTGTTGTTATCGCTGCTACAAACAGACCAAATTCTGTGGATCCAGCTTTAAGAAGACCAGGTAGATTCGATCAAGAGGTTGAAATTGGTATTCCTGACGTGGACGCTAGATTAGATATACTATCTAAGCAATTTATGAAGATGTCTTCCGATCGTCATACCCTAGCTGCTGATGATATAAAGTTGATTGCTTCCAAGACTCATGGTTATGTTGGTGCTGATTTATCTGCATTATGTAGAGAATCTGTGATGAAAACCATTCAACGTGGTATTAAGAATGGTGAAAACTTAACTAACAATACATTAAAGGTTTCCATTGGCGACGTTGAGAATGCCATGTTAGAAGTCAGACCCAGTGCTATGAGGGAAATCTTCCTTGAGATGCCAAAGGTTCACTGGTCTGATATCGGTGGTCAAGAAGATTTAAAGAGAAAGATGAAGGAAATGATTCAATTACCATTAGAAGCCTCTGAAACATTTGGCAAATTAGGTGTCTCCGCTCCAAAGGGTGTTTTGTTATATGGTCCACCAGGTTGCTCTAAGACATTGACTGCTAAAGCTTTGGCCACAGAGTCTGGGGTCAATTTCCTTGCTGTCAAAGGTCCAGAAATATTCAATAAGTATGTTGGTGAATCTGAAAGAGCTATTAGAGAAATTTTCAGAAAGGCTCGTGCCGCTTCACCAAGTATCATCTTCTTTGATGAAATTGATGCTTTATCTCCAGATAGAGATGGTGGCGCTACTTCAGCCGCCAACCATGTCTTGACCTCTCTACTAAACGAAATTGATGGTGTTGAAGAATTAAACGGTGTTGTTATTGTCGCTGCTACAAATAGACCAGATGAGATTGATTCTGCTTTGCTAAGACCAGGTAGATTAGATAGACACATTTATGTAGGTCCACCAGATTTAGATGCTAGAGTTCAAATCTTAAAGAATTGCACTAAGAAATTCAATCTTGATCAAACTGGTGTTGATTTAGAGGATCTAGCTAAACGTACCGATGGTTGTTCTGGTGCTGAAGTTGTGTTATTATGTCAAGAGGCTGGGTTAGCAGCTATTATGGAAAATCTTGAAACTTCTGAGGTTAAACCAAAACATTTTGAGAATGCCTTAGCAGGTATCTCTAAAGGTATTACTCCAGAAATGCTTGAATATTACCAAGATTTTGCATCAAGAAGTGGGATTAAAGCTTAGACTTCCCAATTTAACTATCATTTATGTATCATATTCTATAGAACCGCAAATAAACACTATATCTATTTAAGGTCTTATGTGGCTTATTAGTTGTGTTTAACAGCACATGAAGTTTACTCTTTAACTGATTTGGCTACCCGAATTTGTCTTATCACAATGATTTTGTAAAGACATTTCTATCAAATTATGAAGAGCCCAAAATTTGAATCATCTTGTAATCATTCACAGAAGGCTTTCTTCACTGAACTGAACTAAATATTGTTAATAATTTGTTTAAATATATACCATTAAAACTCTTTTCAATCAACTGTGCAGAGATGTCAGACACCCCAATTGCTCTCATAGTAAGTACCTTAATTATTGTTGGCTTTCCAACATATATCATATATCAAATATTACCAAGAAATATCGCCCACATCGTAGTATTGATCTATATTATATTTTCTGCTAAGGCCTTCGCCAACTCAGATTGGGCAAATTAGTATCCATCGTATTATCCTTTCAGTTAGTTAGTTCCCTTTGTTTCTTTTATTATAAAATATATAACTCTTCAAATATAATATAAGTTATATAATAACATATTTCTATCTACATTCATATCTTTGCCATTTTGAATATCATATTTATCATATTATTTGATATGTATTAATAGCTGTTCATTCCTTCTTATTATATTGTTATTAGATGCTATTATAATATTTTTTTTTGAAGTGAAATAAAGAAAGACACATTTGAAATTTCAAGTAGAGCAAAAAATCCACTTGACAGGCTAGAACAACCCAGCATATCCCAATTAACCTCGACAGAACCACAATCATGAGTGGGAATTGGAACACACGAAGCTTTAAGAAACTATTAGCCACAGATTTATGTCAAATTTTATCTAGCATATGCGCATCTGATCAGATATTGATCATTCAACCTGAAATTTTACCTTTACTGAACAAACTGTTAACTTTCACTCAATTAACTGATCAAACACCAGTACGAAAAATTGTTATACTAGATGATACTCAAGTGGTTGCCGATTTAGAAAATGTTACCTCCACAATGCCACCTATGGAATTAGTGTTCCTTATAGATGTTAAAACTAACTTAACTATCCCTTCCATATTAACAAAGATACGAGATAAATTTGCTTTGACTAAGATGAACATTGTTTACCAAACATGGAAAACTCAACCTACAAACCATTTAGAAGAGTTACCTCATTTCATTAAATCACAATTATCTGAGAGCGTATTGTTTCCTTGGTTTATATTACCAATTCCTCAATTAGACGATAATGTACTAATTGCAGATGTGTTATATAATGACGATAACGATAATTTATACCACCCTAAAAGACCTTCTGTAACAAATTCAACAAGATCCATCTTAAGGGATAATATGATGAATTGTGTCTTATCACTTTTACAAGCCACCAATTCCACTATTAGTGATACAGTGAGTATAGGTAATGAATCCACTACATTTATAAATCAATTGAAGGCTAAGATCGATAGTGATGAGACAGTAGATGATGTCTTTATTAAGTCTACGTTGTATGGGAACAAATATGATACAAACTTAGAAACTGATTTAATTGTCCTTGAACGTGATGTGGATCCAATAACACCAATGTTAACACAATTATCTTATGTAGGAATCCTTGATGATTTTTTTCAATTCGATCATTCTGTTTCATCTCTATCGAAGAAAGACGTTAAATTTAATTATACAGATGATGACATTTGGCAAGATATTAAATATTGTAATTTTGGTACCATTGGACCTATTCTAAACAAGATGGCCAAGGATCTTCAATTGAAATATGATTCAAGACATACAGCAGAAACTGTTGGAGAAATAAAGAATTTTGTCGAGTCATTATCTACCTTACAAGAGAATCAAAAATTATTAAATATGCATACAACATTATCATCTGATGTCCTTGATGAAGTGGAAAACAATCCCAAGTTACAATTTTCAAGGATATTGGAGTTTGAACAAGATATCTTATCGGATAGTTATCATTCCAATGATTTATATTTAAAGATCATAGATTTGATACATGAAGGTGAAGTGTCACAAGAAAAGATTTTGAAATTAATTTGTTTGATCTCTATATGTAAACGTGGTATTAAAGATCATGAATTGGATTCACTGAAAGTTGATTTAGTGGATAGATTTGGTGTTGAAAGTTTACTTGTATTACAGAAGTTACAATCTATCAAATATTTAGCAAACAGATCGAAAGGTAATACATTAATATTAAAGAAAGATTATAAGATGATATCTAAATGGCTTGAGACATTGCCAATTGACGAAAATGAGAATAGTAATGCGGAAAATGAAGCTTTTAGTCCCACCAGTTTATCGTTTGCCTTTTGTGGTGTAGTCCCAATTACTGTTAGAATACTACAATTCTTATATGAAAGAACTACTCTTTCAAAGAGTTATTCAGCGCAACAGCCATTCATCTTATCTAAGGAACCAAGTCTAAACTCTACAACAGACTTATTTGAAAAGATATATGGTGATAAGATGGAAGTACAGGAGGCTAGATGGGTACCCACCCCATCTAAGAGACTTCCAATCCATAACAATAAGAAGAAGGGCGCTATTCAAAATTATGATATCTCGTTAATTGTGTTTCTTGGTGGTATCACATTAGGTGAAATTGCAGTGATCAAACATTTACAGGAAAGTCTTCGTGTGAAGGGTATCCATAAGAGATTTATCATTATTGCTGATGGGATATTCAGATTTCAAATATAGTGAAAAAAAAATAATACAAATTCTTTCTTTCTTACACAACACAAGCATGTATAGGTATATACAAATATTCTCTCTTATAATTGTAACCATCCTACTATCTTCTTAGCCACCAATAGATATCACTAAGTTCTCTGTATAACTTCTAACTAACAATCTCTGTTTGTGTATGTTATTTACTATATTTTCATCCAATAAAATGGTGCTAACGGAGTTTGTTCAGTAAGGAGCAATTTTGGAAATATTTATTTTTGATATATAAGAAGTGCCAAGGATTGGCAAGTTATACTGAAGAATGCAAATTTGATACTTACAAGAGAGGATTACATTATTGATAAAGTACACACAACCACACAACCACACATTCACTAGAAATAGTTAACAAATGTTGAGCCAACAATTAGTCAGACTTTCCACGAGGAGAACTTTTGCCTCCACTGCTAGAACAGCAGCTCATTTCAAAGAAGGTGTTTACTCAAACATCCCATTCAAAGTACACAACAGAAAGATCCCATATGGTGTGGTCCATTTCAGTTTTTTTGCTGTTGGGTTTGCCGTCCCATTCATTGCCTGTTTTGTTCAATTGAAAAAGACTGGTGATATATAATTTGATTATATTCTCATGTTAAAGGGATAATTAACGATCATTTGTAATGATACATTAAGTTATCCTCACTTTTTATCTCTATTTATCTTTCCACTCTCAAGCCTTTCTATATTTATAATAATCTATCTATATAAAACTATTTATATCACTTATTTTTATTTGATACTTATTCTTTTCAACCTTAATATAATATTATTATTATTTGATATATATACATCTCTTGATATTATTGAACATATATTTATCTGAAGTTATTGGCAGTTTGTCCTCTATAGTGGGAACCTTTGTTTTTATTATTGTTATTATTCTTTGAAATTTTATTAGCAAATTGTTTTGAATTTGGAGAATCAATTTGAGATGTAGCGCTCCTTCTCTTCATATATTGCAACATAGAAGGTTGGTTTTTATCATTTGTGGTTGTGTTCCTCTTACCGATCTTTAATTTCTCTAATGGAGTGGGAAATTGAATTCTACCTGATGCAATTGTACTCATTCTTCTTCTTTGAAGATCATCCTTTGGCATCCCCAATCCTTTAATATTTGAACCAATATCTCTACCAGGTGGTGTTACTACTTGGTTACCAGGATTCATTGATATACTACTGTGATAATATTTGTTTTTATTATTACTAGAATTTGGAGATGGTATCCCAGAAATTGACGGTATTTGACCCGGTGACATGACTTGATATTCTGAGCTTGAATTGAATTTATTTAATTGTGTTGATTCAGCCATAGCGATGTCCTCATTTGAATTAGAAATATTCTTAGAAATATTCTTAGTGTTACTTAGTCTTCTTACACTATTATCACCTTTATTCTGAGGATAATTTAAATCAACTGTATTAGCTCTAACATTTTTCACAGTTCCATTTGTATCCTTATAATTATAAGGATGCAAACTAGTTAAATTGTTTGGCTGAACACTTTGATTTCTTTGTGGATTTCTTAAAGTATTTGTTTGCTTTAATTTGGATATAAATTGTTGTTGTTCATTGTATTCATCATTATCTAATGTTAAATCCACAGTGGGAGGTGGATCTTTATTCGAAGAACTAAAACTTGCATTTCCCTTCCTTTGAAAAAAAGATGATGCTCTATTTATTGAACCAACACTGTTGTTACAAATACTTCTTACAGACTTACTATTATTAAAGGATTTCAAATTCTCTTCTAAAAATTGAATCTTTTGTTTTAAAACAGGAATCGTGTCTAATTCATTCTTAGCTTGATATAATAATTGTTGCTGTCTAGCTACTTTCTCTCTTAATTTAATACAATGTGTCTGATAGTATTGCACTTGTTCATTTAATCCACTGATTTGAAACAAAGATATGTTATAAATACTTTCTAATGCGTTTGGTAAGGGCTCGAAAAACAATTTTACATCATTAGGTAATGTTCTTTCATCTATTAGTTTGATTGTTGATATATCTTTATTATTACAAACTGGACAAACATTATTCTGCGAGAGATGTTTATTACATAAAGTGTGAGCACAGGAGGTTAGCATAAGGGGACTCCCGGTAGAAGATCTTTGATGGCACACAAAACAAAACACAAAGTTTTGATTAAACACAGATTCTGACATGAGCTTTGTAGTTTCTTTGAATATTAGTTTATATTGATTAAGTGGGGTTCTATATACAGGAGTTTTATGTAGTAAATGATGTTGTGATAAAAACAATTTTGGATTTATTTCTTAGTTTTTTTTATTGAAATTGAAATAGCCGCCTAAATGAAGTCAAGAAGATTCATAGTAATATTGAGCTATTCCAAGGAATCGAAGATAGAAGTAATAAACACATCTAGTTTTTAGATGTGTTAGGTTTAGCCATTTCATTTTGTAAATGTTCTACACATTTCCACATGGTATCTCTTTCTTCACCACCAGTGGAGACACCACCACAGGTCATCCAACGAATCTTTAAATTTTGGTCCACGATTAGCGTATATCCAGTCAAGATATTATTTATCTGTAGTTGGTCTCTAATGGTAAATGGTAGCTGCTCCCTCTCTGCAAAATAATAATTCTTTTGACGTTCTTCAGATATGTTTGATCTCAATTTTGATAGAGATAAATTAGCAATCAAAGATTTAATAGAATTTTCAATCCAACTAATCTCGATCAATTGCGTTGTGGAATTGTTTTGCCATTTGTTCAGATTGTGAGTTTCGTTGAAGAATTGAGATGATAATTCTTCACCAATACTATTACCAAATAATCTAACAATATTTAATTTCCCCCTCATTTGATCTTCTATATTCATCTTTCGACGATGACCTTTCAATATTGATTTCCCTACAATATGTGGGAAATACAAAGATTTATCCTCACGCCAATATGATCTTGGTGCTATAAACAATTTACCATTAGTCTTTTTGAAAGTATACATATCAAACATCCCAGATTTACTCATTTCTAAAGTTAATTCCTTTGTCCTTCTTTGTGCTTTTTCATCATCAAATAAGTCCTTGAATGAGTTCCCCTTAGAATAGTGCGTTCTAGCTGTTGGTGGTTGCGCGAGTCCAATAGGTTTAATCAACCTCTCGACCACATGTTCTCTCTTTTGTGATGCTTCAATGACTGGTTTCAAAAATTTCTCGAAGACAAGAACCCTCGAAGACTGAGAGAAGGTTCTATTCCATATAATATTACTTATCATGATTATATTGGGATAGTTCTCGACTTAACTTTAAACCACTCTACAATCTGAAACGTTAGGGGTATTTGTCTTGGTGATTATTATCAAATTTATGTTTGTTTGAGAATTTATATTAAATATATTGAGATGACGAAATTTGACCGATTTTGAAGTTGAAAGGAATGCAAATTTGAATTTAAAGGAAGCGAAGGGAAAAGCCGAAGAATCATGATTAAACTCCTCTCTTTGACAATGACATTACTTAAACCACTAGAGTTTAAATAAGCAAAACAACAATATCATTATTCCTTTCACATTGTAAATACCGTCATTCCAAAAAGACAAAGAGAGATTTTAATAGAAGTATTACTAACTAGAATTTTTAAATGGGGATACCAGCAGATATTGAATTAACATTAATACCGCCTGAAAATGGTGAATTTTATAGTGGAGATGAACATATATCAGGATCTTTAAAATTAAGATTATCTAAATCCTTACCCATTAAGAAGATTACAATGCATTTAAAGGGTATTACAGAGACTCAAACTAAGATGAATTCAGATTATATGATGTCACAAAATGGTATGTTAACACCAGTTCAAGATAATAGATCATATCATAGAATCCTTGATTTAGAGAAAAGAATGTTCCCACCAGATAATGTATGGGATGCATTGGAAGGTTCATCAAAACCATTTAAAGTACATCCTGGGGAATATAATTATGATTTTAAATTTGATAAATTGAAAGGTAAGAGACCTAAATGTCTTAAGAATCATACTAAGAATATGATTTGTTTTATGAAAAGGAAAGATATGAGATTACCACCATCATTCAATTTAAAATGGAAAGAATTAAATAAGATCGATAATTTAGATTTATTTTTCTATTCATTTGGTAAAGTGTTATATATTGTTGAGGTGGAGATTGAATTAGGTAAACCTAGATCATGGTTCAGACCATTTGATAAGATGATGAGAGAGACGAGATTAATTGAATATATTCCTAATGTGAAGGATATCACTTATCCTGAGGTGGAAGAAGAACGATTAGATAATATTACTAATAATAATAATAATAATAATAATAATAATAATAATAATAATAATAATAATAATAACAGTGGATTAGCCAATGGAAGTTCTAGGAATATAATCTCTACATTGGATGATAATACTACAATGGTAAATTCTATTAAAAATTTAAATTTAATTGATCCAATTGTAGCATCAAGTCAAAATGATAAAGTTTATGATAATTTATTCTCTGAAAATGGACTACCAAGAAATCTTTCCAGTAGACAGTCTACTACGTACTCTAGTTTAACCAGTGAGGGGTCTCCAATAATAATCAATGATTTAATGGATGAAAGTAATGTTAACACAAGCTCAGATAGTAGATCAATGAGTCCACAACCAAATAATAATGATTTCACAGGTTCAAATACGCCCAAATATAAATTTTATCGTTCCACATATAAATTAAATCTACCACATAAGAAATCAGACCCCACTCCGATTGATAATTCTATGTGGGTGGAAATTCGTAGTAAAAATGATGGGTTTAAACAAGTGTTTCGATATGATCCATTATTTAGACGAAATAGTAATAAATTTGATAGAATATATCTTACATGCAAGGGTAAATTATCAGATATTAAAGGTATGTCCATAAAACCTGTTAGATTACAATTAAATTTAATTGAGAATGCTACATATTTATCTAAGGGTATAGCCAATGAGAATTTTTCCTCATTAAGACTTGTTGAAGTGTCCCTTGAGGATACACCATCGATATTTAATATTCAAGAGTTGAAACCTAGAGGGAGTGATACTTCAAATATTAATGAAGATACATTTATTGGTAAATCAGATTGTATGATACGATTTAAAGATCATCCACAATTGAAAAGATTATTATTTAATGAAGAGGATTATAAACATCGTGGGAATAGATTATATTCATTTAAGACTTGTACAATACGTCGATTATTTTATTTTGAATTAATTATTGATTGGAATATTGAAGGTATGCTTAAACAAACTGAGATACATATTGATCCTATGCAAGTATATTGTCAATCATGCCCCTCTGATAATAATAATAGTAGCACTAGTACAAGTAGAAGAGAACCTGATTTCTTACCTAGATATGTGGAACCACCAATGTATAATGAATTTCCAGATGAATTAGGTATAAATGAGACAACATCTCCAACACCATATGAAATGGTAAATAATGAAGAAAGATAATAAAAACTTATATTTATTGAAATAATTATTTATATATAGATATATTATATTATTTTAAATTTTGTTGAAACCGAACTTAAAGAGATTTTTTGTTGTTTAATATATAAAAGAATGAGTAAATGTAAATCTAAAGAAGAACTTAATAAAATTAGATTAATAAAGCAGCAATGGCGGCGACAGCGAATGAGTTACCAGCTTGTAAGTAGTTACCAGCACCGGAATGAATTTCAGAGACAGAAACGGTGGAGAAAACAGCAGAAGAAGAGGAGACTTCTTGAACCTTAGAAGAGGTGGCTAAAGTAGTCGAGGTGGCCTTGGTAGAAGAAGAGGTAGAAGAGGTAGAAGTGGTGGTTGGGGCAGCCTTGGACGAAGAGGTGACTTTAATTTGAGTAGAGGTAGCCTTAGCAGCAGAAGAGGAGACCTTAGTGGAAGAGGCCTTGGTAGAAGAGGCCTTGGTAGAAGAAGCCTTAGCAGTAGAAGAAGCCTTAGCAGTAGAAGAAGCCTTAACAGAAGAAGAAGCCTTAGCAGAAGCGGAAGAAGAAATATCCTTTTGGTTAACAGAAACGTTTTGATCAGAACAAGAGGACTTGAAAGCAGAATAAGCAGCATCAGAATCACCATTTGGACAAATAGAGTCTAAACATTTCTTGACATCATCACCTTGCTTTGAACAGATGCAATTGACATCGTTTAAAGCGTTACAGGTGTTAGAGGCCTTGGTCACTTGAGCAACACAGGCTAATAAGCAAGCAGGTGGAGTGGCCACAGCTTGGTTAGATAAAAGGGCTAAAGATAAAACAGTAGAAACGACAGTAGAGGCACGCATTGTTGGAATATATTTGCTTGTATGTGTGTATTTATATTATATACAAATATAATGAAGGGGTATTAGCGAGGGTATATGCTTTGTAGTTGCTCCCTCTGGGAATAAATGAGAAGTGCCAGTAGTTACTTGCAGCAAATATCGCCAGATCTCTTATAAATAAATAAATAAATAAATAAAAGTTTCACTGCAAAATTTCTCGAACTGCGAGCAAACCACGAGACGTATTGTGTGGGGACAATAGCCAGCAGGGCCCGGGCCGGGTGACACCTGCTAATTATAGAATATTTTATAGTATAGTATTATATTATTAGCACTATTATATAGACATTATAGACAAGTGGAATATATTATGTTGGAGGGTATTGGATGGTGGAAGTATGGTATATGAGTAGTAAGTAACACAGTCTATTCAAATGGATCATCACTAGCCTTCTCCCCTAGAGGTTTGATAGCTGAAGTAGTGGTGTCTGTCACAGGACGCCAAGTCTGAGGCAACCCTTCCTCTTTCAAACTACCGTCTTCATTGAAATGTGGGATCTCTTTATCCTGTCTAAGATTACCATCCTTTCTTAATCTCTCCACTACAATCGGTTGGAAAAAATTAACCCCCATATATATACTAATTATACTCACTATCCCCACAGTAATAGCATTATGACCTGTAACTCTTGGCATATTGTATTGTGTTTCTGTGCTTATCTTAATATCTTTCTATCTTAATTTACAAACTAGCAATGGCCTCCACCCCTCTCCCTCTTTGCAGGATTTAAATATTAAATATTCATTATTGACACTTTTTTTTTTGAAATTTAAATATTGAAATATTCTAAACACTATTCTTAATTCGATTGACAATTGGAACACACACAAAATATAGATAGATAGATATATTGACAATCCAATATACTCTCGTTTATTTCAATATTCAAAAGTCTCATCTTCTGTATGAGTCTTTCTTTATTACATTCCACTCTCAAATCTAATAAAAATATTATTATTCGCAAAATGTCCAATTATAAAATCCTGGAAACAGATTTTATTAAACCTGATTTAGATGATAGATCATATCGTTATATTCAATTACCAAACAATTTAAAAGCTTTAATTATTAATGATCCAACTACAGATAAAGCTGCGGCAGCAATTGATGTTAATATTGGTGCGTTTGAAGATCCAGAACAATTACCTGGGTTAGCCCATTTTTGTGAACATTTATTATTTATGGGTTCCAAAAAATTCCCTGATGAGAATGAATATTCAAGTTTCTTATCTAAACATGGTGGTTCATCAAATGCGTACACGGGGGCTCAAAATACTAATTATTACTTTGAAATTAATTATGAACATTTATATGGTGCTTTAGATAGATTCTCTGGGTTTTTCACTGGTCCATTATTTAATAAAGAATCCACTGATAAAGAAATTAACGCAGTGGATTCAGAGAATAAAAAAAATTTACAAAATGATTTATGGAGATTTTATCAATTAGATAAATCCTTAACAAATTTAAATCATCCATATCATAAATTCTCCACTGGTAATTTAATGACTCTTGGTGAAAATCCAAAGGCTGCTGGATTAAATATTAGAGATGAATTATTAAATTTTTATAATAAATCATATTCAGCTAATTTAATGAAACTTTGTATCTTAGGTAGAGAAGATTTAGATACATTATCAAATTGGGCCATGGATTTATTTAAAGATGTTAAAACCATTGATCGTGAATTACCAGAATATGATGCCAAGATCTTAGAACCACAGCATTTACAAAAAATTATTCAAGTGAAACCAGTGAAAGAATTAAGAAAATTAGAAATTTCATTTATGGTACCAGATTGTGATCAACATTGGAAATCACAACCACCACATTTCTTATCACATTTAATTGGTCATGAAGGTTCAGGTTCTTTATTGGCACATTTAAAAGAATTAGGTTATGCAAATGAATTATCTGCCGGTGGTCATACTGTGTCAAAGGATAATGCATTTTTCTCAATTGATATTGATTTAACCAAAAATGGGTTAGATAATTATACTACAGTTATTTATAACGTATTTCAATATATTGAAATGTTGAAAAATGAATTACCAAAGGATTGGATCTTTACTGAATTACAAGAAATATCTAATGCATGTTTCAAATTTAAACAAAAGGGTAATCCATCAAATACTGTGTCAACTTTAGCCAAAGCTTTAGAAAAGGAATATATTCCTGTGAATCATATCTTAGCCACTAATTTAATGACTGAAAATGAACCTGATATGGTTGTGCAATATGTTAATTCAATGACTATGGAAAATTCAAGAATTACTTTAATCTCCAAAGATATTGAAACAGATTCTAAAGAAAAATGGTATGAAACTGCATATAAAGTGGTTGGTTATTCATCTAATTTAAAATCTGGTATTGCTAATGCTGGTTTGAATGATAATTTAAGATTACCACGTCCAAATGAATTTATTGCTACAAATTTTAATGTTAATAAACCAACCGATCTTGATTCAATCACCCCATTAGAAGAACCATTATTAATGAAAGATGATAAGATTAATAAGATTTGGTATAAGAAAGATGATAGATTTTGGCAACCAAGAGGTTATATCTATTTATCATTAAAATTACCAAACACTCAAACGTCTTTATTAAACAGTATGCTCTCTACATTATACGTTCAATTAGTTAACGACTCATTAAAGGATTTACAATATGATGCCTCATGTGCAAGCTCTCATGTATCATTTGCTAAGACTAATCAAGGGTTAGATCTAACCATTTATGGATTTAATGATAAGTTATATACCATCTTACAAGAATTTTTATATGGTATTAAACATTTCACTCCAAATGAAACACGTTTTAATATTTTTAAAGATAAAACCATTCAAAATTTACAAAATTTAATGTTTGAAGTTCCATATTCACAAGTTTCACCAGTGTATAACGCTGTAATCAATGAAAGATCATGGATCATTGAAGATAAATTAAATGTAGTTAAAAGATTAACTTTTGAACAATTAGCCAAATTTATTCCAACAATGTTTGATGGATTATATTCTGAAATCTTAATTCATGGTAATATTAAATCTGATGAAGTGAAAGATATTGAAAATATTGTAGAATTAATCTTCAAGGGCAAAGAATCTACTGATTCACAATTAAGTAATAAAAGATTAAGATCATATTTAATTCCAAAGGGTAAGACTTATAGATATGAGAACATTTTAAAGGATAAAAAGAATGTTAATTCTTGTATTCAACATGTCACCCAAATTGATATTTATAATGAAGAATTATCTGCCAAGAGTGGTTTATTTGCACAAATGGTACATGAACCATGTTTTGATACTTTAAGAACTAAAGAACAATTAGGTTATGTTGTTTTCAGTTCAAGTTTAAATAATCATGGTACTTCAAATATTAGAATCTTAGTGCAATCTGAACATACTACACCATATTTAGAATGGAGAATTGATGAATTTTATAAATCATTTGGTGAAACTTTAAAAAAAATGAATGACGATGATTTTATAAAACATAAAGATGCTTTATGTAAGAGTCTTTTACAAAAGTACAAAAATATGAATGAAGAAAGTAATCGTTATGCTGCTGCTATTTATTTAGGTGATTATAATTTCACTCATCGTCAAAGAAAGGCAGATTTAGTATCTAAATTGACTAAAGAAGAAATTATTGAGTTTTTTGAAACTTATATCATGGGTAAGGAAGCCTCTAAGGTTATTATTCATTTACAATCTCAAGTTAATGGTGAAAATATTGATGAAAGTAAGTTAGACACTACTAACTATCCAACCGGTGAATTAATTGAAGACATTGGTGAATTCAAATCTAAACTTTTAGCTGCACCAGTTCGTCAACCAGTCAAAACTTTTCGTTTATTCGAAGGTGAAGATTAAATGCAAGTTATAACTTATTATTTATAACAATCATATTTCATATACTTTTGTACATATACATATTTTTATTTTTACTATAATAATAAGAAATTTTACATATAACAAATTTAATGAAAAAGAGTTGTGGACTATAATCGACATCCCAAGTCTATCCTTCATTACAAAATATAATTTTCCTTGAAATCATAATGAATACACAGACAACGGACTTCCTATTTGACCTAAATATTGATCTGGGAAACGGAGAACTTCAATCTTTGTTGAAGGTCTGGCAATTAGCGACTGTTTGAAGACAGATAGGCCAACTGTGGCATGTTTCCGGTTATATTATTGATTCGGTCTATTTCGAAGGGGAATATTTAATACAAACAAATAAAAAATATACTTTTACTTGAAATAAAACAAGTTGCTTTATATACAAATTTGTAAAGTTTCCACTTGTTAAATTTTTTTTTTACAAGAAGCAGGGTAAAAAATAGTATCTTTGTATTAGGTTTATTTATATGAACTATTATAATAAAATGGAATATATAGTCAGTGCTAATATGGCGATTGACAATGGATAAATTTGAGATAAGTACGGTATAACTGTAAAAGAGATTAACTAAAATATATATATGGTATACAAAAGCATATACAGATTTCTATGTAAATATATTTGATAAAAAGGATAAAAATTATACTAATAATAGAATAATAGTAAACTTCTTAACGGTATTTGTAGAAACCGATGTCGTTAGCCTTTTCTCTGAAACATTGACGACAGATGTTTAAGTCATACTTTCTGACTAAACCAGTGTGAGAAGAACAGACTCTACATTGACGAGAACCTTTACCGTATCTTCTTGGGTGGGAGAACCAGACGTTTTCGTGAGCCATTTTTCTATAATAAAAGATAAAAATTGATATTATTACAATTTAATATAATTGTTAGTATTCTTGTTTTGGGGAAGTTATAAAGATCTTGAGTTTAGGAATAGTGGGGTCTACCTCATATGTGCTATATTTATATTAATGATATTTTTTTTTTCAGAAAGTGATTTCTTGCAATCTTTCAGTTCTAATTATGGAAATAGTTCTTTAGATACTGGTATCCCATGGTAGAACATTAATAGTCCTCATTTATAATTCAATAATTTCTCTAGTCCATTATTATTTTATATTGAAATTTCAACCATAGTCTTATAATCCACATTCAATTCCTGTATATTCTCAACTTTCACTCATATGTGTACATACATTATATTATATTCTCTTTAGTTGGTTTACTTCAAAATGTAAGGTAAAACAATAATGACACTATAATTTAACAATCAATTAAGATATAATATTGAAATTAACTATATTCAATGTATCATCAATATTGTAAATTAGCATAAATCGAAACCTTCCCACTGGGTCGGAGCCATACTATCCCATCTAAGTCTGAGGTTTACTGAGGGAAATGACAGTTTGTCTGTCTAGCCATGGGAGGAGGTGTTCAGTCTAGAGAAGGAAAGTTGGAAGGAGCGTACAACAGACACTCCAGCCTAGCACATAATAAACACAACAGTACACAACTCCCTAGGCTGAACGGTACCAAGTTTCCAGACAGAACAGACTGCAATGGTTACAGATTCTGTGTTGTCTAGACGGAACTTCCAGAACAAATTCGACCGACGCAAAAACATTTCAGAACTTTTCTCTGCTTCCTTTTTCGGAAAGTGTAATTTTTCAACTGAAAAACTTGAAAATTCCAAATTTCAAGAACTTTTTCGGAATGTCCAGAATTTGAAAAAAGAATAACAGTCCCACAGTAATTTCTGTCTTTCCAAAAATTCTTCGAAAAGTGAAAAATTTTGAGATGAGATGAGATGAAAGATTAACAAGAAGTGATATTACACCATGTATATTGATTATATGTATATATAAACACATAGAGACATTACAACCGAACAAGTAAACATTTGAAGATGGCTGGTCATCACCATAGATCGTCTTTTAGAAATGGGCACAAAACATTCAAGTCCAAACATTCTTCTAAAGGTGCATTGAAAAGATTACATAAAGGTAAAGTGGAAAGAGAAGTTGCCAATAACAAAGCTTTAAAAGGTGAATCTAAATTACAAAGACGTAACAAGGCTAAACAAATTAGATCCCAAAAGATCTTAGCTTCTTTAGAAAATAGAAAATTGTTTGAAGGGGTTAATGGTGCTGAAAAGATTATTACCATTGTTCCATTAACCGAGGATTGTAATCCACAAGATGCTGTGGAGAAATTATTCTCTTCTGCTGAAATTCAACAATTATCTGGTGATGAAAATGTGGTTCCAGGGGAGCCATCTGTTAAGAATTATTACGTTAAACAATACAAGAGTAACTTAAAAGTTATCATTCCAGATTTAAACAATTTCTTAGATATTCTTGATGCCGCTAAAGTTGCTGATTATGTCGTCTTCCAATTAAGTGGTGTCTCTGAAGTGGAACAAGATTTAGGAGAACAAATTATTCGTGCTCTAGAATTACAAGGTATTGCATCTCATATCGGTGTTGTGTCAAATTTATCACAAGTTCATCCAAAGGAAAAATTCCAGTTAGATGTTAAACAATCTTTAGAAAGTTATTTCAAACATTTCTTTCCTAATGAAGATAAGATCTATAATTTAGAAAAATCATCTGATTCATTAAACGTTTTAAGAAATTTATGTCAAAAATTACCTCGTAATGTTACATGGAGAGATTCAAGAGGTTATTTAGTCGCTGATGAAATTGATTATCAAGATGTTAATAATCAATATTGTGAATTAATGGTGAGAGGTACTGTTCGCGGTGTCGGTTTCAATGCTAACAGATTAGTTCATATTCCAAACTTGGGTGATTTCCAAGTATCTAAGATTGAAAGATTAAAAGCTTCTACTAAATCTGGCAAGAAACCAAGTAAAAAGACTGGTGATGATTTGATCGCTGAATTAGCAGAAAATAATCATTTTGAATCTAATGAGAATAGAGAAACTTTAGACGAATTTGCTCCAGAAGATATCGAATTTGAAGAATGGTCAGATGAAGAAGATTACGAATATGACCATTTAACCTCTGCCAGATTCGATGATGGTGGTTATTTGCCAAGATCTGATGATGCTCAAAGAAGAGTTAAAGTTCCAAAGGGTACTTCTTCATACCAAGCTAAATGGTATTTAGATGACGTTGTGAATCCAGGAGAAGAAGTCGCTGAAGAATATGACGATGAAACCGAAGCCGCTGAAAAACAAAAAGATATGGTGATGGCAGATGACGATGAAATGATCATGGAGGGCGATGATATTCCACAACAACCAATTATGGGTGGTAATGCGGAAGATGATGAAGATGATGAACAAGATATGTTTGTTGATCTTTCACCAGAGGAAGAAGAACGTCAATTACAAGAATATAGAAACTTAGAAAAGGAAGATCGGGAATTCCCAGATGAAATGGAATTAAACCCAAGTGAATCAGGTATTGAAAGATTAAAGAGATACAGAGGTTTGAAAAACTTGCATAATTGTATTTGGGATGTGGATGAAAAAGATCCAAATTGTCCAGAAGAATGGAAACGTTTGTTAAGAATTGGTAATTATAAAAACACTCGTAATAGATTGTTGAAGGAGGTTGCTAATGATGCTGAGGTCATTGCTGGTGATCGTGTCACGATTTATTTAAGTTTCCCAAAGAATTTATTAGAAAGATTAGTCTCGCCACAATCTCATGCCGTTGCTCTTTACGGTTTACTACCACATGAACATAAGAACACTGTTGCTAACTTCTCTTTACAAAGATGGGAAGAATATGACAAGCCAGTTCCAGCTCAAGAACCAATAATAGTACAGTACGGTATTAGAAGATATACTATCAATCCATTATTCTCTGCTGATACTAACAGTTCAAACAATGTTCATAAATCAGAAAGATTCTTACATCCAGATGTTCAATCCATTGCCACCTGTATTGCTCCAGTGGATTTCACACAATCTCCTGCTATTTTCTTCAAACCTTCTACTACTGAAAGAACTGGTATTGAATTAATCGGTCACGGTACATTCTTAAACGCTGATCATACTAGAGTCATGGCCAAGAGAGCTATCTTAACTGGTCATCCATTCAGATTCCATAAAAATGTTGTCACAATTCGTTACATGTTTTTCAACCCACAAGATGTTGAATGGTTCAAATCTATCCCATTGTTCACAAAGACTGGTAGATCTGGTTTCATTAAGGAAAGTTTGGGTACTCACGGTTACTTCAAAGCTAACTTCGACACTAAATTATCTGCACAAGATGTTGTTGCCATGTCCTTATATAAGCGTATGTGGCCAATGGCTTCTGCTCCATGGGATGGTGAATATTAAAAGTGAATACATATAATATAGATAGATGATGGTTAAATAATTAAATTATTTCCAAAATGCACATTGTATAATAAATTAAACCAGCCTTATTCGATAAAGTACCGTTGCTACAAATTTGACAGTTTAATTTGACCAGTTATACCAATTTAGCTTCTTATAACTATCACTAAGATAGATGTCACTTTAAAGATTAGTAATCACATGACATTTTGAGTATCAAATTTTGAGATGAGCTTCCTTGAAATATTTAAATATTTAATGCAACTACTAGTGAGATATAGAAAGATTCGTTTTGAAGTTTACTCTTGAAAGACAATAGATAAAGGAAACTCCCTCGAAACTACTTAATAATCAAAGACAAGATGAACGGTTCAATTTTTACTTGTAACTCATGTGCCACTGAATTTAAAACTGGTGATTTGCAAAGATTCCACATGAAAACAGAATGGCATAGATATAATTTAAAGAGAAGAATGGCTCAATTACCTGCTGTTACTTCTGATGAATTTGCTGAAAAGTTACAAATCTCTAAACAAGAACAAGAAAATGAAGTGGATGAATTTGGATTTGCTGTATCAAAGAAATCTGGTCAGCACAACCATCACCATCGTCATGCTCGCCACCATCACCATCATAACACTGATGAAGAATCAGTTATGAGTGAATCTGATATTGAAACTCTACCAGATTATAAGTTAGATGAATTGGAACTTAAAAAGATTATCTCTCAAACTGAATCTGTTGGTTCAGAATTATCCCATTTAACTTTTGAAAGTGAGGATAACAATCACATTGATTTGAGTGAAGATACTGTATCAGAATATAGTTTCACCAGTGAATCGAACTTTGGTAGTGATTATCCAACCGAAGAAGGTGAGACCGATTATGAAGATATAAAAGATGGTGAAACAGGTGATAAAAATTTAAGTCATACTACATGTTTATTCTGTGGTCTTGATAACAAAGAAGTGGAAAGAAATGTCAGACATATGTTCCGTTCTCATGGTTTATACATCCCTGAACGTTCTTATTTAGTTGATTTACCAGGTTTATTGGATTATTTGATCAATACTATTGTCATTGATTATGCCTGTTTATGTTGTAATTATGTGGGTAACAGTTTAAAGGGTATCAGAGATCATATGGACTCTAAACGTCATTGTAGAATGCCATATGAAACTGCATATGAAAAAGATATTTTTGCCCCCTTTTATGATTACTCTTCGTTAGCTGAAAAGCCACACAAGGCTAAGACAACTAAAACAATCCATTTCCAAGATGAAGCAGATTCAATCCCACGTCCAAACACTCAACGTATAGCGTCCCCTGCTCCACGCCGTCGTCTTCCTGAAAGAACTGCGATTACTGATCAAGATAGAAGAATGATTAGTGGTGTCACTGAAAAACAATATAAGAGTGGATTAAAGAAAGCTCAACAATTGGAAAAAAGAGCTCAAGATGATTACTTACGTAAGAACGCAAAAAGAATGAACTTCCAAATGCATTATAGAGATGAATTACTTCAATAGCTCAATAATATTAGAGCATCCATATTCGTTTTATTTAATTTTTGTGTATAGCATATATTAAAAAACCGGTCTTTTTCTCTTAAGTATATGTTATTTATATAACAGTTATTCGTGAGCATTAGGTAAGTCACCTTTATATAAAACCGAGCTTGTATCAGTTGGTTCACCGAAAGAATGGTTTAAAGTATGAACTTCAGTAATAGCATTAGTAGCATTTGACATTAATGGGTTTATAGACTGGAAGCTACGATTTTCTGGGACATCTAAAAATGAACCCAATCCAGGTAATTCTGCATCCTTCATTGACTGTAATTCCAAAGTCTCTTGTTCTTTACTGATAAATTTATTGAAATGGTCTAACAATTCTTGGTTTTTTAGTCGGTTCTGAGATACAGATCTCTGGGAGACGTCTGAATCGCTTACTGAACCAGACACATTTCTTTGTCTATAAATACTTGGTGAACTATTTGCTGGTTGAATAGCCCACATATTAACACAGTTTAATCTTCTATTTAAGATATCAAAGGCCTTAGATTGGGGCAAAAGCATTAATATACCGTAAAGACATTTACAAAGATATGGAGACTTTTGTTGTTCCAATAATTGTAATCTCATTCTGGTAAATACTGACGATTCAAACAGTTGTACTAAAATATCTAGTTGAACTAGATCATTCATTTTCAACTCATAATTTGCTAGTTCTTGAATGAGGGAGTAAACGAGTTCATAATTTTCAGAAATTAACCCTAAAGTGATGGAACTTACTGGATTGACACACCATATCTTGAACAATGATGTAAAAAATAATGGGTCATCGCCACTTCTTAGCTTCTTTCTCAATGAAACCATTTCAGGAGCAGTAATCAAGTTTGTACTTAGAATTTGAATCATCATACGAATGAAAGTAATATCTTCATAGGAGTTCAAAATCAAAGAAATTACTTTGAAAACTCTTTCAGGCGATAAACTGGCACAAATCTTTCTCATGATATAATTAGCTCTAGATTTCAACAATTTTGGATCTCTTCTTAAAAGATTTAGGAAATCTTCTAAGAATTTTCTTAAATAGTTATCATTAGAGTCAGAACATAATTTCTGTAGTAACGACAACGCCTTTTCAATTAAATGACTGTCTTTATTTGATAAGGAATTCAATAAAGTTAAAAACATACTATCATTATGTGCTAAGATTTCATCTGGGGCTTTTTGATAAATAAGTGATAGCCAATCTAAGCATGCAATTTTAGCCTCGACTTCACTGTCAAAGAATTGTAATGTCAAGCTATTAACAATGGGGCCATATGTTATTGGAGTTATATTTTCCAAGTCGTCGTATTTATCACATAATATCAGAAGCTTGTCATTTACCATGTGAGCAGTATCAGCGACAGTTGAATTTGAATCACACAATAGTTTCAAAAGAACAGATAAAATTTTGGTATAAAAAGGTATTAAGTCACTTGGAGCAATAGTTAAGATAGAATTTAGCCATTGTAGTGCGAGTATTTGGATTTCTGGTTCAGATGAGGCTAAATTATTCACTAAAATATTTAAGATATCAGAAAAGTCTAGATGAACATCTTGACCAGGAATATATTCTTCACCATCTCTTGATGGCATTATATCATCAATTTCATTAACAGCTACAATATTATGTTCTTGAATTGCGGTTTCCATTTCCTTTTTTACTGATTGTAAAGTACTACTGTTATCAGCAGTACTGCTTAAAGTTAAATTATTACCATCAACTTCATTTGTATCATCTTGTGACGTATTTGCCTCTGAAAGTTTATTGAAGGCATCGAATAAAGATTTCTTTTTTTCTGCAATGAGTGAGCCATCCTGTTTTTTTGCAACTACATTTTGTTGAAGGCCATTGTCTTTTAATTTTCCAATCTCCTTCTTTCTTAAATCGATTTGTAGTTTAGCAATTCTGTTAACTTCATGAAGTAAAGAATCCAACAGTTCCCTGGTTATGGTTCTGACATCTTTATGTGAATCACCTAGAAATGTAAATAACCCACCTAGGAATGAAGGAAGATAAGAAATCAGTTCTAAGCCTGGTGCATTGAGTAAAACTTTAATCCAGTCTACTAAGAAAATCCTCGTATCTGGGTTAATAGCGTAAATTCTCTCAGTTAATAATGGGATAAATTTAGGTAATGAAAAAGCAAGAGTGTCATCTTGTTCATAATTTTCTTGATAAACATTCCCAGTTTGTGGATCTAAGGCAGTAGCAGCAGGTGTTTGTGATGGATCATTGTTAACAACACTCCTGTAACTGGAAGCCTTTTCAGCCACAATATCTTTGATCAATCTGTCAAGTAATTCAGCAGCACCTCTAACAGAATTTTCGGTGTCAGCACTGATTTTACATAACACATCAAATATCTCATTAAAGAATGGTAATATTTCGCCTTTAGCGATCTTTGCAATATTATAAAGACTCTCACAAGCGTAAAATCTCACCTGATCATTTTGATCTCCAAAACAGGTCAACACTGGAGGTAAGATCTTTCTTAAATATTTACCCACTTCAGCATTTCCTAACGCAATTGAGGTAGCAGCTAATCCCATAAGTCCTGCATTTCTAGCCATAGGTTGGTGTAATGCATAGGTATAATCACGACACAGTTCATCTATAATCTTATCTATTCTTTCATAATCATTTTCTTGTACACATTGCTTGACTAATTTCTCCAACTCTAAAGCAGTAGCCTTTCTCTTCTCATATATTTTATCATTCAAACCTTTGATGATAGATTTTTCTATTTGTAAGATGTATTCATCGATGAGAGCGAGTATTGTTTGGTTAGTATTTGTAATTGCCCTTGTGATATTGAGATCAGAAGTGAAAGCAAACCTTTCTTTATAGAGATATTTCTATATGATACATACCCATTTTAGTAGTGTATTTGATACGTCTAAAAGTGATCTTTTTTTGCTGATCGTGTATAAAATTAAAGACAAGTCCTTATAATAGTTGTTTGTTTACATTTTATAGAATTTCAGATTTCTTAAATCTTGAAATTGAAATTGAAAACAAACCTTTAATCAGAAATGGAAGAGAAACTCTTCAATAAGTCTCATGTCGCTAAACAGAAGAGACTACCATCATTCCAACAATGCTATCAGAATTACCGCCTAACGTTGTTTTATTACTATTACAAATTGTATTGGCTCGTCAACAAGAAATTTGCCGTATTGATAAAGATAAGGATTTCGATCAATTGATAATTGAACCAATTTTAGATAATAAAATCCTGTATCAATTCACAACACATGCTTTGACACAATTATATTCGCCACAAGTCAAATCATTGACAATTAGGAAATTGAAAACGTTGCTGGCAGAGATCTTTGAAAATAGGTTCAAATCTGCCGCTGAATATTCAGATGCTTTAACAGAACGGTTCCAAAAGGAAGAGGCCACAGTCGTCACATTAGCGAATTTCTACTACAATTGGAGAGTCATGCAATTGGAACAAAATCTAATTCCAACCGCCAGAGACGATATCATTAACCTGATTCAGTAGACCTTCCAGCTTTCTATCATACAATCACTAGCTCTTCGACAGCTTTTATTATGGCATCGTTCTATTTTAAAGATCACGTTTTCCGAAAGTTGAAAATTTTCAGCTTATTTTGAAATTGAGCCTTTGAAGCTTTAATTTAAAGGTTGAAATATATTTAATTAATAATCACTTTAGACCTCATCGAATCTTCTATCCAGTTAAAATATAAGAAAGAGTCTGTGATACTTTTTCTTTTCGATTAGTGACTGTATACTATAGACTTCTTTTTTATTCGATCAGAAAATAAAAATAGGTCGTGGAAATATTTAACTGTATTGTTATCTCATCGCCTGAAAGAAATACAGTATGAAGAACTTAATTACATTAAACAAAGGTAGGTTAAGGCCTATAGCCACAAACAATGATGACGGTGCCAATGATGGTGTTCAATTTCATCTTTTAGATAGTGTGTTTGACACGTTGACTGATAGCATTACTAGTGTCTTAGGTGCCTTAGAAGTTGGTATGATTGAAGTTCAACAATATATGAAAAACGGTACTAAGAATGTCTTAGCCTCCTTTAACATTGAAACTTTTGATGATAAATTACTATCTTTCATCCATTTTGCTGAAATGAACCAATTGATCTT
Source organism: Monosporozyma unispora (assembly GCA_003708525.3). Lineage (NCBI taxonomy): Eukaryota > Fungi > Ascomycota > Saccharomycetes > Saccharomycetales > Saccharomycetaceae > Monosporozyma > Monosporozyma unispora. Next base: position 54,113 of record PPON03000024.1, on the reverse strand, counting down.
GGTTTTCAAAGAAGGGGATATTATATCTGCTACATATGATGCCGTCACTTTTGATCCATTAAACACAATTGTTGAAATTGTAGGGACTATAGATAATGGTGTTGAAGCTGCTCAATGGTCTTATGATGAAGAAACTTTAGTCCTGGTCACCAAAGATCGTAATGTGGTCCTACTGAGTAAATTATTTGAACCAATTGCTGAATATCATTTAGAAGTAGATGATTTAAAGAAATCCAAACATGTTACAGTGGGTTGGGGTAAGAAAGAAACACAATTCAGAGGTAAAGGTACTCGTGCTATGGAAAGAGACGCTTTGGCTAGTTTGAAGGCCTCTGGTTTAGTTGGTAACGAATTAAGAGATCCAACTATGCCATATATGGTCGATACTGGTAAATTGACTGAAATGGATACTCATGAAGTTACTATCTCATGGAGAGGTGATTGTGAATATTTTGTTATTTCTACTATTGAAGAAGCCGAAGTTCCAGATGAACCAGGTCATTTAGTTGCTAGAAGAGCATTGAGGGTTTTCTCTAGAGATGGTCATTTAGATAGTGCTTCTGAACCAGTTGACGGTATGGAACATTTATTGACTTGGAAACCACAAGGTTCTCAAATCGTCTCTGTTCAGCGTAATACTAATAAAGGTGAAGAAAACTCATTAGATATAATATTTTTTGAAAGAAATGGGTTAAGACATTATGAATTTGATTCTAGACTTCCATTAGATGAACAAATTAACAGTTTATGCTGGAATAGTAATTCTGAAATCTTAACTGTTGTTTTAAATAACTCAATTCAGTTATGGACTACAAAGAATTACCATTGGTACTTAAAGCAAGAGCTTTATTCTTCGAATATTCAATATGCTAAATGGCATCCAGAAAAGGAATTCACTTTAATGTATGGTAATGAAGATCATATTAATATTGTTGATTTAACTTTTAAGATGACACATGGTCCAACTTTAAAACCATTTGATTATGGTACTTCTTTAGTCATTGATGGTACTACTGTTAATATTACTCCTTTGTCTATGGCTAACGTTCCACCTCCGGTGTATTTCAGGGATTTTGATGTCCCTGATAATGTTATTGATGTTGCCACTAGTTTATCAAATGAAATATACGCAGCCATTACTAAGGATGATTTAGTATTAGCATCTATTTCCCATATGGAAGATATGAAGAAGGGTAAACATCCTCAGGTTGTCGCTACATTACCTAAAGTTGATTTTGCTACTGAATTAGATTCCCTTCGTCAAGTCGCCTTTATCAGCGACACCACTGTTGGTATCCTATTAGATTCTGAAAACCTTTCTCGCATTGCCCTAATTGATGTTCAAGATGTTACACAACCATCTCTCTTAAATGTTGTTGAAGTATTTGATAAAATTATTTTATTGAAAACTACTTTTGACTATAATCATTTAGCCTATCAAACTAGAGATGGTACTATTGTCCAGTTAGACACTGAAGGCCAGTTGCATCAAATTACCAAATTCCCTGAATTAGTACGTGATTTCAGAGTTCAAAGAGTTCATAACACCACTTCTGAAGATGATGCACAATGGGGTAATGATAACTCTGAAATTGTCGCCTTCGGTGTTACTTCAGGTGGTAAATTATATGCTAATCAAACTATTTTAACCTCAGCTGTTACTTCCATTGAAATTACCGAAGATCTGTTATTATTTACTACTGCTCAACATTACTTACAATTTATTCACTTGAATTCTACCAAATTTAAGACTCTACCTGTCGTGGAACAAAATGTTGAGGATGAAAGAGTTCGTGCTATTGAAAGAGGTTCGATTTTAGTTTCTGTTATGCCATCTAGGGCTGCTGTTGTTTTACAAGCCCCTCGTGGTAACTTGGAAACTATTTATCCAAGAATTATGGTTTTAGCTGAAGTTCGTAAGAACATTTTATCCAAGAATTATAAAGAAGCCTTCTTAAAGTGTCGTACCCACCGTATTAATCTAGATATCTTATATGATCATGCTCCAGAACTCTTTATGGACAACTTGGAACATTTCATTGATGAAATCGATAGTGTCGATTACTTAAATTTATTTGTTTCTTGTCTAAGTGAAGACGATGTTACACAAACTAAGTATAAGGAAACACTTAACGTTGGTATTAAAGAATCATTTGAAGTTGCTGAAGATCCATTGACTGAAATGCAAGAATACTTGAAGAAAAAATTCTTTGATCCAACTACTTCAAAGGTTAACAAGGTCTGTAAAGCTCTATTAGATGTTTTGTTAGCTAAACCAGAATATAAGAAGAAATACATGCAAACAATTATCACTGCTTATGCCTCTGAAAAACCACAAGACTTAGAATCCGCTTTGAAATTAATCAGTGGATTAGAAGATGAAAAAGAAAAGGACAATCAAGTTACTTACTTGTGTTTCTTACAAGATGTCAATTTGGTTTACAGAGTCAGTTTATCCTTATATGATATTAAGTTAGCATTATTAGTTGCACAAAAATCCCAAATGGATCCACGTGAATATCTACCATTCCTACAATCTTTACATGATAGTGAGCCATTACGTCGTCAATTTATGATCGATGACTATTTAAAGAACTACAAAAAGGCCTTACAACATTTAGTCGAGTCTGAAAAGGAGTCTAAGGATGTCTCTGAAGAACTTATCCAATATATTGAATCCCATGAATTATACAAGAATGGTTTACAGTTATATCGCCACGAAGTTTCTAAGCAAAATATTGTATATGCTCATTTTGCCAAGCACTTGTCTTCTTCTCAACAATACGCTGAAGCCGGTATTATTTATGAAATGTTAGAAGAATATAAATCAGCTATGGACTCCTACGTTCTTGCTAAGAGATGGCGTGAGGCTATGACCATTGCTGTTGAATATTTCAGTGATGCTGTTGAAAATGTTGCTGAGGAATTAATTAATTCCTTAAGCTTTGAGCACAAATACATCGATGCTGCTGAATTACAATTAGAATTTATGAAGGATGTTGAGTCTTCTATGGAATCATATTGTAAAGCTTACCGATACGATACTGCTTGTATTATTGCTGTGAGAAATGGTAAAAAGGATTTGATTGAAAAGGTTGTTGACCCTGGTTTAGGTGAAGGTTTTGGTACGATTGCTGAACTTCTCGCTGACTGTAAAGGTCAAGTGCATTCTCAATTAAAGAGGTTGAGAGAGCTTCGTACAAAGAAAGAAGAAGATCCTTATGCTTTCTACGGTCAAGAAACTGAACAAGCTGACGATGTTTCCATTGCTCCTTCTGAAACCTCAACTAAAGAATCATTTTTTACAAGATATACTGGTAAAACCAGTGGTACTGCCAAAACAGGTGCATCCAGACGTACCGCCAAAAATAAACGTCGTGAAGAACGTAAGCGTGCTCGTGGTAAGAAGGGTACTATCTATGAAGAAGAATATCTCGTTCAATCTGTTGGTAGATTATTAGATAGATTGAACCAAACTAAGCCAGATGCTGTTAAATTAATTGATGGTTTGTGTAGACGTAACATGAGAGAACAAGCTTATCAAATCCAATCTAAGTTTGTTGAACTAATTGATGTGTTGAAGGAGAATGTTAAAGAAATATATACTATTAGTGAAAAGGACAGAGAAAGAGTTAACGAAAACGGCGAAGTATACTATATTCCTGAAATTCCTATCCCAGAAATTGCAAACTTCCCTTGTAGTAAGGTGGTTGAGTTTTAGAAATAGTTAATGTATTCAGTGTAAAGTATTTATACCTATTTATTACAGGGTTACAATGAAGTGTCATATTTATTTATAAAAATATATTTGATATTAAGATATGCAGTAGGCTTTATAATGTATTAAATGTTACATAACATGTTAGTGGTCTTCCAGATGTTACTAAGAGTAGGAGGGAATATTAAAGTGTCTGACTTTGCTTTCTCTATTAAGATAATATTAACACGATGATGAGGAAATTGTTACTTACAAATCCCTCAATAGCATATAATTAATCTAACCTTGGTAAAAATTGGAGTTGTTATGTCTTTCAGGATCTTTCATCTTGTGTATCTGAACACCAGACTTGTCAATATCGGCAATTTTACCAATGTCCTGAGGAGTAATGATAATTGTTTGTGTCCTGGTAGAATCTTTTAACTTTTTAACAATCAAGGCAGTACCAATTTTTCTGTTAACTTGATCCATGAAAACATCAAATTCATCTAATGCGATAATTCTAGATCGCATTGGTTTCCAAGTAGCTAACAGTAAGGCCATTTGTGAAAAAGATTTTTCACCACCAGATAAAGTATCGACATTTCTGGCCTTTTCATCATCTGGAGTCAAAATGTAAATTTCTAAACTCTTAGTATCTTCAATGAAAACAAGATTACCTGCAAAATTTCTTATTCTAATAGATTTTCTGAAATCCATATCTGCTTCAAAACAGGTATGTTTTTTCAAATGGTAGTAATTTTGGTAACGATTGTCAATAGATTCGTGTAAAACTACCAAAGCTTCATCGATAGTTCTATATTTACCGTAACTTTCCTTATATTGATCTTTAATAGTGGCAAAATGGTTCAAGATGTCAGCTTGTGTCATCCCAAGTCTTGATTCAGTTTCCTTAATCATACGATCGATTTTTTTTAGAAGCTTTTTAATCTCTTCTTGATCGTTTGGTAGATCATGTTGTGATACCTCTTCTTCGGTAGCAAACTTGATAGCATTCTCCCTTTGGATGTTTATACCTTCTTGTAGTCTATCAATATTATCCTTTATTTTCAAAATATCATTATTATATTGATCTTTTTTGTCCTCACAGAAATTGATATCTTCTTTGTGTTTTTGAATTTTTCTCTGTCTTATCTCGATCTTGTCGGTTAATTGTTGGATAAGAAAACTTGTTTCAGCTAGATCTTTCTTTGTTGCATCATAGTTGTTTTTAATTGGAATAGCTTGTTCTTTGAGTTGGCTCAATTCAGCATTTAAACCATCGATAGCGCTTTGGTAACCTACGATAGCTTGTTCTTGCTTTTCTTTCTCGTTCTCTTTGGATGTTAAAACACCAGTGTCCTCTGTTCTTTCCAGATTGATTCTTAATCTTGTTATGTTCTTAGTGTTTTCACGAAGATTATAATTGCAATCCTTGTGTATCTTCTTCTTCTCGTGTATTTTTGATTTGTATTCACTCATTTCACTGTCATAGTTATTACTAACTTGTTGTTTCATGTCAGTGGCATCCTTAATTTGTTCTTCAAGATACGAAGCCCCATCATCAGCTACAGAGCCTACTTTTAACTTTCGATTTTGTTCGTAAGAAACGGAATCCAATCTGTACCCACCACTCAATTGAAACCCAAAATTATTGTTATTGATACTTTTAGATAAAGCCATTTTAACGTTTCTAGGGTTTGTTTTTAGGAAGTTACGAGCTGCATTATGGTCTCTGATTAAAATCACCTTTTCAATACTGTTTAAATCGATGAATACTTCTCTTAATTCGGGCTTAGAAAATTCTAAGGTATCAATGATGGCTGGATAGTTGCTTTGAGCTCTCCCTGAATCAATATTATACTTTTCAAATTTTCTATATGTTGTAATTGTGATGTTGCTTCTGATGCCACAGGATTTTATTAACTGTCTTAATGTCCGATTATCTTCCGGGCAACTGACAACAAATGAACTTAGTGTCGAAGATAAGACTTTTTGAATATCAGGCGCCCATTCTCTGTGATTGTCTTTTACGGTAACGTAGTTACCTAGCGGGCCGATTGGAATTGTTTTGAAACGGTTTTTGTTATGTTGAATTTGCTGTAGCAGGGTCTCCATTCTGGAGTCAAAATTACTTAAAAATGACACATTACCTTCTCTAATCTTCTTCAATTCTTGACGATTACGATAAACTGTAGTGTCTATTTGTTTCAACTCTTCATCACGTCTTCTATTCACAGTACGTTGTTTATTTTCTAAGTCTTGAATTTCTGAAGACAATATATTCATTAAATCATTTAACTCATCATTTTTTTTAATTAGGTTGTCCATATCAACACGCATTTGTTCTTTGTCACCACCCATTCTTTTCTTGATTTCTTCTTTCAGATGATTGATATTTTTGTCTAAATCAGAAATTTTTTTGTTACATTCTTTGATCTTATTTTCAGCTTCATTAACGTTTTCTTTGGTCATATCAAAAGAATGTCTAACTTCTCTTAACTGATCTTTAACTTCTTGGTGTCTTTGATCTTTGACTTTCCATTCTTCATTTTGCTTTTGAATTTCCTCAGTGTCAATTCTATTGTCTGCATCATACCTAGCAATCTTTGCATTTCTCTTTTGTGAGCTTTCACCAAGTTCCTTCAATTTCTTTTGTATAGTGATAATATCATTCTCTCTCTTTTTAACAGATTTTTGATTATATTCAACATCAATCCAACAAGATTTCCCTTGTAGTAATCTTTTATCTTCATTCAAAGTACTGGTTTGATCTAATTGTCTTACTAATTTCTTAGCATCTTCATAATCCTTCTTTAACAACTTTAAATTTTCCAAATGGAGAGACATATTCTCATTAGCACTAAGACAAGTTCTTTTCGCATGTTCAAGATTGTTGTTTATATCCATTAAAAGAGTACCTTTCATGAAATGATTATATTTATCTTGTGCAGTGCTGGCAGTTAAGAATGATCTTGCTGCATCTTGTGATAAGAAACACATTGGATTACTAATAGGAATGGAAAAGTAATCAATGATTACTTGAATATCCTTCTTTTTATGACTGATTTCTTTCCCATTCTCAGTCTTTAAACTAAAAGAAGCAGGTCCATCTCTCTTGATAGTTCTTTCAATTATAATTTCGTCACCATATACCCCAGGATTATAAGCACCATAAGCTGAGTTATTTAAAGTAATGGTAATCTTTGTAGAGTAACAACCATTCTTGATCAAATCTTTCAGAGAATTACCTCTGTTAGTTTCACTTGCTTTTGCACCAAGACCTACAGTTATGGCAGTTAAAATGGCACTCTTACCACTACCATTATTACCCACAATAAAATTTAATCTTGGACCAAATTCCATTTCAAAGTTTTCATGACACATGAAATTTCGCAATACAATCTTCTTAATGTAACCGGCAGGACAATCATTATCACTTGTTTCAGAAGATTCTTCATCCTGGGCTTCAGTAGCTTGAGTGTTTGAATATTGTGTCATTGGGGCATACTGACGTCTTCTTTTCTTCTTTGTTTGGTCATTTTTATCCTGAGCCTGTTGTGCTGCTAAATCTAATAGATCATTGTCCACCTGATCTATCGATCTTTTCTCTGCCATAGTATCATTAATATTACTGCTTGGCGATACCATTGACATACTTTGGGCTACTTATCGTTGTAATTAGGAAGTATGTTGTATCTCATCTCTTATGGAAAGTAGATTGTTAAACAAATATAACGCGAAATTAAATTATTTTTTAAAATAAATTTACGTGTATTTGAAATTTGGATCGCATCATATTATAAGTAAATAAATTGTGTTAGAGATAGGATTACAAGTCTGAAAGTGAAATGTATACAAGTACTTGTGATGAGTTTAAGTTTAATAGTTTAATGGTGAAACAATGAAACATTCTGTTTGATTTAATTACTTTTTAAAGAAAACGAATCGTTGCGTATGAATTAGATCTAAGAAACTATTTCCACATACTTAATCAACTAGACAAGAAAGCAAAAGCAAGATAAATTTTTATTTAGTTTTAAGATGTCTGTGCATTACTATGATATTTCTTCTTGTATATGTTGATAAAATATAACTTCAAAAACTGATCTGGTTTCTTTACACAGTTCAACTTCTCAGCCTCCTCAAACTCTCTAATTATAGCTTTTCAATTTAATATCTTGAAATTATCCTTTGACTAAGAATTCGATAGAACTGATTTGGATCTAATTATATTTTATTGTATCTTGCTAAGTATAAAGAATTCAATGTAGAAGCTCCGAATGCCCTGTAAAGTAACTTTTGAAATTTAAGGAAATAAAGATTCTTTAAACTAAAAAGGAACAAATCTCGAGATGCAGATAAAATTTAGTTCAAAGGTTGATAAAAGATCATTACATCAGTGAGACGACGTTGGAAATACGATTAGAATAACTCGGTATACAAGGTAAAGGTCTGACATGTCGAAACCACAACCAGCTATCAACGCACTTTCTGCGAGATTGTTACAAATTGGCGATAAATGGAAGAACAAAGTGATTAAAGGTGTTCCTATACCTGTTAGTACAACTAATCTGGCAAGAGGTAAAAAGAAAGATGTTTATATTTTATCGATGTTTCCATACCCATCAGGTATGTTACATATGGGTCATTTGCGTGTTTATGTAATCAGTGATTCTTTGAACAGATTCTATCAACAAAAGGGTCATAAAGTTATACACCCTATGGGATGGGATGCCTTTGGGTTACCTGCTGAGAATGCTGCAATTGAAAGAAAGATTAATCCACATGTATGGACTGAACAAAATATTGAGAAGATGAAGGAGCAAATGAATAATATGTTAGCTAATTTCCAATGGGATAGAGAAGTGAAAACTTGTGATCCAAACTACTATAAATTTACCCAATGGATCTTCTTACAAATGTTCAAGAAAGGTTTGGCTTACCGAAAGGAAGCTGAAATCAATTGGGATCCTGTAGATAAGACCGTTTTGGCTAATGAACAAGTCGATACCAAGGGGAGGTCATGGAGATCGGGGGCTATTGTCGAGAAAAAAATGTTAAGACAGTGGTTCTTGGGGATCACCAAATATGCTGATAGTTTATTACATGATTTAGTTCATTTGAAAGAGTGGCCTGAAAATGTTAAAAATATGCAAAGAAATTGGATTGGTGCTTCAAAGGGTGCTGATATATCCTTTGTCACTAATCACCCGCAATTGGACAAGATTACTGTCTACACTACTAGAGCTGAAACACTACCTGTTGTACAATATTTAGCATTATCTTGGAACCATCCACTTGTCACAAAGTTTGCTGCTGCTGATTCTAAACTGGAAGAATTTGTTAAAAGTGTTCCATCCTTACCACGAAACTCTAAATCAGGTTACAAAATTGAAGGTCTGAACGCTATCAACCCATTTAATGAGAAATCGATACCCGTATTTGTTGCACCATATGTTATTGCAGATTATGGTACAGAAAATTCTAAGGATAGTGCTGTCAAAAATGAAGACGAGCCCATCCGAGTAGGTGCTGCTGTTATGGGTTGTCCAGGGCATGATCAAAGAGATTACGATTTTTGGACAACTAATATGCCTGGTATTCCTGTGGAAACGTGTGTTGAACATGGATTTGTTAAAGAGTTAATAAATGGTAAACCTGCAACATCTGGGCCATTTCCATACATTTTAGATATTGGTAGTATGAAAGAGAACAGCGGTAAATATTCTGGAATGTTGACATTAGACGCTAGAACACAACTTGTTGAGGATTTTTCGAAAATTGGTGTAGCCAAAGAAGTCACTAAAACTAAATTAAGAGATTGGTTGATTAGTAGACAAAGATACTGGGGTACGCCAATTCCGGTCATTCATTGTGATTCATGTGGTACTGTACCTGTTCCAGAAAAGGATTTACCGGTTTTACTGCCTGAGATTAAAGATATTCCAAAAAAAGGTGGTAATCCATTAGAACATATCCCTGAGTTTGTTAATGTGAAGTGTCCTTCTTGCGGACATGATGCTAAGAGAGAAACTGATACTATGGACACGTTTATTGATAGTTCGTGGTACTACTTTAGATATTTAGATTCAAAGAACAAGGATTTACCATTTGATCCAAGTAAAATCCAAGAACACATGCCTGTTGACCTTTACATTGGTGGTATTGAACATGCAATTTTGCATTTATTGTATTCAAGATTTGTAAGTAAATTTATGGGTACAGCTGGGATGTGGGATCATGAAACCAACGAACCTTTTAAGCAGTTAGTGACTCAAGGAATGGTTCATGGGAAAACTTTTACTGATCCACAAGATGGTAGATTCCTTAAATCTGATGAATTAGAAGTGAAAGATTCTGAGTGGATAATAAAAGATACTGGAGCTAAACCTGTTGTTACTTATGAAAAAATGTCTAAATCTAAGTATAATGGTATTAATCCAGATGAATGTATCAAACAGCACGGACCTGATGCTACAAGGGCTCATATGTTATTCCAAAGTCCGATTGCAGAAGTATTAAAATGGGATGAGACTAAGATTGTTGGTGTTGAACGTTGGTTAGATCGTTTGGTAAGGTTGTGTAAGACGATGGGAGAATCAGCTACTAAATTTACCCAAGAATATGTTAAACCTAATGAAAATGATGAAGCTGAAGTAGAATTCAGCAACAATATTGAAAAACTATCTAGGAGAGTCACAGATTCGTTTGAAATGTACTTATCCTTAAACACTGTTATATCTGATTATATGAAAATGACACAACTACTGGAAGTTTCGCAAAGGGATCAAAAGGTAAGAGAAGAACTTATAATGCAGAATTTGAAGAGGTTGGTCACTCAATTATATCCGGTGGCTCCAAGTATTTCAGAAGAATGTGCTTCATTGCTTAAAGCAGAGCAACCCTTATTGGAAAATTGGAACCAATATGAGTGGCCTACTAGAAATCCTATAGTTAATTGGAAATATCAACGTTACCAAGTGGTTATTAATGGTAGATCTAAGTTTTGGTTTGTTGATGAACGTGATTTGTTTAAGAAAGGTAAGGATTACGTATGTGAAAGATTGCTGTTATTACCAGATGGGAAAAGATTCTTAACAAACAGAACTTATGACAAATTAGTCTTGAAATATAACATTGTTAACTTCACATTTAAGAAGAAGAAAGGTCCACCAACAGGCAAAGAAACATTGACTGGTAAAAATAAAAATCTATGAAGAATGATACGTAATAAGTATGCCTATAATATATATGTATAAATATACCTGTAAATAATTTAATATTTATTCCTTTGCATCATTATATTTGGAAAGACTCTTCAAGAAAGCAAATAAGAATTTTGCAATTCCCATATAAGGCTCCATAGAAGATATTTCTCTTAAAATTAATATCTTTAAAGATGCAAAATTTGAAACGTTCGGTATCCATGAGATATGCTCTCTTGTTATAGATTTGTTAAATGCATTGAAGTTTTCTTCTGTTAATAGTTTGTCATAGTTTCTATCAACTGAATGTTTTCTTTCCAGTAGTTTTAAGGCCTTGATGGATATAAATGACATCGCAGGAATCCCTGTAATAGAAAATACAGCCTTGCTTTTATTCTTCACATCGGGGAAGAAGCAATTTTCAAGGACCTGTTTGATAAATTCGGTTGGAATATTAAAGATTTTCTTCTTATCCACTACTTTATTTCTCCATAAGTAATTTGTTATATCCAAAATATATTGATTTTGTAACTCAATAAACTTTCCTGCATTTGGTTGATTAATTAAAACATCTGTCATTTTAATCAAATATTTACAGCATGTATTTAATATCAACGGATCATCAGATAAAATCATCTTGTGAATACTGTCACTGTTCAACACAAGCTTATCAAAATGCAATGGGTCACCTCCAGAAACAGTTTTATACATTGGAATAATATCAGTAAGGTTTGCAATCAAATAAATTAAAGTCATGGACAAGAATCTATCGTCAATTGAAAATCTCATATTGGCCAGAATTAATTTTCTAATATCAGCTAACATGATGAAACCAAAATCAGTGACTTTACGATCGGTTGGATAATTAATAAACCAGTTTTGTATCATGGAAATAAGAGCAGTGCACATGATTGGGAAAACTTTACTGTTCCCACCATGATTCTTTTTATCATTATAAGTAAGATGGCAAATGGCCAAAAATTTCAGCACTTTATTTCTGAAACTGGGCAATGAATCATAAGGTGGTTTCAACACTGGGAATAAGGATGTTGTTAAAGATACAAAAATCTTCTCGTTAGCCAACAAATTTTCTAATGTAAGAAAAGTGTTTATAGTTGTGGTCTGTAATTCCTCAAATATTTGACAACTGAAAAGTATATTACTAATTATAGGTTGTGTTTCCTCTTTTAGTAGTGTTATATCATTAAAACATCGTTTTAAATTAATTTCAACCCAGGAGTTGAGTGAATACAGAAATTGGCTCTTGCTTATTCTTTGTTCCGTGGTATCATTGTAATGTGAATCATTAGCTGTAATCATTGGATAAAATTGAACAACAGGATTACTATGAAGTCCTTTGAAAATTGGGTCTACATTAGTTGGTAATTTTAGTCTTGTCCAACGTCTGCTTAATTGTGGGATACTAAGAACATCATAAAGTGGTGATGAAGTGTTACGAAGTCTTCTGTTATCAAATCTTAAAATATTTGAGTCAGTATCTGAATCCTTCAATATATCTAGTAACATTTCTTGGCGTTCATTTATCACATCAATACCAAATTTATTAGGGGATTCTCTCGGTAGGATCTTAATCAATAACGAGGTAAATTTCTTATCAAATTTCAAATTCTGTAATTCTTGCAGACTAGCCTTCTTGTCTATTGTATTTCTATCACCTAATAAATTTAATAAACGATCTGAATCATTTAAAATTGTAAGATATCTTTTCAATATTAATATCAAATTGACAGCAGCGGCAGAATAAACCGGTTTTTTGGCAGTTTTATCTAACATGTTCAATTTCCAAAGTTTAATGTCTTGTTTAGATTGTGTGCTCCAAACAATAAAATATGTAATATATTTTTGTAAATATTCATATTTCCACAAGTATATTAAAATTGATTTATCTGCATCTAGGATCTTTTCTGGGAATAAAAAATAGACATTAATTAACCATTCACAAAGAGCACATTGCACATCTTTATTTAAATAATGGTCTCTTACATTTCCTAATTGTGTTAAGATGAAATGAAATATTTCATTAGATAAATAATCATCAGGAACTAAACATGTCTTTATCATGGTGATCTTAACTTTAGATGATATCACAGCGGTAGAACAAATAAATTTTAAAAAGTTTAAAAACAAATCAGCGGGTACGCCATGTTTACTTGATATGGATGATATTGTTTTTAAATGTTTATCAATTTTCCATTGTGGAGTGGACTCATTTGAGTCTAATAATGCTTCAACTGCTTCATATATTTTTGGATTTGCCATTATAAGTCATGAAGTGGGATTGCTCTTTTATAAACTGAAGGCCAAAGGAAAACAACGTATGAAGTAATAAATTAAAAATTAGTAGTAATTTCAGCTACTTGAAAGTTGGTTATATCTTTTCTTAATGAATCAAAATAGATTTAAGTAAATGTTTCGTGTTGGTCTTAACAATACTTTAAAGATGTTTGTTTACATTTTAAAGAAAGTGAAAAATTAAATAAATTTATTATTAAAAATCGATTGCTCACATTAAAGGAAGAGAAAACTTGTGAGTGAGAATAATAGTAACTTAAGTATTAAATTATATGCATATTTATATGTATGTTTATCTAGACGTAATAATTTAATAAAAAATGGTTAAAAAGAAAAAAAAAGAGAGCCAAATCACAGTTTTAAAGTTCCATTAATATCATAAGAAGATCTAGATCTCACATAAGGATCTAATTCAACATAATTTTGACATAATTCTTCACCAATTTCACATTTAATATTCCATAACTTTTGTGATTCTAATTCATCTTTAGTTTGAATCCATTGAATATTAATGTCTTGATATCTTTTAATCAAATGATCTCTTTTCTCTAAGATTGATTGTCTTTTCTTGTATTCGAAATCATCATCATCATCCTCTTTCAAATGTAATAAATCATCATGAGTCCCATCAGGTGGAGTGTATTGATTTAAATCAATAGAATCATTTTCACCTTTCAAATATTTAGGCAATTGATCAGTATCAATATATTTATTTAAATCCTTTGTGCTTTTTGTAAAGACGATCTTTGATGCTACCACGGGATCTAACCAATTCTTAATAATGGCCCAAATGGGTGAAAATAACCAAGGAGCTTTATGAATTAATAAAGATCCCAAAGATTCTGGGAAGTGAGCTTCAAAACAAGTAATAATGAATTTTACTGGGGCATAATCCATATTAGATAATGAAAAATCAGTTAAATCAAATAAGATAGTAATTGCACCTTCCATCATGAAAAGACGTGAAGTTTCAATGATTAATAATGCATATTTTTCCAATTCAATTTCTGGTTGATCACTAGAATAATGAAATTTGGGTCTTACCAAGATAATTGGCTTTTCATATTTATCATGACCGATGATAACAGCTTTTTGTTTCTTTAAACATACAATAACACCAGCGTTATTTTCTTCATGTGATAAAATTTTATATTCACCATCATTTAATAGTTGATTTAATTGATGTATATGACGAAATTTAAAATTCTTGGATAACATATGAATAGTCTTATCAACATGAAATTTACGTGCTTTAACGAATCTTAATAAATGACAATCAGGAGACTCAACTCTAAGCATTTCCCAAAATTCTTTATATAATAGATCTGGATCAATATCTAATAAATTGAATTGTGAATGTTTTGTACCATTAATCATTGGTTCACCAATATGATCTTCAATTTCTTCTTCACCATCTGTAGTTGTTGAATCGTATAAATATGAAGTGGATGGGATGGGGATATTCCAAAAATTATATAGATGAGCCCAAACTCTTTTCAAAATAAGTTGTTCATTATGGGGTAAAGATGAGTAATTAGACTTAACAGTAGATAACTCTGGCATACTTGATTTGATGTATCTTGGTGTAATGAGTTTAGATCTTTAATAATGTTATTCTATTTTTTGTCTTTTTATTATATAATTTGTTTATTTTAATAGCGTTAAATAAGTATGTTGAATAAAATTGGAAATTAAACGAAATTTCAACAATTATGAACAAAATATAAACAAAACACAAAAAGACATAAAATGGTTAAAAATATTCAATTAATCAATTGATATACAACTAAAAATACATAATAAAAAAAGTATAAAGATAAAATAGTGATAATAATGTTATTACATTAATTCAGAGAAACCTGGTACTAAATTTTTAGTGAACCCACCTTCTTTGGCTGCAATTTCATAATAACCATAAATTGTAGTAGTAGCCATTAAGATTGAAGCACCAGAACCTAAAGTCCCCAATAAATCGGATCCAATAGATAAAGCACCAATGGTAGCACCACCAAACATAGCCGCGGTTGGAATAATTTTTTTCAATTCTTTGTAAACGTTTGTTTCTCTCTTACCATTAATAACCATACCTTGTTCTTTAAATTGTTTTGCCACGTCACGAGGAGAAGTACCGGAGATTTCAATCCAAGTCTTTGAGAATAGAGCACAAGAACCTAGGACAAAAGTGATATAAACGACAGTTTTAATTGGATCAAATAACATTTCTTTAAATGAATCAATTGGTGAAAGATAATAAGAAAGACCAGATACAGCGACTTGTGGACCTTGAGTACCTGGTTTAATACCCCAAACACCTAATAAAGCAATAATTGGATTATTTGGGAAACGTTGATATAACATTTGAGAAATTAAAAAGATATTTGAGGTTAAAGCACTTTGTAACATAATTGGAGTATTTGAAGTATAAAATAATTTAATTGGATAAGTACCAATTTGACCTCTAACTTTTGTAGATCTAATTGGTAATTGATAATTAAACCCTTGTAAATATAGCACGAAAAGGAATACAAAGATTGTTGCAAATACTTGAAATAAATTTGGTAATGGAGCTCTATAAAAGGCTTCGACTAAAGCTCTCTTCTTATCCTTTCTAATTGCCATTAAATGGAAAAATGCAATAATAGCCCCTTCAAATTCTTTACCACGACCAGAATTAACCGTAGTTGGAGCTAAAGCTTTCCAAAAGATTTGTTCTGCGACATTTGTTGCGGTAAATAAAGAAATACCAGAACCTAACCCATACCCCTTTGATAATAATTCATCTAATAAAAGAACAATAAATGATGCAAACATTAATTGAAAGATTAATAATAAAGAGATGGCAATCCCAATATCAGATGGTTTACCATAATTACCAGACAAAACAACGACTAAAGCTTGACCAAAAGTTAAAATAATTGCACAAACTTTTTGTGCAATTTGAAATAATTCACGATCTTGTTTATTATCCATTTGAATTTGTAATAATTGAGTACCTTGTAAGAATTGGAAAATCATTGATGAAGTAATAATTGGCGAAACACCTAATTCCATTAATGTACCTCTATTTGAGGCTAACATGGCTCTAAGCCAATATAATGGATCAGAAGTTTCTGAAGAGATGATACCATATAATGGAATTTGACCTAAGATTAAAAAGATTAACAGGGAAACCGCAGTCCAAATAATTTTTTGATTATATGGAACTTTTCTTTGTGGAGCGACAACTTCAATTAAGAAGGGTTCAAATGGTTTAAATAAATCTAAGATACGACCTGACATAATTGTAATTGATTTATTTATGCAAAAAGTTTAATTTATTTTTATTTCTTTGAAATGGATGTAGTAATTGAGAACAGGAAGAACTAGGAATTGAGCAGTGGAAATAGGAAAAGAAAGAAAAAAAAAAATTAATTAAAGGAATGTATGAAAAAAAAAATCTAATTAAAACAATTTAATTTAATTTAATTTAAGTTAATTTTAGTTTTTAGTACAGTTTATTATTTTAATAATTCTTAATTGATTGTATGACAATTCAATGGATATAATATCTTATTGATATATTTATTGATCAAGATCAAGCAAGACAAGGGACAATTATCGATTTATTAGGAAATCATGAATTGAACAACAACGAAATTTAATCTCAATTTTCATTTTCATTAAATTGAGATTAAATAACGAAAATCACATCTTTACACCACACCATATAGTGTTAAATACACAATAAAATTGAAATTTGGCCCTCGCAAACTTCTGAGACAAGGGGAGGGTAACGCTGAGCTTTGGGACTCTGAGCTTTGATCGTATATTATAGAGATAATAGAGAGTGTGGTATGTGAGTAGTATGGTATGTTGTAGTGTGCAGAGAGTACTATACTAGACGATATTAGTGTAGCCTGTTGTAGGGTGGTGTGTGATTACTAAGTAGGATTAGTAAGACAATCACACACTCTCGTTGACATAGTAGTATAGTAGTGTTACCCTCACGTTGGTACTAATACACTATGCACAGTCTCCTATAAGAGTCTACTCTAGTCGACTATAGTAGAGTAGACTCTAGTCGACTCTGATAGATTATACTATAATATCATATAGAGATAAAGGGGATCAAAGGGGTAATTACCGTGTATCTCTGTCTTCTCTACAGTGTTTTATTGTGTTCTAGACCATTTACTGCAATTCCCTCCTTTTACATTTACACTGTAAACACGTTAATCGGACAAATGGAGCTTTTAATCACTATCAATATAATAACACCACACCAATAGAAAACTAGACCTTTATACCGAATACTATATGAACATAGCCATATTAATATATTCATGTGAACATTTCTCCTAATATCAGATTATTGATTGGCAAAGGAAAGGAGTCTATGCAAGAAGATGAACCCTATTCATATCTAATATATTATTATATAAATCGATAACTAGATTATACTATCTTGTTTATTCCACTGATTTTTTACTATATCTGTATATTTATTTGTATATATATGTATATATATGTATATATACACTCAACTATACAAATAATAAAGAACAATTTCAAATATGCCTGTACCAACAACCACTATCTTAACTCCAGATGATCATCGTGCCACTATAATAAGAGGTATTAAGAGAACAGAAAAACATGATTATAAGATTAATACAGATGTTGATACTGATATTATTACATTACCAAGATTTATATTAGAAAATCAAAAGATGCATCTTAATGCAAAGGGTGATTTCTCACAAGTCTTAAATGCATTACAATTTGCTTTTAAATTTATTTCACAAACAATAAGAAAAGCTGAATTAATTAATTTAATTGGGATCACTGGTGATATGAATTCCACGGGGGATCAACAAA
This sequence comes from Monosporozyma unispora, assembly GCA_003708525.3. Taxonomy (NCBI): domain Eukaryota; kingdom Fungi; phylum Ascomycota; class Saccharomycetes; order Saccharomycetales; family Saccharomycetaceae; genus Monosporozyma; species Monosporozyma unispora. The sequence goes on along the minus strand of PPON03000024.1, from coordinate 36,038 downwards.
AGAAATTAGATGTTCTAGGGGATGAAATTTTTATTAATGCAATGAAATCAAGTGGTATTATTAAATGTGTTGTCTCCGAAGAACAAGAAGATTTAATCATCCTAGAGGGGAATGATTCTAAATATGCAGTTTGTTGTGATCCAATTGATGGATCATCAAATTTAGATGCGGGTGTCTCCGTGGGGACCATTGTTTCAATTTTTAAGATGATGCCAGATTCCACAGGTGCATGTACTGATGTATTAAGACATGGTTGGGAAATGTGTGGTGCTTGTTATGCAATGTATGGTGCCTCAACACATTTAATGTTAACCATGGGGGATGGTATTGATGGGTTCACTTTAGATAATAATCTGGGTGAATTTATCTTAACTTATCCAAATTTGAAAATACCTGATCATCGTGCCATTTATTCAATTAATGAAGGTAATACATATTATTGGACTCCCGAGATTAAATCTTTTATTCAATCATTAAAGGAACCACAAGAAGATGGATCCGATCCATATGTGGCTAGATATGTCGGGTCCATGGTCGCTGACGTTCATAGAACTTTCTTATATGGTGGGTTGTTTTCATACCCAGGTGATTCAAAACATCCAGATGGTAAATTAAGATTATTATATGAGGCATTCCCAATGGCAATGTTAATGGAACAAGCTGGTGGTCTTGCTGTGGATGATAAAGGTAGAAGAATCTTGGATTTAAAACCAAATCATATTCATGATAAGACATCAATTTGGATTGGGTCCACAAATGAAGTTAATAAATATTTAAACCATATTAAGAAATGATAATCTTGCCCTTTTATATATATAATCATTTTTTTTTTTAATTAAATAAAAAAAACAAACAACATTCAAAAATCTATATTATAATATTTCAAAATATATAAAAGGTAATCAAACATACAGTATATGGATATCCTTGCACATTGTAAAGTTTACCCCATTTCAAATTATATTAATATTCCATTAGAAATTGAACCCGTATCACAATGTGGTATTGTACATATAATCCTTGATGAAATTAAAAATAAATCATATCAATGGATACATTTAAGAGAAGAAGATGATCAAGATATTATTGTCATTGATTTAATGAATGTTTGGATGCGGGATGATAATATAATTAAAGATCCATATTTAATAAATTTACAAAATTTAATTAAATTTCTTAATGATGAATTGTATAGTGGTAATTTTTTTGCCCATGGGAATTATGAAAGACTACAAGGTATTATAATTGATAATTTATCAATTTATAAATATGGTAAAGATATTAATAAATTATTTAATATCCTGTTAAAACTTTTATTGAAGATACGATATAAATATGGTTGTTGGATCAAGACAACATCATTCAAAGATACATTAGGTAAATATCCAACACGTATCCCATTAAATTATTTAAATGGTATGGATAAGATAATTCAATATAAAAGTCATGAATTTCATCAAATTAAATAATAATTATGTATAAAGTCTATAAAATTATATATATTAATGATATGAATAACCACAAGTTTTCCCTACATGATCATTTAACCATTCATCAACGTTATTAAATTTTGCACCACAATTTCTACATCTCCCAGGTGTTGAGGATCTATCCTTTTTTTTAGTACCTGGTGGATATTCAAAATGTAAAGCTCTTAAATGATTCTTATATGTATCACAACGTGAAAAGATCCCCGTAGAATGACAATTTGATGTTTCAAATTGTAAAGGACGTGATTTATATGGATAAATTTCCATATCTAACTGTATAAGAGTGGAGTTAAATGGACATTTAAAAGTACCTTTAATCTTATGTAGTGTAATTAATTTATCATGTTCAGACATTGTGGAATCAATTCTATTATTTTCTTTCCAATGTCTCTTTTGATGTCTAATTAAATCATTATTTCTTGCAAATCCTCTATTACAAATTGAACAGCGATGTGGTCTATCCTCTGGAGTTAAATGTGTTGATTTATGTGTTGATAAATTTGCATAATAATTGAAACATATTGGACATTGTTTCTTACGTCTTGGTTTATTAATCTTATTACCAGTAATCTTTTTAGCACCATTTGCATTTTCATTTTTTTTCAATATAATCTCTTTATGGATTTTTTCTTGTGTGTTTACTTTATTGTTATTATGTGTTGTTGTTGTTGTCTTATATTGTCTTTCTGCAGCTCTAACTAAGTTATCAAATGATGATATTGGTGGTAATGCAAAACTATTTTGAGTATTAAGTAGATTACCATTAGTAATAGCGGTGGTATTTATAGTATTATTATTATTATTATTATTATTATTATTATTATTAGTATCAGTTGGAGATGGAGAATCAGAATTTGAACTTGAATTGGAGAATTTTTTCAATAGATTAAATTTTTCAATAGAAGATGGTTCATGATATTTGTCTAGCGATATTGTAGAATTATTTCTTGATGATGAAGGTGAGTTAGTTTGTGTAGTGATATTATTATTTGCAGTATTATTTGATAAATGAATATCATTTAACAAAGAAGTGTTCGACATGGCCCCTTTGCTTCTGTTGTCTCAGTGTGACAATATAATAAATCAAGTGGAGATTGAATATTTATGTATTTAAATGGAAGAAAAAAAAATATGAAAAAAGTACAGGTTATAATTGAATCAAAGTCATCGGAGAAAAGGTTTATTGTTACCTTATAAATTGTTGTGTTGTTAAATGTACCGCGGATATTTTATTACCAGTATAATATAAATGATATAGCCGTATGGTTAGTTAACTAATCTTGGCATATTAAAGTGAGAGAGTCTTACTACTAGCCGTTCACAATATACTATTTTACTATAATAATAATAATAACCCGTATAATAGCTAATCGCTAATAACAATAGCTAATAGACATTCCCCCACGCCATATATATGATCACGCCACGTTAATATTAGATATTAAAGTGGGGGGGGAAGGGGGGGAAGAGAATAGAGCATAACATTTTGATATAGTGAGAGTGGTCTGAAAAAAATAGCAATGTAGTATAATGGAAATAATGAAAATAGCAATAAGAAATATGCAAAATGTAAATGCCGCACTGTTAAAGGGCGGTGCGTATTGTCTTCTTTTGTGGTGGCGGGGGAAAACGGCAGTGAGCGGAGACTGCGACGGATTGGGAATATTGCCGCGGGATATAATTATGTATACTGTTCGATTCCCATTTGGGACATGCACAGAGGGAGAGCGTGTCTTCGGCCCGTTCCCAATGCGGTAATCGGGTGGCCTGTTGTCGGGTGGAAAGCGGGTCGTGGTATGTGATATATCTGTGGCCGGGCAACGTCTGTTGAGCATAGGGTTAGGCCACCTTTGGGTTAGGGCTGGCCCTGTTTTGAACGTTGGCAAAGAAAAAAATAAATGAATAAATGAATGAATAAATAAATAAAGGAAATAAATAAAAGAACAACAGATCACTGAGTAGTCAAATCTACAAAGACAGGAATAACCCAAACATGAGCAACCAATCTAATCAAGATGGGCTAGTATTACCCCCATTGGCTAATAGTAATACTACCACTACCAGTACAAATAATAATAATAATGGTGAAGATGCGATAGTATCTTCATCAATACCACCAAATTTAAATTTAAATTTAAATAGATCAGATACTGTTGGTACATTAACCTCTTCACAATTAGGGGATTCAGATAATGATGAAGATACAGATGTAAGTAGTCCAATTCAAAATACAGATCAACCGACTACTACTACTACTACTACTACTACTACTACTACTACAAACAATGATGATCCACAATTCACTGATGAAGAAGATGAAATTAATAATGATTTAATTACTGCTAATAAATCAAATATTGACCCTTCAATCATCCCCGATGAAATTGTTCATGATGGTAAATATACTTGGTTACCAATACATTTAATTAGAAAGACTAAAGCAAAATTTTGGACACATTATCTAGCCCTGGATAAGACTTTAATGATCGTGAGATGTAAACATTGTAGTGAAATCTTAGAAAAATTCTCAAATTTAAATAATAATAATAATATTACAACTAATACAGACTCAACAAATGAATCCTTAGAGAATACTAAAAAATTTCAAAGACATTTGAAACAAAAACATAATTTAAATCCTTTAATCTCTTATTATAAAAATAATGAAGATATTATTTATAAATCAACAAATTCATCATCAAGATTTTTACAACCATCAAAATCTGTACAATCATTACTCTTATCACAACATTCAATTAATGGATTCAATTTTAATGATTTAAATGCACAACAAAGACAAATCTTATATCCATTTTCACAATTAATGGCAATTATCATTGCATCACAAAATTTATCAATTGGATTCATAATGGATCCAGCAATGAAATTATTATATTCAAAATTATCACAACCATATTTACCGGATCCATCAAATGTTAAATTAACCATTAGACAAATTTCAACCCAGATTAATAATATTATTAAAAGAACTGCTCAACGTAATGATCTGGATTTACAATTAATTATCGATATGGATAATTTACCCATGGATTTAAATGATAGAACATCAATCCTATCGGAAAGATTGAAATTTTTCTTAAATGAAATTAATAATATCACATTATTTTCAATAACATCAAGTGTTTGGTTAAATAAAATTGATGAAAATAACAATAAAAATTTAACAAATGTCCTAGCATTAAATTTTTTGGATCATACAAAGGATATTATTAAGACAATACCATTAAATATAATAATATCAGATTCAACAAATTTGAATACAATAACAATGAGAAATCAATTATTAAATGTTATGCAAAATGTTAAGGGGTTGAATAAATCTGTACTCTCAATGACAATGTCACATTCAAGATTAATTAATATGGAACATATTGATCAATCTGATTTTTTCACTACAAATCAATCACCATATCATAATTGTATTGTGGATATCCTAGCAAATATTGTTAAACCAATATTTGGTACAATTAACACAGATAATGATAATGATCCTTTATTAAACCCAACAACAACAATAAAACCAACAAATTTAATTAGTTTTAAACCAAAAGATTTTTATTCAAATGATCCAGAACAACATCTTCTTGATGCTTGTGTTAATTTAAATAATGTTAACATTTTAAATAATTCACAATCAATTTTCCATAGAATTAAGATTTTTTATAATGAAATTCAATCAAATCCATGGCAATTAGAAAGATTTATTTCATTATATAAAGAAAAATTTAATGAATCACATGGTCCAATTTTACAATGTTTTGATTCAATGTTTTATTCCACTGCACAAACTACATTGGAAACCTTTTTAAAATTAAAATCAATAATTCAAGAGACACAAAAGAGTTTACATGGTGAAAAATTTTCAGATTCAGATTTTAAATTAATTTCCATTATTAATGAGTTTATTACCTCAATAAATAAAATTATACTTTATTTCACATCAACGAAGAAAATGAATTTTATTTATATCATTTTCACAATGTTATCACTGGAAAAACAATTAAATGAAATGATTAATGATTGTAAATTTGATTCATTATCACAAACTTTAAAAGAAATTAAATATTCTGTACAACATTTCAAAGATATTCTATTAAAAGATGATACAAATTTATTAGCTTTATTTTGTTGTCCTGCCACATTATTTGATAGAACTTTATTACAATATGTGTTTCATACAGTTTCACTATCTGATATTGTTAATATTATTAGTAACACTGTACGTCAAATTATTAAAAGATTTATTAATATTGAATTTGTCACAAATCAACAAAATGTTAATGATCCAAATCATCAATTTTTCAATGGTAATGAAAATAAAATTATTGAAGATGAAATTGATATTATCTTAACACAAATTATCAATGAAGATCTTTATGCATATTTATCCACGGTGAATACAATTGTACCATTATCTTATAAAGCTTATTGTGAACAAAGTGATTATATACGTTATGATGGACGGTTTAAGAGAAGAAGAATAAGATCCGATGATGATGATTTAGAGCATGAAAGTGATGATGAAATTGAAAATGTTCATTTAAATTATACTGATGAATTCTTAGATATTCATGTCCCAGTTTGTAACGCATTTTGGGATCAATATTTAGCTAATGAAGCAGGTTTAATTATTAAATTATTATCAAAGATTATGATCACCGAATCTGCCTCATCAAGAAGAGCAGAATATGAATTCTTAAACAATTTTATACCTAAATTAGGTGAAGATTATTTAGAAGATGTTGTTAAGATTAAATTATTTAATGAACAATATTCTGCTGGTAAAGTGGATTATGATGTGGATACTTTAGCCACAGCAGCGCAATATGATTAAGAAATAAAAAAGATCATATTAAAATTTCCCACTTGTATATAAACATTTATATATAATCAACTTATTCCCAATGACACATGTCTATATGTAACTTTAAAAAGAAAACAAATTACGCATTTTCTTACTCTTCAAACTGCTTAAGATACATTTATTTATTTTTTTCATTGTAGATATATAATATATGCAAAACTTATATAGACATAGAAACATTGATGTGTTATGAAAACAGTGGTACATATATGATAAACGTTTGTTTTATTGTTCTTATAATATTTATAAATATTTTGAATGGCGGTTAAAATAAAAAATCACTTTTATTATAAAAAAAGTTAACTTTAATTTGTTTAAGCCTTTCTAGAAGTAGCCTTAGTGACATTCTTCTTAGAACCAGAGGACTTACTCTTAGAAGAAGAAGAAGAAGAGGAAGACTTTTTACCAGACTTCTTAGCAGCAGCTCTCTTAGCAGAACCCTTTCTGTAAGAGTTGATGTAGAAAGAGATGAATAAGACTAAGTAAGAGGTTAAAATTAAATAACCATAAGCGGCAGCGTCTTGAGTACCATAACAAGTACCGTGATGTGGTAAGATATCATGGAAATACTTGTTAGCGTAGAAAGTATAAGTGGCAAAATAGACAAAGACTAAATCAATTAAAAATTGAATAATTTGGAATCTAGTAACCCATTGTTTCCACCAGACTCTAATACCACAAGAGGAAAGGAAATAATACCAGTACATGACAACATGAACACCTAAATTCAAAGTAATTGGAACCCATTCAACAGAAGTGTGACCCATTAATTGAGTGTAACATAATAAAGCAGTAGCACCATGGTGATAAGTGTGTAAGAATAAAAGCTTCTTTCTCTTTAATACTAAGAACACGGTGTCAATTAATTCAATAAATTTAGTTAAGTAATTCAAATAGTATAAAGTAATTAATTTTGGAGCAAAGGCTTCTGGAGAACAAATAGCCCAGAATAACCCATTATGGTAAACCATTGGAATTAATTGTTCAGCTAATAAGACTAATAAAATGAAAGAGGCGGAGGTTAAAAATAAATTGTGTAATTGGAAAATGATATGGAATCTCATTGGTTTGGCATTGATAGCACGTAAAAGGGCTTGACCACCAAAGATGACGAAGTAATAACAAATAATAATACCAATACCATGGTAACCATTACCTAAAAAAGTCTTGTTGTGAATGAATTCAAACTCTTCAGCTGGATAACCAACAATGTGTTCAAAGACCTTAGAGAAGATTGGCCATAATTCAAGACCAAATGGATGGTCAATAGATGGTTGTTGAACAGAAATCCAAGTTGGAATTTCAGTAACGTTAAATTTTTGTTCCATAAATTGAGCGAAATCAAAATCGTTTAACAATTGAGCAAAAGTGTTGGTGGCATTAGCAGCCAATGTTGTTTGAGCGTCCATCTTTGCTTCACTTCGATCTATATTCAATTGACCTTCCAAAACCCTTTAGATCAAACTATCAATAAAAGTTGACACCTATATACTTCAAGTAAATAAACACTTTATCGAGCGGTTTGCTTTCAAAATTTTTCATCGTCGAGAAATTTTTGGCAATTTGTAAAAGTTTTGAAATATTAGTTCGGAAATAAAAGACGCGTAAACACTGTTAAAACGCGTGAAATCACTACTATATTACCTGATAATAATAATATATTTATTTATTTATTTGTTTATGTAATAAGGGTCTTGCTTCCGCGGAATGATAGTTGGTCGATTATATACAGAGTTTAATATTTGTAGTGGAAATGGGGAAGACAAGCTAATTGTACGTTCAGTTGATGATTGTTTATGTGATGACGGGTTAAGTAGATGGTGGTTGAGAGTCCTTCTTGGAGGCGGCTCTTTGGAATAACTTGAACACCTTTCCCTGTAGTGTATCTGTTCTCTTCTTGATATCGTTAACGTCAATGGACATGTCGTTTTCATCTTTCTTGAATGCCATGATTTGGTTTCTTAGATACTGAGCTTCTTCAGTCAACTCTTTATATTCTGGATCACTAGACAACAACTTATTGAATTGCTTACATGATTTTTCAGTGTCACTGATCATAATATCAGCTTTAGTCATTAACTCCATTCTTTGTCTAATCAAATTATCTTGTTCTCTATTAGCATTGGCCTCGTCAACCAATTTCTGAATTTCTTCCTCGGTAAGACCCGTATTGGCCACCACTGTAATACTTTTCTCTTTACCACTACTTCTTTCACTAGCAGAAACATTAATGATCCCATCTGCATCAATATCGAAAGTAACGGCAATTTGAGGGGTACCCTTGGGCATAGGTGGGATCCCACTTAATTTTAAATCACCAATCAATTTGTTATCTCTTACTAAACCTCTTTCACCTTGATACACTTTAATATCAACCCCTGTTTGATTATCAACACCTGTACTGAACACTTCTGTCTTCTTGACTGGCACTGTAGTGTTACGTGGAATTAAAGGTGAAAAGGTACCACCAAATGTTTCAATACCAAGAGTTAATGGTGTAACATCTAGTAACAAAACGTCTTTAATTTCACCTGACAGAACACCACCTTGAATAGCAGCACCGATGGCTACAGTTTCATCTGGATTTACACTTGTGTTTGGAATCTTTCCATGGAAAAGATCTTTAACCATGTTTCTGATACGTGGCATTCTTGTCATCCCACCAACCATGATAATTTCATCAATATCTTCTGGTTCAATATCAGCATCCTTTAATGCTCTATTTACTGGTGGAATAGTCTTATCTATAAGATGTTGTGTCATCTTATCCAATTCTTCCTCTTTCATCTTCAAATTAAAATGATAATTCTTAAAAAGGAATGGAATTTCCACAGTAGTCTCTTTAACATGGGAAAGATCAATCTTCACTCTCTCTGCATTCTCTTTCAATCTTTGCATAATTTCTCTATTCCTAACAATGTCTTCACGATTAATATTACCATCTCTATTCTGAGTAATGAACTGATCAATGAAATAATTCACTACAACATTATCAAAATCTTCACCACCTAAATGGGTATCACCATTAGTGGAACGTACTTCAAAGATCCCATCTTCAATATCCAAAATAGAGATATCAAAGGTACCACCACCCAGATCATAAACTGCCACTAAATTTCGCTCCTTCTTGTTAGTCATTGTATCAAGACCAAAACTCAATGCTGCAGCAGTAGGTTCGTTAACCACTCTCAATACTTTCAACCCAGCCAATTTACCAGCATCCTTTGTAGCTTGTCTTTGTGAATCATTGAAATAGGCAGGAACAGTGATAACAGCCAAATTGACATCTTCATTTAAATAATCCTCAGCTGTCTTCTTCAAATATTTTAGCAAGAGAGCACTAATCTCACCAGGAGATTTAATTTGTCCATCTGTAGTCATTACAGCAGCCTGTCCCGTATGTGGGTTTTTCACAATTCTATAGGGTAACAACTTAATATCCCTTTGAACTTCGTCATCATCAATTGATCTACCAATAAGTCTCTTAGTGGCAAAAAATGTGTTTTCAGGATTAATCATTTGCTGTCTCTTGGCCCTTGTTCCAACAATAGCCTCTGGGGCACCCTCATTATTATTTTCCTTATGTTGTTTAATATCAAATGCAACCACTGAAGGAGTAGTTCTATCACCCATATCATTTTCAATAATCACAGATGATTTCTTATCATTAGAGTCTCTGATATATGCCACTGCACTGTTCGTGGTACCTAAGTCAACACCGATGATTTTGGAACTCAGCTGACGACATAATTGTCTAGTGGATAATTTGGCCAAAGAAATTCGTGAACTTAACATTATAAACTATAAATTGTTATCACTATAGTGTGTTTCTTATTCAATATCGGATTGTGCTTATAGATATACTACTTGTTCTGCTCATTTACTGCGTCTCTTTCAAGTTAAAGGTTCCTTTGGATGAAACAATTGAGTTCTTAACATTTAAAATTAATTGAATTATTAATCATCGATTGAAAAACTATGCAGGATAAAAAAGGTTTGAGACACAAAATTTCTTGTAATCCTGGCAGATAATGTAATATAGGATTTTGCTATATTTTTGTAGTTTATACAATTAACAATCTTTAAATAATCAGGTAGACCTTCTAACATTTGTCTCTTCTAAAGAAGCTGTCACACAGGAATAGAGAGCAACTTAAAAGAGCGGTGATGGAAATCTTAGAGTACTAGTAACAAAGTTCATAACATTATTTCATTATAATAATATATGCCTAAGTACTATATATAGTGAATATTTCAGAAGAAGTTCGGTGGTTCAACAGTGAGTATAGAATTGTATTGTTGAATCTACCATTATAAAATCAAGAGAGAACGTGTAAAACTTTGAAAGTCCATTACTACCATGTCTAATGTTTTCAATTAACTTTCCAATTCTGGTAGTAACACATATTTATGATTCTCAATGTCGAAATGGTCAAATAACAACCCCAATTTACCACTTAACTGCATATTTTTTAAAAGCCTTTGTAATTGATCCCTGCGTTCTGGTTTGATAGAATCTACCTCATTTTGTTCAACAATATTTTTGTTGACTTTACTAACTTCACCAAATGTATCCATCACTAATAATGTTTCTGAATCCTCAATATCAACACCTAATACACAAAAAAATGCATCCCACTCTATACATGAAATTTTTCCAGTAAATTCGCTTTGGATTTGTTTCATTAAGTATTTGACTAGATATTGATCTTCTAACCAGATTTCGTGTAGTTCAGTATATTCATCATTGTCATATTCTCCATTATTATTATGTTGTTTTTCAGTTATAAATTCTAAGGATTCATAATCTAAGGGCGTCATAGCACGCATTACATCATCGAAACAACTGTATATTATTTGCGATAACCTCATGGGTGGTCCAATTACTGTATTGTCTGCACATACGCAACGGTAAATCCCATTAAACGCCTTCACAATTGGTGTGGAAAATGGTCCACGACTGTGACGGTAGATTTCATCCCATTTATCTATTCCTAAATAAATTTCAGGATCTTTATAATTAGATTCCTTATGTAATAGCGATTCGTTGTACATCCACTTTAAAGCATCCTGTTTACTAAGTGGTTGCATATAATGTTGAAAATGACGTGCATCTACAACCGCTTTTAATTGTTCTTCAGTGAAAAGTTTGTGACGAAGTGTGTCTTCAGATACTGATAAAAATATCATCCGCTTTTGTGTTTGATCAGAAAAATCGGCACTACAATCGACTTTCAAATGACGTTGAAGTATTTCAGATTTGAGGCCATACCTGTTTAACACCCTTTGAAGGATTGCTAAGTGAATTAATAAAAAGCCCTTAGTCTCTCCAGCATATACCCTGAGTAGCATCAAATCTTCGGTATATATTTTTTTTAAATAATGTGTTGCATTATTTCGTAAAATACCCATTACTGTTTGAGCCAAGATACCAATTTGTCTTAAAGGAGGCAAACTCTGGAATTTTTCGTTCAATTGCTTTTGCCTTGCATTTAATATTCGATCAACCAATACCATAAACATATTTCTATATGGAATTAATCTATGGTATGCTGTGTCAATAGTACTATAGTCTAGTAGTAAATGTTCACATGGATAGTTATAATCAAACAGACCATCTCCTGCGTAATAGAAGGTAGTAAGGTAAAACAAACGTTTATGCCTGAATGCACTTAATAATTCTGAGGCAATCTTCTTCATTGGTAAAGATGGATTCGCATAGCCCAATAACTTCAGTCTATCAAAACGATAACTACCGATCCCTCTTATGAGATCTGAATCTACAATATCTATTAATAAAGGAATTTTTACTGCGAAGGCGCTAACATTAAAGTATTTCCACATCTTTTTCCAATATGCTGGTTGATGTTGAAACTCCAATATTTCTTTGAGTTCATAAAATACTTTACGTTCGAAAAACATTCTGTTCATACAATACGCATACCAATCAATCGTAACCCTTGGACCCTTTTGTATAATGACTTCAAAACCCAAACCTGAAAAATCCACTAGACTGTCATTTCCCTCATAGTCTTTCCATAATTTATTAGCTATTCCTCTCCAAATAGCATTATCACATATATCAAACCTTAACTTCTTATTACATCGAGTAAGGGATAATAAATCTTTCAATTCTAAATTGGATATAATTCTGTTCAGTACTTCAATTGGAAGTTCTGTAAAACAGTTACTTGTATCCGTGAAAATCATCTTCTTTATTTATCCTAACATTAATTGATTCCAACAATCTTTCTTATAGATTGCTTCTTCTTGTGTTAGCTTTCTTTCCCTAAAATATATATCGAATTCTTGAAATAATTATTAATGAGATTTGAAAAATCCTTTAATGGTAAATTTGAATATTTTACCACTTAGTTACAACATAGCCAAAAACATATTAAAGGGAGAAATACCTCAGAATACAACAGTTACAACCCAAAACTGATTATGGTCAACAATTATCACTTTGTTGTTGATGCATCTGCTTTTGAAAAGGGTCTAGGAAATATCAAAAGATGGGATCAGTGGTTAAACGGTAAAAATTTAAAGAAATCCTCAAAAAAGATTCACATGGAATTGTACGTTCCTGTGTTTACCATGAGAGAATTGGAGTTTTTACAATTTAGAAGAAGAAGTAATAATGCAAAGGATGCTTTGAAGTTTATCGAACAACAATTGAATATACAAAACCATTCAAATTCTCCACAATCTCACAGATCTTTAGAGCTTATCATGGAATATGAAGATATTTTAAATACTATTCCGTGGGCAGAGGTTAATATCAACCGTGTTGATAGGATAAATCGAGTTCCTAAGAGATTTAAAGATCTTTTGAAAAGTTGTACTTACAAATGTCGTTTGTCCAGTGATATTTCAATTTATGGTGAAAGTGATGACGATGATATTATTGAGGTCCAAGACGAAAGCGATATCACAAATAACAACAATGATCATTATGAAACTGAAAATGGGTCAGGAAACACCGGCCGTTGGATTCTTGTTACGGAAGACCCTGAAATTAGACAATTTGCTGATCTATGTAATATTCCACATTGTTCCATTGTTCAAATCGATTCTCTATTATCTAAAGATCTTAATGATAAAACTTTCAAAGATACCAAGAAGTTTAACGATATGGTGATGAAGAATGGGATCAAAGAAGTGTCCTCTAATGGTGATGATATTGTAAAGACCAAGTTTAAGAAAACTATTTATGCCTCAAGGGGCAGTGGGAAGTTATGGACTCCATAACATCATTAATATTGTAAAATCATTTACCAAATCTTGAATCTCCAATGAAAGAAGTTTAAAAGATCCTAACATTACTAAACTATACGACAGGGTTTTCTTTGCTAAACCTCCAGAGCAGCTGCTATTAACGTATTAAAAAAAATGTCAATCTTCGACAAGTGCTTCCATAACTGTCTAATGTTAAAAAAAAATATAAGCATAAATAAAATTATATAGAAATAATTAAAACGGGATCATATTTGTCATTGCAAAACTTGATATTGTTAATACTCTTATTTAGATTTTTCTTCCATTAACATGTCGTACTCATGCATCTACTTTGTTGTACCGTTTTTTAAACAAAAGGTGCATGCTAAAGGAAAATTAATTTTGATGTTAAATGAAACCTACAGATCAATCATTAGTTCAAGCCTCGGTTAAGGTTCACAATATGTTAGAATATAATACAATATTAAAAATATGGGTAACAGTTAATAAAGTTTAGTCTCAACTGAAATGATCTATGCTAATAAATGAGTGTCTAGCCACGAATGTTGAAGTAATTCAATAGCGCTAGGTCTTCTTTGATAGTCAAGTTCAAAAGTTTGTCTTAAAAAGTTCTTAGCTTCTTTAGATGCCCAAGATGGTATTTCTGGACTCTTATTAGTCCCAATCTTGAAGATGGCTTGCATTTGAGAAAAATCAGGATATGGATGTCTCCCAGTAAACATTTCAATGACTACACAGCCCGTGGACCATATGTCTACCTTTTCCGTTGTAGCAGTCTGTTTAACCACCTCAGGGGCCATCCAATAAACAGAACCTTGCAATGACGCTCTTTTATTTTGTTTATCCTTCCCATCATCATTATGGTTGTCATCATTACCACTGTTAAGAGGAGATAATTTTTTAGAAATACCAAAATCTGTAATCTTAACACAACCTCTTATATCAATTAAAATGTTTGCACCTTTGATGTCACGATGGATAATATTCTTTTTATGTAAATAAGCAACACCAATCAATATTTGTCTTGTGAAGTTAATAATTAATGATTCTTCAAAAGGGCCATAATTGTTTAACATCGATGATACTGAACCACCAGGAACATATTCTAAGAAGATGTTCAAATTACCACCTTCCTCTGATGACCCATAATAAGTGACAATATTTTCATGATGAAGTTCTTTCAACAAAACCATTTCATGTTGTAAAGATTCAACCATTTTTCTATATATATGTGAATCATTCTTTTGCTTCATAATTTCTTTATCATCTTTCATAGGTGTCGATCCACTCAAGTTATCTGCCGTTGGAGGTTGTTGAATAGCAACTTGTTTAACAGCCATCAATTCACCTGTTTGGGCATTCATTCCAAGATATACACTACCAAAACTACCAGAACCAATTCTAGCACCTTTTAACCACGATTTTGGTGTTACCATCTTTGTAGGTAACGATACAATATCTGCATCCATATCATCATCATATCCGCCTTCATCAAGATATTGGTCGTCATCAGCATTTTCATTAGATGCAACATCATCACTGTCATGATTTCTAAAAGATACTTTAGATTGATTACCTGGTCTATTATCCTGGTTTAGACTTTGTAATAAAGCCTTATCCACATCATTAGAATGTTTTAAGAGAATATCACCGACATTGTTTGATCCAGCACTAATTACCCTTTGAAGTCCAGATCCAACAGCACTTAATCTAATAGATTGTCTATATGAATCGCGTAGTGTCTTTTCTAATTTTTTAACATTAGCATCAGGGAAATAACCACTTAAATTTGTAGTAATAAATTCACTGGGAGGTCTTTGATTAAACACTTTTCTAATTTTATCCTTTGTATTATCGATTCTTAATTGACTTGATTGTTTACTAATTTGGTCATCGTTCTCACTATCATCATCATAAATATCATTATTATTATTATGATATGGGGAACCGTACTGTTGTTGTTCAATTTGTCTTTGTTGTAATTGTTGTTTTTGATTCTGTAATTGTTGTCTTTTCTTTGAATCCTGTAATCTATTCATTAAAAATAATGTTTTCATATAAATCTTTTTAGAAGTTAAGATTGCATTATCACTTGGGGTTTGATCTCTAGAAACAAAGATCAATCTATTTCTTTCCCATCTATCATTTGAATGACAAATAGTGACCAACTCTACGTCATATAGGAGATGTAAGACATTTTTCATATAATCTACAATAAACACATCGTAATCAGACGAGATGGAATTGTAATCCTTGTTATCACTATCTGGATGCTTGATTGAAGGGGATACTTGTAATTCTTTAGGTAGTCTTTTCACTAATCTTTTCTTAATAGAATTAGCATTGAAACAACCATTCACATTAACTTTCTTAGCTGACCCATCATTAAGAATGAAAATGACATGATGTTTTTCAGTGAAGAAATCTTCGGTTGAGGCAAGTGATCCACCAAAAGTGTTATTAAAACCGTTTATTGAAGTATCATAACTGTTATGAGAAAGATTCATACCTACATCATTACCACGATTAATCATCGCACCCTCATTATTAGAAGTTGTGTTGCCTAATTGACTGAATTTATTGATTACGTCCAGTAACTCATTCATGTTCAATTTCTCCTTGTCTTGTTGCTTCTTTGTAGTTAACATCTTAATCTTTCTCAAGATACGTATCCTATCACCAAGCTTGGTGACACCAATAGCAGTTAGAATATCTTTATCGATATGAAATAAGGTATCATGTTCAGTGATATGGAATTGAACAAAATTTGACACATATTGGAAACAGTTGATGTCTGTTAAGAACTGCTCTATAAATTGCAGGTCTGTCGCGGTAACCTGAGGGACAACAGTTGTATTCATGATGGGTTAATATACCGTCTCAAACTGGGTTAATTCCTTAGGAAGTCCTTCTTCCTTACCTTTTAAATAGAGCTTTCCTCTCGCGCAAGGCTTAGTTAAAGTTTTGAACGTTTAAAATAAAATTTAAAATGCTATTAAACAATTCACTTACCACTTTTTAATGGTGAGATTCTTAACCCCCCAAAGTGAAACAAACATATATCCAGTAAGACTACTGTCCAAACCTATCGAAAACGTTGTTATTTTATATCCTTAGCACACTAATCTTCCTTTTAGTCGCCACTACATACGCCATGTCCCAGGATTCCAGAGAAACGCCTTCTAAACAGGGGCAACCACATACAGAAAACGAAGACCTCGACAATCCAGAGACTGTCACATTGCACAGAGCTGGAACGGATAAGATAGTGAAATGGGACCAAATTAGACGTCCACACGCAGTATCTCTGGGTAAAACATTCCAACAAAACCTCCAAAGACGCCAACAGGATTCTACCCAGACTGATAATAGTGGTGGTCTTTTACAGACCGGAAATCATCGTCCTACTCCATCTCCTGGTCATTAAACATTTCCCTCTATATTTTTACACATATTTATTATCTAACCAGTTATATATATATTCTCCTTAAGCCTCTTCTATGCTTCCAACTGATTGGGCTTAGCGCTCAAGTTAGCAAGTTTTCAATATCAAATTCGTTTTTATTTCAATTTCATATTCTTCTTTATTTATTGCAAGTTCATCGTTAAAGACAGGAAGAGCTTTTTGAAAAGAATTTGGCAACCCAAGAGACAAAAGATACGAACAATGGGGATACTATTGTCAAGAAGGTACACTAGAGTGTTTACATACTTGTTTATCACAGTGGTTTTGGCCATAACGGTACATCATTATGTCGTTAAATCTTGGATCAAAGAGCATCAATTTCAACAACAACTTTTAACTGAAGAGTATGACATTGATTCGCTATTAACTGAGCATGGGATAGATCCAGATATTAGAGCAGATGATCATATTATGGTTAATGTGGGTGTACGAGAATGTTATTATGCTTTCAATGTTTTCCAATGGTGTTCAGGAACACAAAAATTATACAATGATAACGATTATACTAAAAATATTAACCATGAAAGAATTAAATGTAAAAGAATTAATATAAATAAAGATTTAACAGGGTCTCGTGCCAAGAGTTGGATTGGTAAATCATTGTTTTATTCCTATGATGTTATGGAAATTTCAAGCTTAGTACCATTGCTGATTTATAGTAAAGATTTAATCTCTTTGAAAGGGTTTAGATCCATATATGCTTCCCAGGATAAAAGTGAACACAGTTGTGTTAAATTTGATGAATTATGTTTAGAACCTGTGGATTTAACCATTGATGTTATCAAATCGAGAGAATCTAAGATTATTACCGATTTTACCGTTTTATTTGGCGATGATTGTGTCGATCCAAGACCAGATTGGACTCTTTTAAAAGATTCACCAATTAATCATGGATCATCTTCATTGAAATCTTATGTCACTTATAAGAACCAAATCTTATCCGATAGGGATCAAACTATTGAATTACATCCCGATTCCAATGGTAAATTTAAAATTGTACAGTTGGCAGATTTACATATGGGTGTGGGTAAGGGTAAATGTATAGATGAATACCCACCATCACCAGATGGTGTTAAATGTGAAGCTGACCCAAAGACAATTAAATTTATAAATAAAGTACTTGACATTGAAAATCCTCAAATGGTTGTTTTCACTGGTGATCAAGTAATGGGTGATAAATCATTACAGGACTCAGAAACTACTCTTTTGAAAGCATTAAGTCCTGTTATTGAAAGAGGTATACCGTGGGCTTTAACCTGGGGTAACCATGATGATGAAGGTTCTCTATCTCGTTGGCAATTATCTGAATTGGTAAGTAAATTACCATTCACCCTTTTTGAATTTAGTGAATTTGATACTCATGATAACATATTTGGTGTCGGGAATTATTTTAAACAAGTTAAAGATGATCAAGGTAAACCATTAATAACCTTTTATTTCCTTGATTCACATAAATATTCTAAAGCTGCTAAGATATCGCCAGGTTATGATTGGATTAAAGAAAAGCAATGGGAATATTTCAAACAAATATATGAAGATAGATTGAAAACTGATATTGAAAAGGATCCAAATCATTTATCTATGGCATTTTTCCATATTCCATTACCAGAATACTTAAATCAACAATCAAAGAGAAATCCAGATATAACAAATGAACTGGTAGGAACTTTCAAAGAAGGTATCACTGCTCCAAAATATAATTCTGGTGGATTAGAAACTTTAGATTCCATGGGTGTACAAGTAACAAGTTGTGGTCACGACCATTGTAATGACTATTGTCTAAGAGATGATTCAACACCAAATAATGTTTGGTTATGTTTTGGTGGGAGTGCCGGTGAAGGTGCTTACGCAGGTTATGGTGGTACAGAAAGAAGAATACGTACTTATGAATTAGATACTCATGCTGGTTCGATAATGTCTTGGAAAAGACTTAATGGATCTCCAGAAGATACATTTGATTACCAAATACTGGTAAATAACTGAAACATTACATGCATCTATTTCACATTCATAGATTGAAATAAAAGTTTTATCAAAATCCAGGTATATACTTAATATCAAATTTTATATAACTCACAGAGAAAAAAAAAAGAGAGTAGATCTCTCAAATCATATTTATCACAATTAACAACATATGTAACATAATTTTCGTTAAACTTGAAGGAATTGATTGATTTGATTGATATTTACATTTAATAATGAAATTGCTTTCTTAAATCTCTCAAAATGCTTCGCAGATTGTAAGTCCATCAAATAAAGGGGATAATGTGAATCAATAATAGAAGAACTCCCATAATATGACAAAGTATAAGGTATTCGTATATTGGCAATTTTGTTGGTTACTATTGATAATAGTAGAGCATAGTTACCTAACTGAGTGTTGATACTTCTACGATTTTCTTCGGATTCTTGGGCAAATTTCAAAATTGATTCATGATTTATAGTCCTAAAGGTTAAACCCTTTTCAGGTAAACTTTCTATATCAGAATTTGTATATTCAAAGAGGTTAATATCCTTATTTGTAAATGGAATATCTTTGAAAACTGTGAGAAGTTTATAGATACGTCTACGCCGTACTCTACTAGCTCTTTCTCTGACTTGAATTAAATCTGAATAGATGTTACCATATTCATCTTGTTCAATGGTGATGGTAGAACTTGGTTTATTAACTGGTAATTCAGGAGTTTCAATTTTTGAGATATCCTTCTTCAATAGTTCAATCTTAGTACGTTTCTCGGTTAATCGCTTTTCTGTCTTCTCAATATACTTTTCAATAGTTTGAAACCTTTCATTTGTAACTGTCTTAAAGTGCTTACGGATAACCAAATTATTTTCAATCTTTTGAGAAAGATCGTCTTTATCTTTATTGATTTGCTTTTGATACTCAATTAACTTATTTAACTTGATTAAATTATTGTAATTAATAGATGGTTTGATAGTGGAACTGTTATATTTGGGAGTCCCACCATGTGGATGTATAATATGATTGTTTGAGACACGTTTATCACTAAATGAATTGTTTATAGTAAATTGTTCTGGAATAAAGTATCCATCCTTCATCTTAAATACAGGTACATTCATTTCTATCTGTGATATCATTTCGGGATCGATATGATGTACATTGCTGAGATCAATTGAATATGAAACAATCTTCGTCCAGCTATCCTGATGATGTTTGGTAACTAACATCTCCTTCGGTATTTGAACAAATATATTTAAAATGAAATGATTTATTGGTGACCCTTCAAACTTCATATTATTAAACTGAATTGATCTTAACACATTTGGTTCATTCTCACTTATATAAATAAAATCGCCTCTAGTGGTTTCCATCGTGAAAAAACATGAATTGGCCTTTATAAAGTTTATATTCGAATTGTAACCGTTTCTTATTAAGGGTATAGCCACATTGTACAACTTGAGTGATTGAATATGTCGTAATTTTCGTTTCATTATATAACCAACCATCTTTTCGGAGTAATTCTTTTCATATGCTAAATCTTCTTCTTAGTTAATTAATTTTGAGGGTACCAAAAAAAATAATAGTAATAGGTGATTCAGTTATCCTGGTGACAATTTGTTACTCTATCCAACGTACCAACTCTTTCAAGCTGTAATCCTTTATGGCTTTTGTTTGATGAAATATTTCCAACTATAAAAATAAAAAAAAATGCATTATCTTTAAACGTTTTAAACATCTATAATTAATCTGAAAAGAAAAAAAACATTAATACTTAAAAATCGTTTATTAATTAATATTAACTTAATTAAGATTTGCACTATTATATATTCCTACAAATTATGTACAGAGTGTTCCATTTAATTAAACATTTAATTCCACTTTAGCGTTGTTAACATATTGTTGGTGTGGTTCAAGAGCCTTAGCAACGTCTTTCTTAACAAATTTTTCAGTTTGTTGTGGAGCCCTACCAACAAAAGTAGAAGGATCTAACAAACTGTCTAATTCACCCCAGATTGGTTTAAAGAAATCATCCTTTTTAATACGTTCAATCAAATCATTGTCACCACCTTGTTCTTTGACAACAGCAGCAGCTTGATGGGATAAGACTCTTATTTGTTCATGAACTTCTTGTCTAGAAGCATTTTTTTCCACCATAGCCATGATAATGTTTTCAGTGGCCATAAATGGTAATTCACCTCTAATTCTTCTTTCAATAACCTTTGGATAAACAACTAACCCAGAGGAAATATTTAATAATGTACTTAAAAGAATATCTGTGGTTAAGAACGCACTTGGTAAAGAGATTCTTCTAATGGCAGAATCATCTAAAGTTCTTTCAAACCATTGGACAGAAGCAGTTTGAACAGTATCACTGAATAAGGAACCTAAATGTCTAGCTAAAGAACAAACACGTTCACAACGCATTGGATTTCTCTTATAAGCCATAGCAGAGGAACCAATTTGACTCTTTTCAAATGGTTCTTCTACTTCTTTCAAGTTTGCTAATAATCTAATATCAGTGGCCATCTTGTGAGCAGTAGCGGCAAATGAAGATAATGGAGCTAAGACGTCAATATCAATCTTTCTGGAATAAGTTTGACCAGTGACTGGGTAGACAGTGTCGAAACCTAATAATTCAGTAACCCTTTCATCTAATTCTTCGACTTTATCATGATTACCATGGAATAATGCCAAGAAAGAAGCTTGAGTACCAGTGGTACCTTTCACACCACGTAACCCAATATCGTTTCTAGCTCTAACGAAATTTCTTAAATCCCATAGTAATTCTTGAATCCATAAAGTGGTTCTCTTACCTAAAGTAGTCAATTGAGCAGGTTGGAAATGAGTCCAACCTAACACAGGGAGGTCCTTGTATTCAAGAGCAAACTTAGATAATCTGTCAATGACATTGACTAATTTAGGAATGATAATATCATAGGCATCTCTAAGGAAGATCAAATCAGCATTATCTGTAACAAAACAAGAAGTAGCACCTAAATGGATAATACCGGCAGCAGCTGGACAAGTTTCACCAAAGGTGTGAACATGAGCCATAACATCGTGTCTGACAATAGCTTCTTGTTTAGAGGCAGCAGCAATTTCTTCATCGGAAATGGTTAAATGTTCCTTCATTTGTTCTATGGCTTCTTCGGTGATAACATCTAATCCTAACTCACGTTCAGCAATGGCAAGGTTTAACCAGAGCTTTCTCCAAGTAGAGAATCTATTTCTCAAGGAGAAAACATGAGACATCTCTTGGGAAGCATATCTTGAAGATAATGGAGTAGCGTATTTATCGAAATCAGACATTATGAAAGGAGTAATATGATATTTGTCGTGTAAATTTAGTTTGAGAACCACAGAGACGATTGATGTAACTTTTTAATAAATGCTTAAGGGACTAATTATCAAGATGAATAACTGATTGATCTATAAACTGTTCAAATATAACTTGTTCTTATATAACATTTCAGGACCCTGATTGTCAATGGCTCTGATCTAATTATTATATCAATTTTTTTTTTAATTTTTCAGAATTTAAGATTGGCGGCTCATTTAATTCGTAATGACTCGGGTCCTTCGAAGACTGTTGACTCCACCTGCCGAACTTCTTGAAAGATTAAGATTCAAAGCGGTGATCCATTATTGTTTTATGGATAATACCAGGAAGCACAAAAGTCAATGGAAAAGGAAACCGGTTCCTTTTAATCATTGAACAATTATTTGCTTAGTTTGTATGCTATGTAGCTGCTCGACGGTCTTAACCCGAAAGAACCAGCAGTGTAAACGTCTTTTGAAATCTTGATATCCTCCATGGGATCCATCTTTATGGATTGTGGGACCTGACTGAAATCAAACCCAACTTCTTTAGCCAAACTATCAATTGGATCAGTAATATCTTCTACTTCTTCCACTTCTTGGTAATCCATGTTTTGTAAGCCATCAATCTTCCCAATCTTTTCAATTATACCATTAATGTAATCACAAGCATTTAGAGGAGTCCCATTGATCCTTTGATCACCTAAATTGATCATTCTTTCACTGATGTTTACACTCGACCCTTTAAACCAAATCACTTCACCATATCTGTTACTTCTTCTATGTCTAAACTCTTCTTTACTTAATCTATTACGTTGATTAATCCTATCTGCTCTTTGAATACATTTATCAATATCTGAATTGACAAAATTAATATCATCTGTTCTAATTAAATTACCATTATTAGTCTTAGTTGTCAGTGGGAATAAATAGGCATTTGGAGCATGGACCACAATACGACCACGTTTTGGTGGCAACGTTCTAGACTCATTAGTAATATTCGTATTGGTGGAAGATTGTTGATTATTCTTGTTTGTATCATTGCCAGGAAGCTGTTGAGATTTAAACTTTAATAACATATCTTGAGATGATTTGTTGGCAACATTCTTTAAAATAGCACTTTTGGTTAAAGTAAGACTTTTAGGTTGAGTCTTCTTAACCGGTGGTAAATTATTATACTGTGACACCATTTGATTTAAAGCTTGAACACTATTTGATAATTGCAATGAAGATTTTCTAACTTTGTGATCCTTTTTCAATGATTTCAATGATGTGGTTGAACCTCCGCCATTTTTTGGAGTGGAATGCCTACTATTATGTGTAGATAACTGTACACCTGTAGTAATTTGTGGATGACTTGATTTAGGTAAATTGTAATTAACATTTCCCACTTTAGATAAATCAACGGCTAACAAACCATGATCTTCATCAACAATACCTTCCTCATAAGGTTCACCAGGTCTAATAATATATCTTGGAGAATCTAAAGATGTAGCAAATTCACCTAAATCATCTTTGGTATACACTGGACCTAAATAAACTGCACCGATTAAAGGTGGAGCGTTAGCGTTGCCGATTGTAGCTTCAGGAATTGGATCGTTTTCGGTGGCATTTGGTGGTAATAAATTTTTCAATGGTGATTCATATTTAAAAAATCTTCTTCCCATCACTGGTTTAGTCTTTTCTTCGATATCACGAACTTCTTCTGGTAAACAAGCCCTCCATGTTCTAATCTTATTAAAAATCTTATCATTTTCATTATAACGGAATTCACAAACAAATAATGGACCATCCCCTTCCCCTTCTTGAAAGATTGGATCACCTCTTTGATATCTAGTGAAATGCACCACATAACAATGACCCGCCAATTCCTCAAGCTGATGATCTCTATAATGACCAGATTTCACAACTTCATTTTTATAAAATAATCTATCAGCTCTATGAACAGTTTGTTCAGGTCTAAAATACCAGCATGCGTTAAACCAAACTTCACCTTGTGTTGTCTTCCATATTTTGAAAATTTGCCCGATAATTGGTTTAGTAGAATCGTTTGGATTAGCAATTAAGACCCAATCACCAATCTTAAATTTATCACTCTGTAAAAAGGCTTCTTCTAGTGGATATCTAAATTCACCTTCTGGAATGAAATCTTTATCAGGTCTGGCCAATTCATATTGAGAAATGTTTGAATAGGCCTGTTTGAATTGATCTAATTTGTTTAATGCAATAAGATCAGTTTCGTGGAATTTTTGAAAATTTTCAATCATTAATGTAATATCATCTTGGAATGATTGAAAATCTTTGTATTTACGTGCTTTAACCTTTTTCCAGATTTCATCAAAACAGATTGGATTAAAGATAATTGAATAATAATTTGGATAATCTGCTTTATTTGGTAATTTTTCAAAAGCTGCAGTAACAGACTCTTTCACACCAGGTAACGAGGTTCTTCTAATGTTTTTCACAATATTTCTCATTCTTTGAACATATGGGAAATCAATAGCAGGTGGTCTACCACGTTTAACATGTTTCTTTTTTGATCTACTTTGTGACTTTGGCGCTGGTGAAGATGCTGTAGCTAATCCTGGACTTGTCATTCGCTGCTTTACTGTTACATAATTAGGTGGATTTTGAGGAAGATAATCAGATGGATTTAAAGTAGTGTTAGGTACTGAAAATTTATTCTGCATCGCTCTGATATTATTATTATTGTTGGGTATACTTTGAAGTTGACTTGGATTCATAAAGAACTCAGGTTCGGTATTTGGCATGTTTATCGTATTAATATTCACTGCGTTAGGTGATGGTGACGAGTTCAACGACGTTGAAATCAAACCATCTTTGCTGGTAGTTTGTAAATTATTGTTATACAAAACTTGTTGTGGAGAGATCATATCCACATTTGGTCCCATGTTCAGCACAGTACGGTTATAACTAAGATCATTAGTTAATTGAGGGTTGTCATTTATAACACCTCCACTGATGTTAGATATGGATCTACCGTCATTAATTGGCATATTTAAATTCTGCTTTATGACAGCAGGGCTAGTTTGTTGTAATGTAGGAAGTCTCTGAGTCGTTGGTTGATTATTAGCCTTTTGTAATTGCTGTTGCTGCAGTTGCAATTGATGATGTTGTTGTTGTTGTTGTTGTTGTTGTTGTTGTTGTTGTTGCAATTGTTGTTGTTGCAATTGTTGTTGTTGCAATTGTTGTTGTTGCAATTGTTGCTGTTTGTGTTGCTGCTCGCGTTCCTCTTGTTCTTTTTGTAATTGCTGCAGTTGTTGATTCTTTTGCTGTTCCAATTGTTGTTGGATCAAAGCATCTAAATCGGGATACACAATATTAGGATAATAATTTCTTAGTCTAGGGATCATAACAGTTCTTAAATGTGTCTCAATGACATCAGCAAATCTGTAATGATCGGATTGTGGACCATAATATTTCTTAGTATTCCAAGGTAAAAATGCAATATCTACAATCCACTGAATAATGTTGACATAATTTAGCAATTTCTCCTTTAGGATAGCAAATGTAATGGGATATTTAATCATGTCATAATACCCTGGAACCTCTTTAGCAGGTGGAATATTGGCAAAAATAGGACCCAATCTAAGACCTGTTTGTGGGTCCTGTAATGTCAATAAGGCATTATATTCATAAATGATCTTGGTCCTCAGTTGTTGTAAATTGTTTTCTGGCATAATAATTTATGTGTTGTGCCAATTTTATGATAGATCTAAAGAGTGTACGTCACAGTTTAGTTTGAATATATTCTTGTAATGAGTTGGCTGACTCAATCGTTTCAATTTTTCTCGTAGGAATTTTTTTTTCAAGTTTGTTATAGCGTTTCTTATCTATATTGTCTTGTAAATAGCCAAAATATAGTTTATTATAATTGTTAAAGCCGTCACTCTGTCACTTTCGTTCTTTGATTAGCCGCCAACGGTAGGATACGCTATTTTATTTTCAATCAATACTGACTTGGTTAATAATTAATGCGCTTCTAGAGGAAATTTGATATTGTTTATTTGAAATTTCAATGTTTTTCACATTTTTGGAGACTTTATCAAAGGCGTCAGTGACGTTACAAGTGATGTGAAAACGACACTAAATTATTGCAATAATAAATACATTTACTTATAAATATTTGATATAATTAGTTTATTCTGTTAGAAAATTCAAAAATTTATGATTATTAATAATGTACATTATATAATTTGATTAACTGAATATATTTTAAATAAGGTTAAATTGTGACTAAGGGAAAACCGACCTTTGGATTATTAGAAACTTTCTCTTCAATGACAGAGTCAGATAGAGATTCCACAGTGTCTGCACTAGTCACGTTTGTGATATCGTCTTCATCACCAGGATAAACTTTAATAATTTTGTTTCTCCAGAACCCATCTTCACCGACAATTTCTTTGTTAACCAAAGTGTAGCCACCTCTCCATGGTAAGATATGGGCCCAAAGTAAGTAATAAGCGGCACCAATACCGAAAACACCCCATGTAACCACACAATGAATCCAATATGGTAAAGTTTCATAAACTGATTCACCATCACTTGGTGGGATATATGGAGCAACTATTAAGTATAAATTAGCCAAAGTGAAGAAAACGATCACTGGGACACCAGCTTTCAATGGTGGATCCCATTCCATTCTCCCTTGACGTTTTTCCCAATAGATCCATAATAGACCTAAACTGATACAGAAATTAATAATATTCAATGGATAGGATACCAAATTCATAATGAAATTATAAGCATCACCAGGTGGAGGAGCCAAGATAGTAATGATACAAATAATGAAATGTTGGAAAAGACCAATCATTGGTGAATTGAATGGTTTTGATGATGCAAAGAAGTTAGAAAATGGCAAGACACCTTCTCTACCTAATTGTTGGATGACTCTACCTTGAGCAAAAATAACAGAAAGAACATTACCTAGAGCGGATAACCCAACAAATGCAGAAGCAGCCCTCTTGGCATGGCCTCCAAAGACAATATCAAAGAAATCAGCGACTAAGATCAATTTAGATGAAATTAATTTATCTTTTGGTACCACAGCAAAAAAAGCAATGTTAACAAACATATAGATAATAGCCAAGACAATTAATGAAGATGGACCAGCAATTTTTAGAGTCCTTGCTGGATCTTTAACTTCACCCAAAGCATAGTTAATGTTGGAATAACCAATAAATGACCAAATGACATTATATAAAGCTGTTACAATACCATAAGCAGTGGCTTTAGTAGTACCTTCAAATGCGTTATGGAAATTATGGGATTGATACCCACCTTTTAAACCACCACCAAGGGCAACCCAACCAGTAATTGAAATGAAAACCACAATTCCTAGTTTAAAAATCCCTAACAAATTTTGTAAATATAACCCATATTTAACACTCACAGAATTAACAATAAAGGCAAATGCGATAATAGCTACACCAAGACCTCTTTGATTCCATTCAGTGATCTTAGCTTCGCCCGCAGTTAAGAACATGACAGCAGTGTTAACAGAATTACCAGCAGCCCACCCCATGAAAAACACATATGAGGCATACATGGATGTTGCAAAAAATTTTGGTTTCTTGAAGATAAATTCTAAATAATTCTTTTCACCACCATTCTTAGGAATAGCAGTACCAAATTCCATATAAACGTAAAGACCAGATAAAGCAATAATAGCACCCACTGCCCAAATGATTAAAGATAATCCAATAGAACCACATAATGTGTAAATTGTAGAAGGAACAGCAAAGATACCTGCACCTAACATTCTGTTGACAACTAACCCTACACAGGATATTAACCCAACTTGCTTCTTACCTTTATCTATATTTGTGTAGACATTGTCGTTGTTTTCGGTTTCCACTTCAAGGGAAGTTGAATCATTGATTGAGTCTTCATCCACTTGAACAGTATTTTTACGGAAAGGATTGTTTATATTAATCTCTGATAAATAATTCTTCACCATCTTGACAAAAAATGTATATTATTGCTGTTGATGGTGTGTTTTATTGTAAATTAGAAAGAACAAACAAATTCCAACCTGATTAAGGATATCTAAATTAAAACATATCTTCCTTATATATGTATATTCGAACTTGACATAAATGTATCTCTTATTAGCTTATTACTAATAAGCATACCTTTAAATCAATGCCACAGTTCTTTGTCAATCAACTTAACACACTTCAACTGTTTTGGAATGGGGTCTAGTGTCTCAGAAGATATATGTCCCAATTACTGATGTTGAAACTTGTCAATCCCAACCTTTTGATGAATATAGGGTAAAACTAAATATTTCGGTAAATTTATTAGTGAAATAACCCATAAGAAAGTGTGGCATGGAGGGGCATTCGGGGATTTCAACACAAGGTATTGGCTTAAGTTTTATATATTGTCTTATTATTCACCGACTGAGCATAATAGCTTCTTTTGTTCGGAGACAATAATTATCCTTAGGTCAATTAGTATACCAAATTAAGAGTTTCTAAAGTTTAAAAGTCAAATAGACACTGTTAAAACTTTGAAACGGCGATGGAGAGGCATTATTAAATTGTACATTATAATACTGTAAGAATAAAGAAGAATCCTCATATAACAATGCCAATTCTCTGGCCTTTGTATAAAATAAAAGCCCATTGTCCCTTCAACAAATTAAAACTCCAGAATAAACCTCTTACGGCCATAAAAAAAATTCTTGAAGATGTTAAATAACTCCTTGGAGCTAAGATACGATAAGGACAATAGCGATCAAAAACATGACAATAACACAACCAACTGTACCCTTATCAATTATTACTATTTTGACTTTTTTGTCTTTTTTCAGTTCTTTCTTTGCCAAGAAGCAAGCCACAGTTGTTAAGCAAATTTGACTTTCATTATTTGAAAATGAAAAATTATGAGATAATGTGGTTAATTTGAATTAAGGTATATATACTAAAAAGACATATAAATATGTTAAAAATATGATATAAATATGTGTTTGTGAATGCTATGCGATTTTATTCATCTTCATCTTTCCAACCAAGAGCTTCTAAACCCTTTCTTACGGTTTCTTCATTAGAAATCTTTTGTACTTGAGTTAATTCTAATTTTTCACCATTAATTTGTCTTTGTTTTAAAGTCTCGATGGATCTTAACTTCTTCACCAATTGTCTAATCTTCTTCTCTTCTGGAGAAATGGTAGAATTGGTCTTAGTAGCTGGGGTGGCTGTTGGGGTACCAGCTTTCTTGTTCTTGCCTGCAGCACCTGCTGGTGGGGTATAACCTGGAACCACTCTTTGTCCACCATTTGCAGCGGCTCTTCTAGCATGAGGTGGTTTATACCCACCACTAGCTTTACCACCAGTAGAAGCAGAAGGTTTCTTCTTAATGACAACACCCACAGCACTAGAATGAATTTGTAATTGATTCTTAGTCAATTTTGGATCAAGATTATTATTTATTTCATCAAGAACATCATCCTTCACTTCGAAATCCTTCACAATATAATCACTACCATTGACTAATTTAAATGGACATGGGAATCTCCAATCAACTTTCAATAATTCTTTGAATTCTTTGTTAAAGATCAAAGAACCACTTACATGCCATATCTTAATACCATTATCGACTCTTAATCTTGGAGATGTAGTAGCAGTCATAATGAATTCACCACCTGGGGACCATTTACACACGGAAGTATTTGTAGCTTCAAATTTAGTAATTGATTTAAATTTATTATGACGATCAAGAATCTCTACAGAACCTTGTAAATTACCAAACCCACCGATTAAGATATATTTACCAGTTGGAGAGAATAACATTGTGTTCTTTGATTGTTGTGGTAATGAATGAACCACATTACCTCTTAAATCGAAAAATGAGATTGTAGCTGGCATATAACCAGCAATGACACCAAATTGTCTTGAAGTTGGAGACCAAGTGAAATCATGAACTGGACCATTGGTTAATGAGACACGAACCGAATTACCACCAAGAGTACCATTAACACCTTGGAATGATAAAAGATATAATGTATTTTCACCATAATAGGATTTATTTTGAGTATCAAAATCAGTAATGGCTAAACATAACACAGCGTTACCCTGTGGATTCCATTTCAATTGACATGAATCAGCTTTGAAGAATGTCTTAGTGGCAATTCTCTTGACAATTTTACCTTCAGTAATTGGCCAAATAGCTAATTGAGCTGGCTTACCAGATTTTTCAGGAATAAAAGTGGCAATAGTTGGATGTTCTGCTGGTGAGATTAAATAAGTGGAAAATGGTTGAGAATCATTTGGTTGTGGTAATGTAGCAAATGGTTGATCAAAATTAAATTCTACATTTTGGAAATCTAATTTAATTATTCTAATTTCTTTAGCGATAGTTCTGATAGCATAATTATCTAATTTAGAAAATTGTAAAGTCCATGAATTTTGAGATTTATATTGATAAGAATAAACTGGGGTTGGATCCACACCTTCAGTAAGTTCTTGATTCAAATACCATATTTTAACATTCTTATCATTTGGATCATCAATAGAAGGTCTTTGCCAAGTGTTAATAAAATTACCAGCTGGTGAGAATTGCAAATCATAAATATCTTTTAAGTCAATGGAAAATAATAATTTTTCTAATGATTCACCATGGAAAACTTTTAAACTTGATTTAGTAGAATAAGCTAAAAATCTACCACATGGAGATAATAAAGAGGCAATAATATTAGATTGTCTCTTACCATCTTCAGTTGGAACCACTTCTTGTTCGGTGTTAGCATTAATTTGATCAAAAGTTGAATAACCTTGAAACAATTCAATATCTTGAGAAGTCTTTAAAAAGAATTGAGACGCCATTTTTGCTTTAGTGGATTTAAAAACGAGTGTAGTAAACTTGGTGGAATAATATTTTGTACGCGAAGTTTTCGACTCTTTCACTTCTAAATATATATTTTCAATAAAATATAATTATTCTCCAGTATTTAGGAATCCTAGTGATTTGTACAGATCTCCTTCTCCTTTGTAATCGTATTAACAGCCAGCTAATTGTAAGGACTTTAGGTTAATTTTTAACAAAGAGATCTTCGATGTTCAAAATTTTTCAAAAATTCATGAAATTTCAAAAAATCGATTTTTTTTTGCCAGCAGTAAAAAAATTGCACGTGATAGACTGGCATCAGCGACCTTCAATCTCCTTAATATAGATAGATAGATAGATTGATAGATAGGTTTAATGGATGGTTAAAAAGGTTTGTAAATGGGGTTAAACTGAAGTGTATTAATGAGGTTGGAATGCTTTTACGTATTTTCGAAGAAAACGTGGACAAAAAATATTAAAAATACTGAGGATTAATTCTACAAACGTGGATCTTATCAAGGCATGGAGGTGGATAAGTGCAAGTAAAATCTATCGGGTAAAGATGGTTCTTACAGATGGTAAGTTAAATGTTAACTACATATATTAAAATATTTTAATACATGTGCTTAGAGTTTTGCACTAATACCCAATTACTGTGAAAGTGTGTCATTAATATGTCTGGTCTTTTTTTAATCATGTAAAGGTGACAGGAGTGATAATAACATCCTGATCTAACCCACTTCATGCTCCTAACAACGATATAATTTGGTTCTCTGATAAAAATATGCCTTAACATAGGACACCATTGTAATAACTGAGTAATCATAACAAGATCAATATTTTCACATGAATAATATCTATAAATCGGATTTAAACAGGGACATTTGATCTTTTCACTCCTAAGAAGCTTTAAGATCTCTAGAGAAGTAGTGAGCAATTCAAGTATAGGAAGCAATATGTCTTTAGCTACCATCATGAATGCAATTGTGCTTGAAGGGAATCGTCCTTCCTTCCGGAGTGGATTACCATTACCAAATTTAGAAAGACGCAAAGTGTTACTAAAGACTAAACATGTAGCGGCTAGAATGGCTGATTGGTTAGTATTGGAATACAAATCAGTACCAGAGGGTTCAATTCTTGGTGCTGATGTTGTCGGTGAGATTGTCCAACTCGGTGAAGGGGTAGATTCTATGCAATTCCAAATAGGAGATAATGTTCATGGGTTTGTTCATGATGCTTCACATAGAACTCCTGATAATGGTGGATTCGCCCAGTATGTTTCATTAGACTCTAAACTAGCTTTTAAATTAGGTGGTAAAGTTACATTTAGTGGTAAAGAAACTTTGTCTGAAGGCCCCATAGACACATTCGAAGGTGCAGCTACTGTCTCCGCTTCATGGTTAACTATTGCAGCAACACCGTTTCATTATATGAAACCGAAACTTGAGTGGGAACCTACAAAACCACAAATAGAATGATCTGTACTTATTTGGGGTGGTGTCATTCGGTTAGGACAAGCTGCTATTCAACTTTTGAAAAGAGTTTATGGTTTTAACAAGATTGTCGTTGTAGCCTCGAAGAAACGTAAACAATTATTAAGAGAATATGGTGCTGATGATTTCTTTGATTATCATGAAAAAGATATTATTAAACATATTAAGTCAAAATACAATAATTTTGCATGGTTATTAGATTGTGTTTCTAACGAAGATACTTTTAACCAAGCGTATCAATATGCTCCTAATAATATGTCTTCAACAGTTTTTAACTAGATGGAATTGAATAATGACACAGTGGAACCTGAGTATAGAAAGGATAAAGTGAAATTAGAAGACACTATGGTTTACTCATGTACTGGACTTGATTATACTATGGGTGAATCATTTTTCCCAGCGGATCAAGAATATAGACAAGATATTATTAATTTCATCAAATTTATTAACCCATATTTTATTGACGGTTCCTTACGTCATAACCCAGTAAGAGTTTATAACGGTTGGAATGTGTGGTTCAAATGTTAAATGATTTGAAGTCAAATAGTAATGACGGTATTAGATATATAGTTGATTTGTAAATGTACAATTTAGTCAAAAATGGATTGTTAAGAGAACCGATTTCCTTCGACTGTCACATGCAATTCCAGGAGTTGTTCCACAACCGAATTACTTTGGAAGATACTATTAATTTTTGTGTGCTTTCAACAAGCATAATACTCTGAATCCAAAGAGACCACATGAAAGTGGAGGCAATCAACACAATAAACTAGATGCATAATATCACATATATATCACATATATATCACATTCTAACGGGCATACGTATTATCCTTTATAATGAACCCTTCTTATCTGTAAAATACGTAATCAATTAGTAAGGAAAGTTCATTACTAAGGAGGTTTCGTTTAGTGACACGATCAAAATATTTTTTCACATGAATGAAAATATATATTGAAATATTTAAAGAAGGAGGTTCGAGCAAGGGACAAAGACCTCATCTCTTCAAATAAGACAAGGAGCCTAACAAAAATATATAAAGATGTCTTTACCAACTACTATGAATGCCATTGTCGTCGATGGGAAACGTCCTGTCTTAAAATCTGGTCTACCATTACCAAATTTAGAAAAAGGTACATTATTATTGAAAACTAAATCTGTAGCGGCTAGAATTTCAGATTGGAAGATATTAGATTATAATTTAGGTCCACAAGGTTCAATCATTGGTGCAGATGTTGTCGGTGAAATCGTTAAATCTGGTGACGGTGTAGACACTACTCAATTTAAGATTGGTGATAACGTATTTGGGTTTGTCCATGGTGCTAATTTTAATACCCCTGATAATGGTGGATTTGCGGACTATGTGGCTTTAGACTCCAAATTAGCCTTTAAATTAGATGATAAGGTTGGTTTCAGTGATGAAAAGACTTTGAATGAAGGTCCAATAACCACTTTTGAAGGTGCCGCTACTGTTCCATGTTCTTGGATTACTGCAGGTGCTACATTATTCCATCATATAAAATTAAAGTTTGAATGGGAACCAAAACAACCACAAATTGGTCGTCCTGTTTTAGTTTGGGGTGGTGCCACTGGGTTAGGCCAAGCTGTAATTCAACTTTTAAAGAAAGTACATGGGTTTACCAAGATTGTGGTTGTCGCTTCAAAGAAACATGAACAATTATTGAAATCATATGGTGCCGATGAAATATTTGATTATCATGACAAAGATGTTATTAAACAAATTAAAACTAAATACAACAATTTTTCATGGTTAATTGATTGTGTATCCAGTCCAGACACTTTCAATCAAGTTTATCAATGTAGTCCCGATGGTATGACCTCAACTGTATTCAATTTCATGATGATGAA
This sequence comes from Monosporozyma unispora, assembly GCA_003708525.3. Lineage (NCBI taxonomy): Eukaryota > Fungi > Ascomycota > Saccharomycetes > Saccharomycetales > Saccharomycetaceae > Monosporozyma > Monosporozyma unispora. Next base: position 1,464 of record PPON03000024.1, on the reverse strand, counting down.
TAATGATTCTGTGAAACCTGAATATAGAAAAGATACTGTTAAATTAGATGATGCCATGGTATATTCCTCTACTGGTGTAGAATATAGATTAGGTGATTCTGTGTTCCCTGCTGACCCAGAATATAGAACTGATGTAACCAATTTTGTTAAATTTATTAACGCACATTTTATTGATGGTTCTTTACGTCATAATCCTGTGAAGATTTATAAAGGTTTAGACAACGTGGTTCAAATGTTGGATGATTTGAAAGCAAACAGTAACTCTGGTGACAGATATGTTGTGGATGTATAAATAATTAAAAAACCATAATACGTAAAGAAATATTGTTTGAAAACATAGAAGAAATATATTGGTACAATAAAGTATTAGTTTCTTATTAATATTAAAAGGCTATAATAATATTAACTTAGCATTAGCTCATCCAAAGAGTAGATATAGTGATGACAGAGTGACCCTGACATGAAGTATGGAGAAATTCTATTTTTCAACATAGAATTTTTTCACAAAATTCAATGCGCTTTGCCAAATGACAAAATCTAAGATATAATTATAATTAACTTAGAGCAATTAAATAGATATAAGTAACTATATACAGTCCTTCTTGGATAAAAAGAACCAGATCAATTTATCACAAAATAATATGGTGGAAAGCCAAGGTAAACACTCTGCTATTAATCAAGAAGTATATAATGAATTCTTGATACTTTAAAAAAAGATTACCATTTGATCATGACTTTCTTTCACTTAAATATTGCCTTCTTTGATTTAGAAAACAATCGTATGTAACAATGTATATTTTTTTCAACCTAATAGTGACATAATAAAGTTTCTAAGAAATTTTCAAGGCAAGTTACCTCACTATGTACTTTAATTGCAGATCTAAACTTTTATTCTTGGTTTATTTTAAGGATAATTTTGTTAAGAAGGAGTTAATACTTTTAATAGTGAGTCTTAAAATCGATTTTTATTTTTACTGAAACAAAATATTAGGGTTTGGCGTACGACATTCCATTTATTTTAGAAACTTTTATTTTAAATATTATTTTTAATTAACCTATGATATTAGTAGCTAATTCTTTTTTCTCAAATGTTAACTCTAAATTGGTTAAATTGGCTATTTTATTGTGAATTATTTATACACAATCTATTAAACTTTTTATTTATTTTATTAAAGAAATACAGATTATATAGCTTTGTTTTTCAAATACATATATATTTATTATTGAATCAAATGTATAATTTTAGTCTTTATATAGATTAGGTTATTTTTTATTTAATGTTGTAACCATTTCCCGATTTGGTAATATTTTTCTATTAGTTTTCTAAGACATTCTATCGACAATTACAGACAGTTTACCAAATATTATTATCATTGCTGGTCTTGCAATAATACCTCACCTGATACAAAGTACACGTCACACCCTGCTATACTATTATTGCTGGTCTTGCAATAACCACTTAAC